>QEPC01008108.1:2402916-2445140 GCA_003113815.1 Sphenodon punctatus | reverse complement strand
ATTATTTTTAGAGAGGACTGGCCTGTTAGGAGGTATCCAGTCCCGGAGATTGTGGGTATTGAGGCCCTTCACGTGGTGTTGGATTTGGCTGGGGGCAAGCTAGGGGTGCTGCTGGTATACCGGGCCCCTTCCTGTCCAGCAGCATCCCTTACCACTCTAGCAGAGCTGGCCTCGGAGGTGGTGTTGGGCTCCTCTAGGACTTTGGTTCTGGGGGACTTCAACATTCACGCCGATGCCGGCCTTGTCGGGGTGGAGCGAGAATTCATGGCCGCCATGGCAACCATGGATTTGTCCCAGGAGGTTATCTGCCCGACTCACGTGGGAGGGCACACCCTCGACCTGATCTTTTGGTTCTGGCCTAGAGGCGGGGGGTCTGGTTGTGGGGGAGGTTAGGGCAGTGCCCTTGTCATGGACGGACCATTTTCTCCTTCAGGCCAGTCTCTCAGTACACCCCCTCCAGAAGGGGGAAGGACCAGTTAGGTTGGTCTGCCGTCGGAGGCTGATGGAACCCCAGCGGTTCCAAGAGGTCCTGAGGGAGTTAACCTTGGATCTGGACGGTCACTCTGTCGATGAGCTGGTGCAGCGTTGGAACAGCTTGCTGGAGGAGGCCATTGACAGGGTGGCTCCGAGACACCCTCGGTCTCGTCACAGCAGGGCCCCTTGATTTACTGAAGGGCTGCTGTGTATGAAATGAGGAGGCTGGAGCGATGCTACCTATATATAGGTAAATAAAAGGGGAAAAAAACCCCTATAAATAGATATCCTAAAGCATCCCAGAATCTCTGTTTGTGTTTTCCATTGGATGGGATTCATTGTCTTGGGTTGATTGTAAGTCGCTTTAGTTTCTTCCCAAGGGAGGTAAGAGATGTTACTGACAGTTAATGTATATTCTGGCAGTTATATTAGTAGTTGAGGTCAGAGTAAATAGTGGAGGAACTGATTTGCTTTATGTTTCTCTTAAATCAGAAAATATATTTTAATGCTACATATTTGTAGCAATTTAGAATATTTTGGGAACAGTTAGCACCTAACACTGAAGCAGTCTACGCTGTTTGTTTTTTTACTGTTGGTTAAATAAATATGAGTAGGGTGCTTGAAAGGAGAGGTGTGTGTGTGTGTGTGTGTGTGTGTGTGTGTGTGTGTGTGTGTGAGAGAGAGAGAGAGAGAGAGAGAGAGAGAGAACAGTTTAGACCTACTGATCAAACACAAGTTTTGTTGTTAAGGTTGGAGCATGAAACTGGGTATGTGGGGTAAGTAGGGGAAGTCTCTCTGGGGCACTACAACAGGAGAGAATGGGTGAAGACAGACCTGATGCTAGCTCCACTTTATCCCCATTTTTACATTTCTTATACATGTTGCAGGGCTGTATTGGTACCCTATGCAGCCCTGCAACATGCATAAGAAACGTTAAAGCAGTGTTAAAGTGGAGCTAGCATCATGTCTGTTTTCACCCAATGATATGCCCCGATTAAAGCAAACCCCCCTTCTTCCCCTCACCCCACCCCTAAATATGCTGCAGTGTTTGGAGCTGGGTGGAGACCAGATGCGGGGGTCAATGCAACTTTTGTGGAAAACCTACATTTTTGAGGACTTCAGTAAATGAAATTTTGATGGCAAATTTGGTGTATTTGAAACCAGGCTTTTTTGGTTAGTTTTGTAGAGTAGCAAAGTCTTCATTCAGCTCTACTTATTTCCTCATCTGGGGCTCACCTATATACAGCCTTTTTACAGATCTGCTTAAATACATTTAGAACCCAATTTAATTTCTTTGGTGCAACTCCCTAATGTGGAAACCTTCTCAAAGTGTTCAGCGGTTTAGTTTATATTACAAAAGCTGCATTGACAATCCCCGGCAGAGGGAGAGAATCTGGGTTGGGAATTAACTACGAGGCAACCCCAAGTAATTGCAGGGGTAACTGTATTTTAGATGCAGCTTCGTTTGGAAGTTTTCTGAACTTCAAAAACAGAAATGTAAGCATTAAGCAATTGGTTTGTGAATTTATTTATTTTTAAAGCCACCTTGAATTATTGCTTCCTTGCAGCTGATTTGATGAATGTCTAAAATAGAAGTTCAGATCAGCCTGATGCTGTTTGAGCAGCTTTTTTCTAGGATCTCTAGGGTTACCTTTTACAAAGGTCTTTTTGTTCTTGGGTCTGCAGGGATCCCCAGGTTATAGTGGCTTTAGGTAGAACTACACATGCTCTTCAGTTCAGCAATTCAGGCTACGCATGTAACTAAAATATTTAACAAACCACAGTTTAGGGTGATGTAGTAATCATGCTGTCTCCTTAATTTGTTCTATGAATGTGAACAACTTTTCTCTGAGGTGGAACTTGTAAGTATGGCTGCTGGCTTTCTGGTATGTCGTTTGGGAAAACTAATTCTCTCTGGATTCACTTATCTGGCTATCAAATTGCAAATTAAATGGAATCATAGTTATTAACTGTGTTAAAACCTCCTAATAATTCTGTTTAGAAGGCAACAAAAAGGTTAGGCAGTTCAATGCAAAAATGTAGGTTGCACTTCACCTAGTAAAACAAACAAAAGTGTCTGCTAAAATGTTTGTTCTTGACAAAGCATTTGGCCGGAGGGTTTAGGGGTGAGGGTGAGTTTTTATGGGGTTTTTATTGTATTTTAATTTTAGTTATATTTTGTGTTTTTATTAAGTAAGCCGTCCTGGGGAAAGGTGGCTTAGAAATTCAAATAAATAAACTCTACCCATGTCGACAATTCTCTGCTGAATTTTTCATGCCAGCCAATTTCCCTCCTTAGAGGGCTTAAGTCTTCTTTTTTTATCCACTAAACCACATAACTGCAGTCTTTTGAGTAGTATTAGGAAGGTGTCTACAGCGCAGCATCAAGCTGCTGGGTTGTAGCCTGTGTGTTGAATACTAAATTTAAAAATCAGTTGGGTTTAGGTCAAGACACTGAATTTATATTTTGCAATTATATTTGTGTAAAAGCTACACTTAATATATCACTGCCTTGTACTTTTGTAGCTCTCAATGGAGAGCAGAAATCTTGTTTCACTAAGCACTGTGCAAAAGCCTTGGAAAGATAGGGTCCCTGCTTGAAGAAGTGATAATCCAACTTGAAATAAGACTAGAGTACAGTGCTGAGGAAGGTGAATCCTGCAAGCCAGGGTGGACGAGTGAGGGGTGTGCTGGAATGGGGCCCTCTGGTGAAGAAGTGGAGGATGTGGCAGGGCGGGTGGCCTCACCTTGGCTTGTAGATAGCTCTGTGGGCTGAATCAAAGGGGTGGGTAGTGGAGCAAGCCAGGGATTCCCCACCCCTGCTCTAGTGAGTAAGATTTAAATAAGCACTAAAGGCGTGGGATGATAAACTGGTCGTCCACATTAGTTCTGACATTCCATGCTGGTACAAGATCAGATTTTTAAACACCTTTTCTGTCCCATAACATGTTCCCAGATTACTTGTCTCTTGTCATAGTAGGTTTTATTCTTTTCTGTTCCATATATTGAGATTAAAATGAAGAAGCCAGAAGCCATACGGTGGGAGATGCTTGAGGGGCAGACAGGTTCTCCTATGTTAAAACAAATCACCCCAGGTTTGTGTTCTTCAGTTTATGTATATTCAACTGCTGGTGTTCTATCAAAACATTTTAAACACGTGAAATATTGTTGCTCATAGGCCTGCCATTAGTCAATAGAACACTGTAATTTTGTTAGTTGGTTGATGGTAAAGCAGTGGGAATGGTTTGGCATCCTTAACAGGCACAGGAACTAAGCTGTTCATTCTGGTAACCCAAGGGACTGTTTGAGATGGATGCTTGTCATCTGGTTGAGCTATTTTTCAGTCACGCTGTTTTTGCTTTTGACTCCCTCACTCATAAGAACATAGGAGTGCCATACTGGGTCAGACCAATAGTCCATTGAGCCCAAGATCCTGTCTCTGACAGTGGCCAATCTCGGTTGCTTGGAAGAAGTAACCAACAAATCCCAATGGGTAGTCTGTTCTCTGCTGTTCACTCCCAGCTCCTGACAGTAAGAAGTTATGTCCCCTAAATCTACTTGGCTAATAGCCACTAATGGATGTACTCTCCAGGAACTTATCCAATTCTTTTTTAAACCCAACTATCCTACTGGCCTTGACCACATCCTCTGGCAACAAATTCCACAAGTGAATTGTGCGTTGAGTGAAAAAATACTTTTTGTTTTAAATCTGCTACCAGTTCATTTCATGGAGTGTCTCCTAGTTTTAGTGCTACTTGAGAGGGTAGCTGCTCCCTATGTAGTCGTTCCACACTGCTCATGATTTTATAAACTTCTATCATATCTCCCTCTGATGTTTCTTCTCCAAGTTGAAGAGCCCTAACCTGTCAAGCCTCTCTTCATACAGAAGCCGTTCCATACCCTTGACATTCTCTTGTTCTACTATATCTTTTTTTAGATGGGGCAACCAGAACTGGACGCAATATTCAAGGTGTAGTCTCACCATAGATTTTTGTAGAGGCATTATGATATTTTCAGTTTTATTCTCTATCCCTTTCCAAATAATTCCAAACATCCTGTTTTATACCCTCAAAAATTCCAGTATATTAGGGACTTAGATTAAGGAATCAAAGGGACTTGAAGAGACTCTTAAGTCATAGTTCTTTTCTCATTCAGCCCCTCTCCTTCAAATTCAGCACAGGGATGTGCCTTCTAGCCTATTTTTCCAGCATTTGGAGATGGGTTTTGCTCTTTGGAAGACTATTAGTCCAGTAGTTTTCACTTATTTCAGAAGATCTGCATGGTTAGCCTGCCTTTTTTTAAAACTGAAATTCCTCATTAATTTTAACCCCATGTGTCTCCTACACGTATTCTCCTCTACCATCACTTGTATGTTGCTTATTTTCTGCTCCCCGTGTGATCATTGCTTACAAACCTACTTATTCAGCTTTATGCTGTCCCTTCATTTCTGTTCTTGATGTGTGCAATACCTTTAAATATACCTTACATATTATACTATAAAACATGGTGGTCGCCCTCTTTTGCAGCTCCCATTGACTTGGCCACTGGATCAGATTATAAGATCTTGAGTAAGCAGAGAGGCTTGTGAGACACACCAGTATGACCTCATCCTGGGATGGAGCAGTTTGACCAGATGTTTGGGATGCTTCCTGTTTTTACTGGTGCCTTAAGGATTCTGGGCACCATTGCATGGCAACATAAGTAGGGAGGCCAGCCTGGCTCCTGGTCTGGCAGTGAAATTGACAAGCACAAAATGAACCTAGCCACATTTCTGATTATCCATGTACACAGAAACATCTCAGAGTTCCCATGTCTCTATGATAGCCTGGCTGAGCAATTCCTCATGGCCCGGGAGGAACCCATGAGCCAGACATTGATTTTTGTATTGTGTCTTCAGCTGTTCTCCTGAGGTGTTCACCAGAATGTTCCAGGCACCCAAACCGTCTTCTCTTCCTGGACTTGGGCGAACAAATGTAATGCATGCCCCCCTGCTAGATATCTGGAATTGTGGCAAGCATTGTGTGTAGAGACACTTTATATTGACATTTCAATAACGTCCCCTTACAATGGTCCCTTCTTTTTGGACATAATTAGAAAGATACAAAAAGAAGTCTGGGGGAGTGGGGAGAAATGTTTATAGATCCATACTGCTTGTTTGCTTGGCCCTAATTTTCAGCAGTGGTGGTGATTTCTTGTTGCTGAAGGATGTTGTTCTAACACTGTATTTGCTGGTTTCAGATCCCAAGCATTTATATCCATCATCCTCTCATTATACAAAGAACTGGGATCAGCTGGTGGGTGAGATCAAAGAAGAAGAGAAGAATGAAAAATTAGAGGGGGATGCAGCTTTAAACAAACTCTTTCAACAGATCTATTCAGATGGCACAGATGAAGTGAAACGTGCTATGAACAAATCCTTTGTAAGACATCAATATTTCTCTAGATGCTTTTGAATGACAAAAAACTGAAGCTCACACAACTTGGATTTTACCATGACTGGATGTGGAAATGTGGTAATCTCACAGATACAGAGATACAGTGACGTTCTTACCCATTTGCACCTGTAGTTGTGATAAAATGCATAAGCATGCCGGTCAGTTTTGTATGTTGAGAACTTTCTACTTTAAATCACACCAAATCCAGGAGAAAGAACTGATGAAAACAAATGGTGAAAAGAGCAAATAAATATAAAGCATTACAAGACCAGAGCATAGGATGCAACTGTTGTCAGGATAGCAGAGGTTATTAAAAATGACTTCTGACTTGTGCATTCCAGCCTATTAAGAGTATTATTTCTTGTCAACTAGCTACATTCATGAGGTTCATAAACAAAGGAGCAGAAGAGAGGAGTTAACTGGAAAACTAGGGTCAAAGACAGGATCCAAAGGGTTGCCAAAAACTCATTCATGAGAGTTCTTAGTTGGTGAATTTGCTCCTTACTGTTTGTGAGAGTGCAATGATGTTAGATTTATTCATTGCCAGACGGTTGTGCTTCCCCACAGTGTTGGATCTTAACATGGTGAGGTTCGTCTTGCAGAAATATCTGACTGCTGGACTGCTCTGTCTTTGGTTTTTTTAGCCATTAGCGCTAGTAGGAAATGCTTGTCCCTTCTTTGATGATTAGATCAAATAAAATGATTAGAGCCAGTGTGGATTTTTCAAGAGGAATTCATAGAGACTGTGGAGATAATCCAGTTCCTTCCCACAAAATGTTTAAAGGCCTCATTTAGCAACGGCTGGTTGTAAATGATAATTTTTGTGGCCACTAGAGTTCTCTGGAGGTTTTCTTCTGCTTGCCTTCACCCCTACCAGAATTGCACAACCACAGTAGTTGGGAGCTTCTGGTTTGGAAGGGATTGCTTTATTAGAACTCAGGGTCACAGTTATGTGACCATTGATATAAAATCTATGTATATCCTGTGTCTACTGTTCAGATTTGAATTTTTATTTTTATGTTAGTTTTCTTTTGAGCTACAGGTTGCTGCTGTCTTCAGCAAAGTAAACGTATTCTTCTCTCTTGCAGATGGAGTCTGGAGGCACTGTTCTTAGTACCAACTGGTCTGATGTGGGGAAACGGAAAGTAGAAGTAAATCCTCCTGATGACATGGAGTGGAAGAAATTCTAACCTTTCCATTTGCTCTTTGTGTATTGACCATTGTCACATAATGATTGTTGTGTACAGACATGGCATTTTTGGATTTGAAGCACTGAATGTTCCTTTGAAGATTATTCCTGTCTTCTCTACATACTCACGTGCTTTAGAGATTCTTTTATCTGCAGGTTTTAGAGGTGTAATCAGGAATGGAAGCCTATTTTCATTGCCTCTATTAAAGGTTTCTGGAAATAGATTGAACTGAGTCACAATATGCATTTTCTACTAGCTTGATAAATTCTGTACTTTGGGGCTCGTAATGGCCTTTAATGGGCTGCTTAGGATTATTGCCTTATTTTTAATGCACAGTATTCCAGTTCAATACTTTATTAGCTCTGGCATCTTTGGGTAAACACACTTTTCAACTACATTGTTAAAATGGTTGCTCTTTAACTCTGCAGACAAATAAAACTGTAAATATAACTTTTGTACAAAGATGTTTGGGTCTCTTTATTTTTAGCCTATGTAGAATGTAAACACATGGAGGAGAAATGGCTAGCCTTATCTGAAGTTTGTAGATGTGGCTTCTGCATAGTATATCAGGAACAAAGCTTGAAAATGCAGGAGAGGAAAGCATAACTAAAAGCAAATAAGGAATTACCAGGTAGGGAAGGATATGAAGTTGGAGCACCAAGGATATGAAGCCCTTGGGGTTCCAAGTTTTTCTTCTGTGTAGGTGCAACTGCTCCAGCAAGCGTCAGGATATTGACTGGGCCTTTGTGGAAGGGCAGAGTTTAAATTTAAATAAATATTGCACTTGGGAAAACTCCTTGCTGGCTGTGCCTTGTGACCCAATAATGGTTTGTATATCAATACAAAATAATTTTCATCTTGGTGAAGTTAAATGCTTGCATTTGTATGGTAAGGGCTGAGGTGCATTGGGAATGTGCTCCCACCTATCTATAAATATCCTATATTGGCATGTTTTACTTGGCAGGTTATCGGCTTTCAAGGGGTTAGGAGTGCTTCAAATTTATTTAAATTTGTATCCCAAAGGCTCAGGGCAGGTTATAATACGTAATATGCCATCTCATCTTGCTGTTTTCTGTCACTGCAACATTTTGGCCTGGGACAGTAGATTTCAAATCTGGCTATCTCCCCAGACTTTCACATACTATTTGTAAGCCTATTTTACCAAGTCACAAAATGGTGGTTTGTGTATTCTGGGAAGGAAGAGAAATTTGATTATGTACATGATTGTAACAGCTGATGGGTGGAAGAGACGTGAAAGACACACTTCTTGTAACTGCACCACATTATCCTCTTCAGTTGCACATAGTAACTATTTTTACGAGGGTGTGGGAATTAACCTAAGGGCTTCATTAAACCACACAATGATTGTAGAAGCGTGTGCATAAATCTTTTGAGCTAGACGGGAGCCCCCTTGCTCACAAAACTATTCTATCCAATAATGGCACATTGCCAGCCTCCATTTAAAACTTCTTTGGCCTTGTTTCTTGCAGGCAGCACTTTTAAAAACTCTTTACAGACTCTAGGGTTCAGAGGAAGGTGCAGTTGCTGAAGCTGAAGAGCTCCTAGTATACCTTGCCTTGTACAAAAAAATTCTCATTAGATTATGGGGTGTTTCCCCAAAAGCATTTTTCAGTCCATGGGCAATTCCTTTACAGACAAGTGTTTGCATTTTGGGAAATACACGTTTCTTCAGAAAACACAAAGACAAAGTTTGTTTGTTTGCTTGCTTGCATCTGCCTTTTGGGGGTTGGACATGCAGTTTCAGAAACCAACCCCCTTTCTGTATCTTACACTAATTCCTCTAGATATACCTTGGCCAAAACAAATAGTCCATGTTGCATCATAAGCCACCAGTCTTACAGCTGAGCTTAGCTGCCTGTTAGCCTCCTGCTTCTATTAATCTGTTACGAAAGCTAGAACAATGGAGCAGTAGATATTCAAGGACTGCACAATTTGGTCTAAGATGCTAAGTCAAATGCAGGGAAGAGGGTGTTGGGAGGAGGATCCAGGGGGAGAGCAGCCAGGGCTTCAGGGCCCAGTCCCTAGCTCAGTCAGACTCAGACTCCGGCCCATCGGGAGAGGAGTCGGACCTAGAGGAGGAGGAACGTGTGAAATCCATGGCAGACCCCAAGGACAGGGAGAGGCCATTTCCCTCCCAGTGTAGGGACGAACTGCTGGGGCACGTGGTCAAAACCCTACAACTCAAGGAAAAACCCTCAAAGGAGGGCTCCTCCGACTCTCAGGAGGAGGAGACCTGGGATTACATCCCCACTGTGCATCGCAGGGATCAGGGGCTTCCCCTAGATAAGGCTTTTGAAAGGATAATGCTCAAAGAGTGGAAGCACCCAGACAAAGCTTACATGCTGAACAGGGCACAAGACTCCCTGTACTCCTTCTCTAGGAGGAAGAAACCCCTATTCAAGAGCCCCAAAATAGATGTGGTGGCTGCATCCCTCGCCTGTCACTGTGTTCCCTACCGAGGGAGACTGTCACCCCCGAGATTTCACAGACAGAGGGGTGGATTCCTCCCTGAAAAGGGCTCTAGATTCGACAGCAGCCTCCCTTAAGATTAGCATTGTAGCCTCATATGTCTCCAGGGCGCTCCTGGCTTGGATGCAGGAAGCTCAAGACCCGGGGCTGTCAGAGAGAAAAGCACAGAAGCTCTCTGCCCGCATTTGCATGGCCACGACTGCCTTAGCAGATGCTACCACAGACTCTGCCATGTGGTCAGCCAGAGCTATGGCCAACAACGTAGCAGCCAGACGCAGGGTTTGGCTGCGCTCCTGGCAGGGAGACTTAACAGCTAAAAATCTCACTTCGGCCCCTTACAAGGGGTCCAAGCTTTTTGGGGTGTGCCTCGACAAGGTCTTGGAGGAGGCTACCATTAAGGACAAGCCCAAAACACTGCAACAGGTGACTCCCAGGAGGGTTTTTTTTCAGGGCCACTCCTTCAGATTTAACAGGTTCGGAGGCACCCCCAGGAAGGGTCACAGCCCTTCCTTCAAATTTCAAGGGCCCAGAGACTATGCAAGTAATTTTGCCTTTCGGGGGAGAGGATTCAGACCTGGGAGGTTTGGCAGACGAAGGCCAGGAGGGTCTGGCACTGCCCAAACAAAGCAGGAAGCCTGACTATGCCGCCTCAGAGATAGGGGGCAGGCTCCGGCTCTTCCAGGCAGAGTGGACAAACTCCGTGACAGACTCTTGGGTCCTCTCCTGTGTAGCAGAGGGGTACCGCATAAAACTGGAGCGCTCCCCAAAACAAAGATTTATTGCTTCCCCAGTGTCTGTGGACAGTCTGAAACACTGTCAGCTGAGATCCAAAGACTTGCAGACATACAAGTAATAGAAAGGGTTCCTCCTCAGGAATGTTTCTCAAACATATACGCCATACTTTTCCTAGTATCAAAGAAGCAGGGAAAACGGAGGGCCATTCTAGATCTCAAGCCCCTCAACAAGTACATAAAAAAGCAAAGGTTCAAGATGGAAACGGCAACGTCGGTATGTCGAAGCCTGTAGAGGGGCGATTGGATGGCTTCCCTAGATCTCAGAGAAGCATACTTACATGTACCGATTTGGGCCCCACACAGGAAATGGCTCAGGTTTGCCTACAACGGAGAACACTGGCAGTTCAGAACCTTGCCTTTCGGGTTGGTGTCGGCCCCCAGAACCTTTACCAAGATCCTGGTGCTGCTCATCGCCAACCTCAGAGCCGAAGGAATACACATCTACGCCTATCTAGACGATCTCCTGATCGGGAACAGTTCCCCCGGCATGGTGAAGGAGCACATAGGCAAGACCATCCAATACCTGGAGAGACACGGCTTCCTGGTGAACAGGGAAAAGAGTCACCTCACTCCGACTCGCAGGGTGGAGCATCTGGGGATTCTGATAGATACCTCCTACGATCTCGCGTTCATACCAACAGAGCGGCAATCCAAGATAGTCGTTCGTCTGACTCCTGAGACTGCACGATCAGATGAGACTCAAGCAGCTGGCAAGACTGTTGGGGTTGCTGATATCGTGCATTGGACAAGTGACATGGGGACGTTTCCATCTCTGTCCCTTGCAGAGGCAGCTAAGCGGTTTCCAGAGAGAGCTCATTCTCGGGCTCAATCCATGGGTCCCCATCCCAAAAAGACTAAAAGACTCAATGTCCTGGTTGTTATGACCGGAAATGTTCCAAGAAGGAGTGCCCCTCACGGAACCATGGTCGGTATTGACGACGGACGCCAGCCTCCGGGGATGGGGGGCACATGTGGGATCCCATTCATCACAAGGGCTCTGGTCGAGGAGAGATGCGAGCAAGAAAAACAACCTACTCGAACTAAAGGCCATCCACCTAGCAGTACAACGCCTGTACCCGATGTTCCCCTCTCGCCACCTCCTGGTGTACACGGCCAATGTGACAGCAAAAGCCTACATCAACCATTGGGGGATCGAGATCGATCGAGTTACACAGGGAGGCGATCCAGTTTTTTTCATGGGCCCAGTCACACCTGGCATCCGTGAGGACTCTACACATCAGAGGCCAGGACAATACGCACGCCGACTAGTTGAGTCGCCAGACACTGGATCCACACGAGTGGGTACTGGACAGATAGGTCTTTCAACAAGTGGTAGAATGGTTCGGCCTTCCTCGAATGGACCTGTTCGCCACGAAAGAGAATACCCAAGTGCCTCAATTCATGGCGCGACTGCGATGCAGAGAAGCGGAAGGTTTCAATGCACTCATCCATCCCTGGCCCAGAGGCCTCCTATATGCTTTTCCTCCATTCCTGCTAATTCAAAGGACGATAGTCAAGGTGATCAGAGAACAAGCGCGCCTACTCCTAATTACACCATGGTGGCCCAGGAGACCATGGTTCTCCAAGCTGATAGAGCTCAGCCACAAACAGTACCGCAGGCTACCCCTCGTGCCAACACTCCTCACCCAGGGACCAGTGTGCTGCTCGGAGATACAGTCATTAAAACTGACAGCTTGGAGCTTGAATGCGCAGCACTAAGGGCAAGTGTCACGGAGAAACATAGGGTCACACACGTGTAACACGGGACTACATGTAGACTACAGGTCTGGTAAATATGCAATGCAAAAGGGCCCACACGTATGTAAGGTTACAGTTGAGAGCTGTAGAACCCAAATTAGGGCTCTGGTCACTAGCCTACAGGAAATACAAAGAGATAACAAGATGTGTTTTGAGGAACACTTGACAGACAGCCCTGTGATATGTAAATTGACTTCCATGTTTGCCTGGGTTGACTCTGTGACCTGATACAGGATTCCCCAAAGGCGGGAAATCCAAAACAAAGGAAGCTAAAGACTATTTAAATGAGCCAGTAAAGAACAAAAAGAGATTCTTGCAAAGCTTCTTCCAGAGAACATCTACATGTGAAAGCCAGCCTGGCAACGGCAGGCTGGAGGAACATGAACTGAGAGACAGAATTTTGCTCTCTAAGCCAGTGCCCAGTCATTTACCTTTATGACTGAGAAACCAGAACTTCTGGACCTTGCTAGGGTAAGATTAATTTAGGAACTCAACCAGTATAAGTTAGGAATGCGTTATATTTACTTTTCATTTCTAGTAACCACTCTGTATCAACTATCTTGTTTATGTAATCAATAATATTACTTATCTTTATGAAGAAGTGGCGGTGTCTAATATTGGAACACAAGTGAGCTACAAGAGCCCCCAAGCTCTTGCGAACCCAGAGAATAAAAAGTCTGTAAACGGGAAGGATCAGGCCCTTGTGTGGCAACAGAGTCATTGTGGCACACTTGAATTAGGCAGAGAGAGAAACTGACTCAAGAGAGCTGTGTGCAAGGGAAACCGAGTCACTCAAACCCAGTAAAGTGGGGGTGTGGACCCCCAAACTCATGATAGCAAGAGGCTACTAGGAGGCAGTTCTGAACACTATCCAGCTTTCCAGAAGGGCGACCACGAGAAGAAGCTACAGAGCTACTTGGAAAACCTTTGCCATGTGGTCCCTCCAGCGGGGTCAGGACCCTGCTAGAGCAGGGGTTTCCCAGGTCTTAGAGTTTCTTCAGCTGGGCCTGGATAAAGAGCTTAGGGCTAACACTCTGGTCAGGCAGCTGCCATAGACTCAGTACTTAGAGCAGTGTCTAATAGGATAGTCTCTTCCCATAAAAACGGATTCCTTCGAGCAGCCAGATTTATTTCTCCTCCGGTAGTGCATAGAGTCCCCTCTTGGGACCTTAATCTAGTTCTGCTCGCTCTGACCAAGCCTCCTTTTGAGCCTCTTAGACATGTTTCATTATATTTCTTGACATTAAAGGTGGTTTTTCTCATCTCAGTGACATCATCGAGATGAGTCTCCGAGTTAGGAGGGCTGTCCATGGAAGACAACCTTTGTATTTTTCAGCGAGAGTCAGTCATACTAAGGCTAGACCAGGCTTTTGTGCCAAAAATTAACATCTTGTTTCATAGGGCACAGGAGGTTGTGTTGCCCTCTTTCTGCCACAGACCCGGTCCATCCGAAAGAAAAGGCCTGGCACACTCTGGATGTCCGGCGAGCTCTTAAGATCTATTTGGCTAGGACTAGGGGATTCAGGCAATCCACTGCACTTTTTATTAACATCAGACCAGGGTATCAGGGGTGCAAAGCTTCAAAGACCCTGATCTCTAAGTGGGTGAGACAGGGAATCATAGAAGCTTACAAGGCAAGGGGTAGGGTTCCTCCCCTTCAAATTTGGGCCCATCCTATATGCAGCGCGGCCACATCTTATGCCTTCAAGGCAAGAGCCTCGTATGAGGAAGTTTGCAGAGCTGCTACATGGGCTTCTATTCACACATTTGTCAGGCATTATAAGATTAATGTTTTCCAGTCAGTGGAGGCTGCTTTTGGCAGAAGGGTGCTGCAGACGGTACTGGACACTCCCAGTGCTGTTGGTTCCCACCCCTGAGGTTTTTTTGTCAGAATGCTTGGGTACGTCCCAGCAGGAGGAGGATGCAGAGGTATGAGGAGAAAGGAGAATTGGTAACCTACCTAGGGTGAATTCCTTTCTCTCATACGCTCTGCATACTTCTCCTACTCTCCCTGCCAAACAGCATGGATAAGGAATCGGGGAGCGCGCGGCCAGTACCTCAATCAAGAACACTTTATAGGTTATCGAAGTTGGTGGATTCTTATTAGACTTTGGGGTTGTTAGTTTAACTTTTTTCTCGGGGATAGGAATGTTTAATTCTAGCTTCTCCAGTTACGGAGGGTGGATCTGTTCAGCTTGGGAATGGACTGAAGAGAGAGCCGGGTAGTTCCAGTACGCAGGCGCAGTGAAAAAAGGAGAAAATTTATCATCTGCCTCCTAGTGGTCAAACGGTAGAACTACCTAGCAGGAGGAGTATGCAGAGCGTATGAGAGAAAGGAATTCACCGAAGGTAGGTTACCAATTCTCCTTTTCAGTTGCCCCCTTATTTAAAAGCCATCAATGGTGTACTCTGGATCCACGGCCGGCTTTCATTTGGCCCCCTTTGAGTTCCTGAATCTGGCCCATGGATCTTTCTCCTGTGTGTTGAGAGAGCATGTTCAGGAGGAAGGCAGCAGAGATGAGAGTATACCTCAAAGACAGGGACTGAATCTGAGCCAGATCTATAATCTGGATCCACCCCTACCTGGAATATATCTAGATTGTAAGCTCTCGGCAGGGACTGTGTCTATCTTGTTTTTTGTAAAGTGCCAGGTACATCGTTGGAGCTATATAAATGCTTATAATAATAATAATAATAATATAATATTTGAACTTGTACCCTAAATCCAGGGGAGCCAATCATGAATTCCATCTTTACCTTCCTTCCCTGCCTCTCATCCCCATACCGTCCACAACCTGAAGACCCCATTCCTGCTAAGCATTGACCCATTCTTGTCTGGGCTGAATTTCAGGCTGTTTTATCTTTCCTCCAGGCCTCATTTTCTGCTACAATCTGGTAAATCTGTACAGTTAGGGTTAGACATGACGACAAATGAAATATACATAACAGCAGTGCAAGAAGTATCTTAATTGAACAACAGGCTGTTACCGTAACTGGATGTAATGCTACCCACTGTTTTGGCTGTTAAACACGCATTCCCTCATTGCGCAGTCTGCGGACCACCCAGGTAGCAAGTAACACCTGACAACAGCAGCTATGCAAGATACAGGTGGTTTAACAGGATTGGCAGTGGCGGTGACGGCAGGGATTTGGGGTTGTCACCAGCAGCAGTAGTGGGGACCTGGGGTTGTCAGCAGGGTCCTGTGATCATCAGGAAGAGCAAGAGGGCTGCGGCCTTCCTTCCCCTGATGCTGCCAACCATTCCTGAGCCTCTGCTGCTGCCCCTGCTCGCAGTAAGCTTCATCCCCTTCTATCAAGTGACTTCAGCATGTTTAAGCAGCTACCCAATAGCTGATGTCTTTTTTTCCAGCTACCTTCTATGTTGCATAGAAGGTAGCTGGAAAAAAAGACATCAGCTATTGGGTAGCTGCTTAAACATGCTGCAGTCACTTGGCATAGCATGGCACGCACTTCCCTGGACATTAGCATTATGTCTGTAATGCCACAAAGGTGGAAGGGTCAGCAAACAGCACGAATGAAACTGAGAGCAAAAATCCTTGCAAACTTGGTTGCAGTGAGGGGAGACATTTAAAGCCTGGTAAATGTAAGGGAAGCACTGGTTTTGGGCGGCGCCCGAAGGGGGGCGACAAAAGGGCAGCGGCCGTTTTGTGGCCGTTGTGAGGCCGGAGCGAGGACAGCGAGGGGCCACCCCCCTGACAGCACCCGCGCGCACGCGGCTCCAGCAGGCCGGGCTACCCCCCGATACCTGAACAGGTAACACCTATGATGCCACCCTATACCTCCACGGCGTCTATCACCTCCCTCCTTCTAGCCTCTCTCACGCACCCCCTCCTTCTCCCTCTCCCTGCACCAGCAGCCTTCCTCCAGCCAACCTACCCCTTATCCTCACCCACGCCCATTCCCCCTAGGCCCAAACCCGTCCGTTCCCCATCCCCCAACCTCATCCGCATCCCGTGCCTTCCCAAACACCAATTGCCTTTTTCCTGCTCCCTCTGGAACTGCCGCTCGTCCGTGGCTAAAGCTCCCTTCATCCACGATCTCTTCCTCTCTCGCCCCTTTCAACTCCTGGCTCTTACGGAAACCTGGATCACGCCCTCCAACTCTGTTACCCCGGCTGCTCTATCCTCCGGGGGCCTGTCGTTCTCTCACCGCCCCCGCCCTGAGGGCCTGGGTGGTGGTGTGGGCTTGCTCCTTGCTAAGCACTGCCAATTCAAAACCCTCTCCCCTCCCCCCTCCTCCTCCTTCCCTTCCTTTGAGGCCCACTCTGTGCGCTTATACTCCCCTCTACACCTTCGGGTTGCTGTCATCTACCGCCCCCCGGGTTCCCTCTCCTCTTTCCTCCCGGACTTTGAATCCTGGCTCACCTTCTTCCTCTCCGATGATATCCCCACTCTTATCCTTGGTGATTTCAACATTCACGTTGACACGCCCTCCGCCCCCTCTGTTTCCCGCTTTCTCTCTCTCGCTTCCTCCTTTAATCTCCGACTCTGGACCGACTCCCCCACTCATACTGACGGCCATTCCCTCGACCTCGTCTTCACTCGAAACTGTTCTCTAACTGACCTCTCCTTTGACCCCTTCCCTAGTTCTGATCACTTCCTCGGCTCCTTCAGCCTTTCCCACCGACCCCCCTCCGCCTCCCCCTCTATGCGCCCCTTCCGCAATATGCAGGCCCTTACTCCCTCGGAGTTTGCCGCACATCTTTCCCCCCTTCTCCCCCCCGTTTTCGCCTCCTCCTCCCCTGACTCTGCTGTCTCTGCTCTCAACGCTTCTCTCTCCTCGACCCTTGACTCTCTTGCCCCCCCCTCTGCTCGCCCCGTCCGCCCCCTCGACCCCCGCCCCTGGCTTACCCCTGCCATCCGCTACCTCCGCTCCTGCGCCCGGGCTGCCGAACGCCTCTGGCGCAAATCCCGCTCCCTCCCTGACTTCCTCCATTACAAATTCTCCCTCTCCTCCCTCTCCTCGGCTATCTCCCTAGCTAGGCAGCGCTATTATGCCTCTAGGATCGAATCTTTCTCCCGCGACCCTCGCCGCCTTTTCTCTACTTTCGACTCCCTTCTCAAACCCCCCTGCCCTCCCCCGCCCTCTTCCCTTGCTGCTCGGGATCTTGCGTCGTTCTTCACCTCCAAGATTGACAAGATCCGTCGGGATATTGCCTCCCGCCCCCCTCCGCCCCCCGCTCCCCTCCCGCCCCCTCCCCCGCCCCCCTCCCTCCTCGCATCCTTCCCTCCTGCCTCTCTCCAGGAAATCTCTGCTCTTCTCTCTTCATCCAACCCCTCCACCTGCCCCCTTGACCCGATCCCCTCCCGCCTCCTGACCTCTATTGCTCCCACTGTCGCTCCCCCCCTTCTGCATGTTGTCAATCTCTCCCTTTCCACAGGCTCCTTCCCCTCTGCCTTCAAACATGCCACTGTCTCCCCCATCCTCAAAAAGCCTACCCTGGACCCTTTCGATCCCTCTAGTTACCGGCCGGTCTCCCTCCTTCCCTTTGCTTCGAAGCTCCTGGAACGTGTCGTCTACTCCCGCTGCCTGAACCTCCTCTCTGCCAACTCCTCCCTCGACCCTCTCCAGTCCGGCTTCCGCCCCCTCCACTCTACTGAAACTGCCCTGGCCAAGATCACCAATGATCTACTTGTCGCTAAATCGAAGCGCCACTACTCCGTTCTTGTCCTCCTTGACCTCTCTGCCGCCTTTGACACTGTCGACCACTCGCTCCTCTTGGACTCCCTTTACTCTTTGGGCTTCCGTGGCTCTGTCTTTGACTGGTTCTCCTCCTACCTCTCTGACCGCTCCTTTAATGTCTCCCTCCCCGAGTCGACCTCCCCCTCCCTTCCCCTCTCGGTTGGGGTTCCCCAAGGTTCTGTCCTTGGCCCTCTCCTCTTCTCTATCTACACCCGGTCCCTTGGTGAAATTATTGCCTCCCACGGGTTCCAATACCATCTCTATGCTGATGACACCCAACTCTATCTCTCTACCCCCTCTCTCTCCTCCTCTGTCCGCTCACGCCTCGTCGACTGCCTCTCTGATATCTCCGCCTGGATGTCCCGACGCCAACTCAAACTGAACATGGCCAAGACTGAACTCCTCATTTTTCCTCCATCCCCCTCCTCTCCCTCTGACCTGACCATCTGCATTGATGGGGTCACCATCCGTCCTGTTCTCCGTGCCCGCAGCTTGGGCTTCATTTTTGACACGCACCTCTCCTTTAAACCTTACATTGACTCTGTGGCCAAATCCTGCCGATTCGCTCTCCTCAACATTGCCCGCATACGCCCCTTTCTATCTGTCTCCTCGGCCAAAATCCTTGTTCATGCCATGGTTATCTCTCGCCTCGACTACTGCAACCTCCTCCTTGCTGGCCTCCCTCGCTCCCACCTGTCCCCCCTTGTGGCGATCCAAAACTCTGCCGCCAAGGTCATTCACTCTGCCCGTCGCTTCGACCATGTGACGCCTCTCCTCCTCTCCCTTCACTGGCTCCCCCTTCCTGAACGTATCCTGTTCAAACTCCTGGTTTTCACGTTCAAATCGCTCCATGACCAAGCTCCCCCTTACCTCTCGGACCTAATCGCCCTACGCGCTCCTGCGCGCGCTCTCCGCTCTTCCGCTGTCCCCTCCCTCGCTCTCCCTCGCTTCTCCTGCTCGCCCAACCGCCTTCGTCCCTTCTCCCTCGCTGCCCCGCATGCCTGGAACTCCCTCCCTGCCGACGTCCGCCTCGCCTCCTCCCTCCGCTCCTTCAAATCCCTCCTCAAGACCCACCTTTTCCATGCTGCCTTTCCCAATGCCCTCTAGTCTTTCCCCTTGCTCTTACTGTCAGCCCTCCTCTGCTGACTGCTGCTACCGACCACCTTGTAACCAAGCCAAGTACACGCACCTGAGACTTCGCATCCGCCTGAATGTTTGTTTGTCTTCTCCCATGTCTCTCCCGCTGTCCCCTCTCCTTGTCTCCCCCTCCTTGTCTTTTAGATTGTAAGCCACAGGTAGGGACCGCAGCTGATTATATGTTCTGTACAGCGCCAGGTTGTTACTGGCGCTTTATAAATGTTTAATAATAATAATAATAATAATAATTTGGCAAATCACCTTGTGGGAATGAAGGCTTACTTAGAGCTCCCTCAGGTGCAGCTGAACATGTTTTGGTGCTCTACTCAAGCAACAATCCTATCTAATTGGAGCAGAAAAGAGTTGGCAGCAGCATGTTCTAGAACTAGTTCTTGCCTTTGGAATTCCTACTCCCACTTGAGCCTGGATTTGGTGATCTTCAAGACACTGTCAGTCTGGGTGTTTTTACACACACATTTCTCCTGCTTGTTTGCTGTTACATCCTGAACTTTGTGTGTCTAAATCACTCACCCAGATCTTATACATCTGGCTCTTTGAACTCCAGCATAGAACTTCTCCCAGAACCTTTGTGTGTCAAAAGTTCTCTGGGTAAACTGCTTTGCTCCGGGCAGCTGTGGTCACTTGGTTTCCATGGCAGCCTGTCACATCTACAGCTGTGGCTACTTTAGGCTGCCTCAGGGCAGTGTGTGTGTGAAGAATGCATCCGGAACTTACTTGTGGACTTGGAAACCCAGAAGATGGAAAAATCCGGAACTTTAAGGTGTGTGTAAAAATGCCCAATGTCCTGTTTCCCTAGACATTCTGGAATTTGATGCAGGGGAGAAAATGATGCCATAAAGTTTGTTCTGAAGTTAGGAGGGGTTTTTGTTTTTTAGTTTTATTTTGTGTCCCCTTAATGTATTTTGATTTATGACTGTTAACCTTCATTAAAAACCCATCACATACTGGAAAATACTAAAACTCTTTGGTATGCTCATAAAAGATGATGCAAAAAAAAGTGAACTGGGGATGTATGATTTCCTGCTAGCCAAGATGTAGTTAGTTTGAGATATCTATTTTCTCTCTGACAAACATCCCTACGGACATTCATTAAGTGAAAGTAGAGATGTTAGTCTGCGAGATAAATTCTCTGCATGCACTAAGTAGTATTCCACCACCCTTAGGATTTAATTCACTTACTTTGCTCTGGGCAAAAAAAAAAACCCATAAAAAACTGCATTGGTGCTTATAACCCTTGAGGCATATGTAATGCATATATAATGGGTTTAGCCTCAAGGTAAAAACTTGTACCAATCAAACTATGTGCCTCCAACCTGCTTCATTCTTATGGGCTACTAGGACTCCAGATCTGAAGGTATTGCCATCCTGCAACTCTGGATGCAAAGAAATAAACTGCATCTTTGTGTGTGTGTGTGTGTGTGTGTGTGTGTGTGTGTGTGTGTGTGTGTGAGAGAGAGAGAGAGAGAACAATGGCAGCCCCTGTTGCATTACAATTGATATTTTGCTTTTTAGGGTATTCAGCCCATTTTACTTAGAAATACGTAAACTCATACATAAGATTTTTTGCACTTGTACTGTTTATCTAAATCAATGCTTGGTTGCATCCCAACTAGTTGTGAAAATACTAAATTAGTATTGGTCCATGAAGCTATACAAATTAGGAGGGGACTTTCCCTCCTGTGGGCCACTATGAAAATTAGTATACGCTCCAAGGCTGAATGGGAGTTCAGGTGGAGAATACGGTGCTTAAGGGGAAGAAAGGGCCAGATCATGGGTTAATCCCATCGCATGAGGTCTTTTATTGGACCAACTTTGGTTAATTAGAATATACAACCGTTTGGGCCGTACAGGGCCCTTCCTCAGACCTGTAAGAACAACTATAGACTGAGCAAATAAAATGTGTGTGTGTGTGTATATAGACCACACACACTCTAGTGGTCCCGTGTGCTATTCCACACCAGAGAATTGTGAAGAGAATTCCAAATCGTGGCAACTGTACCACCTACTGGACAAATGCACCAAAAAGGTCATGGAGTTGAGGGCTGCAGGGCGAACAGGATCATTACCGTGACTCACCAGCGGAGGGCTCCCTCTTTCAACTGGGGAAAGAGTGTGTGCCTGCCTTCTATGGTGCTTTCTTTCCATGATTGTGATTAAACAAATCAACTTTTTGATGTTCTGTGACTTTTCTGCAAAACTACAGGACATCAGCTTTAAGTTGGTACCATACATGCCACACTTTTCGTAGCAGGACTATGAAAGCTAAAACTCAGTAGCTTAGGTTGTGTGTGTGTGTGTATTGGTGTGTCTATATGAAAACAATCCCTTTAGGAAGAAGGGTTAGGTAAAAACGCATTGGTAAACTTATCATCGGATTCTTGGGTTTCTCCTGTTTCATTCTAATGTTTGATACAGAGCTGGAGGGCATTATGTTTTATCATTAGATATTGTCACTATTACAGGAAGGCAGTTATTTTTCATTGTAATTGATGGAGGGAACATTGTACGATGTTGTACCTGGAGCTTATTCATCTTGTGGGGGTGAACCGTGAATGAGATGGTTGCAGCTGGGGAAAGTTATGACCCATCTGCAAA
Source organism: Sphenodon punctatus (assembly GCA_003113815.1). Classification (NCBI taxonomy): domain Eukaryota; kingdom Metazoa; phylum Chordata; class Lepidosauria; order Sphenodontia; family Sphenodontidae; genus Sphenodon; species Sphenodon punctatus. The sequence continues at coordinate 2,423,543 of QEPC01008108.1, read as the reverse complement.
GGTGGGCTTGTGTTTGGAGGGATATCTAGGTAAGGGAGTGGGTGGGATGGTGTTTTATGGTAACAGTTGGAAGGGAGGGATATGGAGTTGGTCATGGCACTTCTGTCAAGGGGCAGGGTAGAGAAAGTAAAGGTCTGGGGGTGGGGAGGGACTCCCATGAATGATGTGGGAAAGTTCATTTTTGGGGTGGTGCGATAGGTTTCTCTTTATTATACTTCCTTTACTATCTTGTTTACTAGCTGCACTGAGCCTTCAGGGTAATATACCAATGACTTTTTTTTCTCCTGACAGTGTCCTCCCAAAGGGATCGGGGTGGGCAAACTATGGCTTAGGAGCCATATGCAGGTCTCGGGCCATTCAAGTACAGCTCTCGGCCAGGATAAGTCCCAGGACCTGCACTGCCTTTTCGAGTCTCAGCAGTTGCACTGAAGCTGCTCTTCAGAATCTCAGCAGTCAGAACTGCTCCCCCATCCAATCACAGGGCAGGAGTGGCGCATCCTGGGAGATCTTCAAAGGGGTACATGCACGTGTGTCTTGTGGCTTTTGGTTGTATGAAGTTTTTGATATGCAGCTCCTGGGGTGGGAACTTTGCCCACTCCTGTTATAAGTATACACATGCACACCTGTTTTGCATTTGTTCATTCTAGTTTCCTGGGGAAGGGCTCTGTGTGACCCAAAAGCTATCCCCAACAGATGTTGGTTCAGTAAAAGAGAGCATCTCAGCTACTTTGCCTCTGCTTATTCACAGCTTTTGAACATTGTCAGGTAAGAACTACTCACTAAACTTGAAAAAGCACAGAAAACGGTTGACATTTTTACACATTTAATTTGCAGTATTTTCTTTAGAAATAAAAGTTGGGATAGTCTATACATGCCTCAGTGTATGAGCGTACTGCTTTTAAAAACACACCTGATTGGGGTTGTATTGTGGTTTAAAAACCATCTCCAAATTGAACAGGCTTGTAAATTCCAAATAAATTTAGTCTGTGAACCCACAAATGCAGGGCTTCAGTGAGAATTCTCCAGAGTAAGTGGCTTGTGGCCTTAAAGGGCACCATCCATCCTCCACCATTAAAGTCAATGGGAGCTTTGCTGTTGACTTCAGTGGTTTGAGGATTGTGCCTATAGCTAAACAAATTCCTCCAAAACCATTTATACTAAGGGGAGAAAAGTTGATACAAAAATAACTCTGAAAACCATCAAAGCAAAACTTACACTACACTCATCACACCTTCCCAATTTAGCACTTTGCTTTTTAGATACAATTCTCATTATCTCTTGCATGGTTTGTCTTTTTTTAAACCTACCATTATGTGAAATTATTCCTCCTCTTCTCTTCCTGTCAAGCAAGCTAGCAGCTTCTCAAAATGGTATGCACTTGCAGCTAGAAACTATTTCAGTAGCCTAAATTTAGGCCAAACCTATGCTGCTCTTATCCTAGACAGGGGAAGGATTTATTCTGTGATTTTTAAATGAGCAATTCAAGTGGTGTAAGGGAGACAATCTGTTCCTAATTGTTTTAAAGGCAGAAATCTTAAATCATCCCCTTTCAAATGATTATCTTCCACTCCTAGTGACTATGTATTCTTCTAAGGTAGTACTCAATATATGTAATAAAGCCTGATGATTTCCAAGTCTCTGCTCTAATACTAAGGGCTAAATGGTGAGTCCAGTTGAGGAAGAGTTATTTGTACAGGGTTCTCACAGCCCTCAAACTCCTCACTCGGAGGTAGACCTGCTAAATTAATGGGACTACTCTGGAATAAGTGGCTTGAGAGCTGCTAATGGGAATACTGATGAACACAAGTACTGGGGACATGGCTCTGAAAGTTTATTGTAAGGAAATATACATGTAGTGGCTGCTCTATATTCTGATTATGTTGTGCCTGGAGGCTATTTGATCTACTGTTGTATGTAAACACCTTCTGCTGAGTGATCTTCGAAAGCTGACATTTGCCGGTAACAACTTGGTGCTCCTAATATACAAGATTTTTGATGCTAGGGCTACTTTGATGTGCTGATGTCTAAAGCATTTTGATCCCCCTCGCTGTGCGCAATCCATTTAGTAGCCCTTCTTCTTGTAGTTTTTGTGGTTTCGACATACTGTGTGCATTCCTCTGTTCCCCTGGAGCAGCTTTGTGGGAAAGGTATGCCGTAATTGGTTTATAACTGCTCATAATGATCTGGCAGGTCTGTACGAATAACAACAGGGAGCAACTTAACTAGTGATTTATTTAAGTATGCTACATGGTTGAAAGGTACTCCCCAGAGTACACGTTTAGCTAGTTGTCTAATTGGACATAAATTTTCGCATCTCTTTCAGAATAGAGGGCTCTTAGGAGATGTTGAATTTAAATTTTTAAACAAGCTTTTATACTGGTAAACCAGTTCATAAGCAAAAACGTTCATCTGTATGTGGTTATTTTTTGCTTTTCTCTCTCTTTTTGTTTTTGTTTTTTTGAGACTTCAGTTCCTTATTCAATAGGATCAACTGTACAGGTTGCTAGAAGAATACAAATTATACTCTGCATCTGTGTAAAGCTAATGAAATATTAATTTAAGCTTTTTTTATTTACATATTAGAATAGCTGACCTCATTTTGATACATTAACATACACGTAAGTTTTAAAAAGTTGAGATTTGTAATGTTTCTTTGATGGTAGTCTCTTTCATCAGTTTGTTTCGGTGATAATCTGAAAGCTCCGTCTCATACAATGCCCAAGATACGGGCAACCCACCAGCTGCAGGGCATGATAATTCGGCAAGCGGAACGACACCCTTGATAGTTATAGGGCCAAGGATAGTAGCCCATGAGAGGTTCACAAATTCTCTGTCAATGTGTGTAGCTTCGTCTGCATTCAATGCAGCATACTCCTTCGTGGTCCAGCCTTGGATCAAATGTCATCCCTTCACTTTCTAGTTGCTGAAATTTGAAATACAAAATGTGAACATGGCTACATGATGCATTGTTATTACTGCCCTCAAAGACTATGGACTGGATCCCGGCTGGGCAGTCATCTTGAGGGGAAGGGTTCTACCAAAGGGTTCTACCAAAAGGTGGCATAAATCCCAACAGAGTGGAACTTGACACTGTGAAGTTAACCCATCTATGGTTAGTTTTAGATGTTGTTTTTACTACGTGTTTGGTCTAGTTTACACATCTTAACTTGGTGGGTAGTTGTTGGTTACCCACCCAGATGTTGGGGATTTGCAGGGGGAAGGGTGGCACTTGCTGGTCCCAAGAGAAGCAGCCTCCCCACCCCCATTTGTTGCTCCCTGGGACCAAGAGTTTCTCTTGCTGCTGCTGGGGAAGGTACCTCCCTGGTGACAGCAATTTAAGTGGGGGTGGAAAGTGGAGCGGGGGAAACCCCACCACCAGGGAGGCATTCTCCTGGGCTGGTTTGTTTGCATGTAGTTGGTGTAAGGCCCCCGTTTAGACCTCACAATAATTCTGTGAACATAAGAAGGTACCATACTGGGTCAGACCAGAGCTCCATCTAACCCAGCATCCTGTCACTGTCAGAGGCCAACTACAGTAGTTCAAGAGAAGTACAAGTACAGGTCATGGAGGTGTGACCTCTCTCTCCTGCTGACCGCTCCCAACTACCAGTAGCCAGGGGTTTAAGCCCCAACTAGCAGACATTTATAAGAATTTATCCAATTTCTGTTTGAAGCTAGTTATGCTGCTGGCTTTCACAGCCTCCTATGGCAACGGGTTCCGCAACTCTATTGTCTGCTGTGTGAAAAAGAACTTCCTTTTGTTCGTTTTAAATCTGTTGCCATTTAACTTCAGTGTCCCCCTGTTCTCTTATTGTGAGAAAGGGCAAACAACAGTTCCCTATTTTTCTCCATGCTACTAATGATTTTATAAACTCCTTTCATATCTCTGCTTAATTGCCTCTTCTCCAAGCTACACAGCCCTAACCTGTTGAGCCTCTCTTCATACGGAATTCAATCCATCCCTTCTATCATTCTTGTTGCCTTTCTCTGAACCTTCTCAAATTCTATTATATCTTTCTTGAGATGCGGCAACCAGAACTGCACACAGTATTCAAGGTGGGATCATACCAACCATTTATACAGTGGCATATTTTCCCTTTTATTCTCTATTCCTTTTGCACCTAGCATTCAGTTTGCCTTTTTGACTGCTGCTGCACACTGAGATGATGTCTTCAAGGAACTATCCACAGTGACTCCAAGTTCCTTCTCCTGAGTGGTTACACTCAGATTTGAACCTAGCATCATGTATGAATAGTGAGGTATGTTTTTCCCCCATACGTGCATCACTTTTCACTTAAACACTGAATTTTATTTGCCATTTTATTGCCCATTCACCTAGTTATGCAAGATCCCTCTGTAGTTCCTCACAGTCTGTCTGGGTCTTTACTATCTGGAATAATTTGGCATCATCTACAAGTGTAGCCACCTCACTCTCTTCTCCCTTTTCCAGATCATTAATGAATATGTTAAACAATACTGGTCCCAGTACTGACCCCCCGAGACACCCCACTGTCTACCTCTCTCCAACTTGAAAAATGACCATTTATTCCTCCCCTTTGTTTCCTATATTTTAACCTGCTACCAATCCATGACAGGACTCTTTCTCTTATCCCATGACTACTTTGTTTGCTCAAGAGTCTCTGGTGAGGAAACTTGTAAAATGATTTTTGAAAATCCAAATATACTATATCAACCGGATCACCCCTATCCACATGCTTGTTGACATTCTCATAAATTCTAATAGATTGGTGAGGCATGACTTCCTTTGCTAAAGCCATGCTGGTTTTTACCCATCAAAGCATGTTTGTCAATATGCCTAATAATTCTGTTTTTAGCAATGGTCTCCACCAGTTTGCCTGATACTGTTGTCAGGCTTACTGGTCTGTTCTTTCCAGGGTCACCTCTTGAGCCCTTCTTAAAAATTGGGGTTACATTTTCTAACCTCCAATCTTCTAGTACAGCAGTAAGTTACATATTATGGATGGTAGTTCCGCAATTTCAAATTTGAGTTCTTTCAATACCATTGAATGAATAACATCTTGCCCGCTTGACTTGCTACTGTTTAAATTGCTGATATGCAGTAGGACCTCTTCTGGCATTATGCTAATTTCAGATAATTCCTCAGATTCATCACCAATTGTTATGCACTCACAGAGGGATCATGATGACTGCAGGACCCTGCGAGTGCCTAGTTTGCAGAAGCAATGTAACCACAAAATTGGTGGCAGTAATTAGACATTACAGTAACCACCTACTTGTGAGACGCTACTGTTGCATCTACAAGCATCCTATGTTGGGACATGCTTAGAGCAACTAATCCCTAAAGGTTCCATGCTAGGGTCTCCTTCACAGGACAGAAAGCAAATAATATAACTTTTATGGACCTATCTCCCCACCCTGTATGTTAGCCAATTTAATCTCAAATTGCTGCATTTTGTGTGTCATTGGAAACTGCTCTGTGAACACACAATTTGAAAACTTGAGGGGACCATCCTTATTCGGTTCTTTTAGGAAGTTGATGGTCAAATTTCCATGGACTTTAATGGGTCTAGGCAACGATCTGCTGAATGCTTGATTGTTCACTGTTCGTCTTACCTACAAGAGCCCTAGAAGATAAATACTGTATTTTTCATGAATAAGCTGGTTTATGACCAACTGCCTTGGCATTTTTAAATATATTTTTTGGTCACAGATCAGCGCCCGCTGCCTGACTGGGATAAATTACATTTGCTGTAATTGTAATGCACTAACTGATCCAATGTATGTAATCACTACAGTAACTCTCTTGAAAACCTACAAGTCTGGGCACAATATCTTTTCCAACATCTCACCATTAGTACGATAACAGTAATAAAAAAAATAGTAATTGCTTGTTGAAAGGAAAACCGCTTGCTCCAGGAGAATGGATTTTCACGAGGCTGTAGTACAGGATGAAAGTTTCAGCTACTACATCAGTGGTGTTATTCATTCTTTCTCAAACATGGCTGGAGAACCTTTTCCCTCCCATCACCATTTTGAACATTAATATAAGCGTGCAGGTTGTAGGGCTGCTGCCTTGGGCGCCAGCGCCAACTGTGGGCAGATATAGTCCACAGGCTGGAATTTTCCACCCCTGACTAAAGTATGTTAGAAAACCAAATATTCATGTAAGTCTCCTGCTCCGTGAACCATCTTCACCCCTTCTCCCATGCTGCCCCCTAAGCCTGGAACTCCCTCCCTGAACACATTTGTTCCACTCCCTTCCTCCCTCTTGGAAACCTACCTCTTCCATCAGGCTTTCCCAAGCTCAACCTCACAGACTGCTCACTGATGCTCCCTCTGTTCTCTCTTTCAGTTTAATTCCCCTTCTCCTATGTAGCCAAGCCAAGCACGGGCTAGTGTTATACTCACATGGTAAGGATTATCAGGATTAAAGGATGAGCTAGTGTCTTGCTCGCTGGGACCAGTGTCATTAGACTGACGTTCAGATTCTTGAACCCGCTGGTTGCTGCGTGGTCTGGTATTTACTTCTTCAGCAGCAGCTTCAAACTGGTCCATGTCAAAGTTTGACTGAACCTGACGCACCTTTCTCTTGGCTTCCCTCTTTTCCCTCTGGCTACCTGCAAACACAGAAATATAGGTATGAGGCTTACTCCAATGTGTTCCCCCTCTAACTCAAGGACGTATGCCATTCTAACTAGAGCTGAAACAGGTACCCATGAAAATGAGCAAACCTGTTGGCATCTTGGTAATCAAACTAATATGGTATTATCAGGTGCTAAAATAAACGGTACCCGTTTACTGCCTGAGTTACTTGAATTCCCATCACCGAGCTACCGTTCGTGCATTTCTGTGCATTTTCACATTTCAAACTATTTCTGTCTACTCATTATTAATATTTACCTTTCCCCCTGCTCACAAGCTTACCTGCTAACACAGCCTACAAAACAAAATGGAGGGCAGTACTCTTATATACTGAATGGAGGGGAGAGGGAGTGTGATTGGCTGGACTAAGGCAAAGCAACCATCAAAACCCTGGAAATGGAAAACTGGTAACGTAATTGGTATATTGGAAAGTTGGTAACCTGATAAAGGTATTATCCATTTTGGGGGGGAGTTGTTGGTTGCCTGACTAAGTAATTGGTTCCTGATGAGACCACCAATCAGCGGCTCAACCTTCCTGGTATTACTCGCTGGTAGCAAATCTACTACCCACTTTGGATCTCATTCTAACAAGGGTCAGTTGGTTCCAAACAGGACTTGCTTAGCCATCCCCATGTATCGAAAAGCAGCCTCATTTCTAAACAAATAGGCAACTGGCTGAGAGTGCAAGCTTGCAGGAGCTTTTGAGAGAGGGGGTGTTAGATGTGTGACTCTGTAGAGGAAGTGGTCAGTGGCATTAAGAAAAATGAATTCCAGTGACAGGCGCTCCATAAGAGCAAACACAGAAATGTAATATTTGTACAGCATGTAGATAAACTTTCGGAAGGACATTTGGGTCAAGTTCCTAAGGTCCTGGCATAAACATGTTTGGAAAGGTTTTGACTGTGTCCTTTAGTATCTGCTGGCCATGTGCAAAGCCACAGGAAACCAGTGGAAACTTTTAAGCCAGCTCCATTTGACTTATGGAAAAGTATGAAAACTGCATCACAAAATTCATTATGTTGGAATTATTTTTCTTTTCTAATGAATATTTTGAGGAAACCCTATCATTGGATACCTGGATTTGTAAAACACAGCCCTGCCTTCTCAACTATCCTTTTGCCTGCTTCATCAAATGATGTCTCTATGTGTCCAACAGTGCCAAAATCCAATGACTGCGACATCAGAATGGCTTTGATGGTGAACTGTGCTGCCAGAAATCTTGCTGAATGAAACCAGCACTAGAAACAGGTTAATCTAGAGACAAGTATCTTTATCTACATAAATATCTTTAGAGACGAAGTAGTCCAGATGATCTTTTCTATTGGGCCAACTTCTGTTAGTGAGAGAATGCAAGCTGTCAGGTCACACAAGGTCCTTCATTAGGCATGTAAAAAGTAAGAACCCAGACTGAGCAATGCAGGTGCTAACTAATCGAATCCATTCTGGGAATCATTTGAGGAAGAGCCCTGTGTGGCCTGAAAGCCTGCATACTCTCCCCCAACAGAAATTGGTCCCACAAATGAGATCATCTGAACTACTCTGTCTCCATCTTTTACATTTGGAACCAACAAGGCAACCACACACTATAAATATCTCTGTGCTCATGAGTGCTGAAAGCAAAATTTTTAAAATTGCAGGGCCATTTTAATATGGATTAAGTTTTGGCCCTGATCCAACAAAGCACTTAAGCAGAAGAGTAACTTTAAACTGAATTCCAACTGACTACTCGTGCTTAAAGTTAAGTTTAAGTGATTTGCTGGACTGGAGCCATATTTTTGTGATTTACTGTTTATTTTTTCTTTTGTAAAAAGTTAAAGGAACTTGGCTATTTTTCACCTCATGGACAATGGTAGCTAATGGTATAGGTTCAGGGTGCTATCTCTCTCTGGCGCAGGGCAATGCATTTTTAAAGACTTGGAATGCATACATTTCCCAGAATAAATGGAAAATTAGCATCCTGGTTGTATGAGAACACTGCATTGGAATAACCAAATCAAATTCACTCAAAGCAGCAATATAAATGATAATGGCTCTTTGCTTTTGCAATTGCTACTACTAAAGAAATTCCAAGCAAGTGACTGCTGCAAAAATTTGAAAAATAAGATGGTTCCCTTTCGAAGAGTGTGGTGGTGTCTGCTTGTTGAGGGTGAGAAAAACCGGTAGTCATTTGAACGGAAAGAACAGTTACCTTTTGGATAGGATGGTCGAAGCCAGAAAACTGGAAGATCTTTGCAAAGGTCTAAAATCTTGGGGCTCAGGAAACTGTTATCCTTCACAGGTTGGTCTGCAGCTACCCAGATGAGCGAGTTTTCATCAAATTTAACTGGCATGATTTCATCTTCCTGTGAACACAGCATAAAACCCATTCCTTGGTCAAGAGACAGGAGTCTACATGCACTTTTGTCAACGGGCAATTGCTACACAGGCCAGATTGACACAAACAGCTAAACCAGTTTATTAGGTCATTAACTCACTTGTACCTCGGTATGGTCCACACATCAAGAAATGGTATTCAGGAGTAGGAAAATATATACTCTGGAAAAATCTGAATATACGCATTCAGGGCAGCCGGTTGCTTGCCCTAAGATGTCTGCGGGCCAACATCTGCCGGCAATGGAACAAACCTTTCTATGTTTGGTTGGCAAACACAGCATGCAAATCATTAGTGCAAAGTGTCTCTCCAGACTCCAGCAGGAGCGTAGCTAGATTTGAATGGGCCCTGGTGCAGAAGGTGGAATGGGCCCTTCTGCCTCTTCCTCCCAGCATCAGGGGACACGGGCCTGCACTGCCTACAACTATTATAGTGACGCCCTTGCTCTCCTGCAGAGAACTCTATGGAATTCATCCCAGAATGCTTTGTGTTGAGGACATGAAGGGATAGGTGGTGGTGTGTGTACTTTCATGATATTGCCACGGAGGCAGATGGTGGCAGTACTATATCAGTTTAGGATTGTAATAAGAACACCACCAAAGTGAGTTACTAAAACCTATGGAATTGCTTCGAGTTTCACAAGTTTAGTTTTCTATGTCGAAATGTGGCCATGGGGTGTCTCTACAGGTTATGTTACCCATGATGGAAAATCTTCTCTGTGTTTGTATCTGTGACATCATCATGAACTGTAGCAGTTTGAGCAAATGTTTATACTGCTTTGTTTTGATGCTGTCACTTGATGGACTCCAGGCACCGCCCTGAAACTATCCCTTTGTGATTCTTGCATTCTCTTGAACTGTACTAAATACTATTTATCATTTCTATAGTGCTACTAGTTGTACGCAGCGCTGTACAGATACACACAACATAAAGATAGCCTCTGTTCCATTGCGCTTACAATCTAATAAAGACACAGACAACTACAAATAAGAGTCTTCCTATGAGTAATGGACTACAGGATGCAGGTATCCAGTAAGTTTATTGATTTTTAGTTAAAATGGTTGTAATCCACAAGGCTATGATATGGATAGGGCCTGGGTTCATGATTTAAAAGCGATCTCGAAGAAGAGGGCCTTTAGGCAGAACTTGAATATGGACAGGGAGGCAGCCTGGCGCACCAGCTCAGGAAGTTTGTTCCAAGCAGGACGTGCAGCACAGTCGAAAGTGCGGAGTCAGGATTTGGCAATGGAGGTGAAGGGCTCAGATAAGAACTTCTTCACCGATGAACTGAGGTCACAAATAGGGGTGTGAGAGGAGAGGAACTGAGGAGCTGCAGAGTGAAGACACTTGTAGGTGAGCAGGAGAAGCTTGAACTGTATGTGGAAGTGGATGGGGAGCCAGTGTAGTGACTTGAGGAGAGGGGCGGGGGGTCACATGGTCATAACGGCATGCAAGGAAGGCGAGTCTCGCAGCTGAATTTTGAATAGACTGTAGTAGAGATAAGTGGCTCAGTGGGAGACCTGAGAGAAGCAGGTCACAGAGAATTCTATGCCTCTGTGGTGCCCTGTCTGACCAATATCACGATGCATCAGGATGGTGACATTGGCAGACATTAATGCTAAATGATGAATCGCCCCTAGATTCCCCCAGATATGTTGTGGGTGGCAAAGCTATATTTTAATCTGTGAACAAACTTAATGGGGATTCCCATACTAGGTAAACTGAATGAGTGGCAAGTGTAACATCCATAGAAACTGATGCTCATGCTAGATGTTCAGGAAACAATGCTAGTTTGCTTTTGGGCAAATGCCAGACAGCCAAAATGTGTTCCATTTGAAGTCAATGCAGGTATAAAATGTAGTTACTATTGAACTCAGTGGGGAGGTTGCTGTTGATTTCAGTGAGGCCAAGATTCTACCAATGTTGTCTTTGGTGGCTATGATCTGAAAACCACTTACCCTGGAGTGCATGGTTTTTGGATAATGGCCAGTGATACTATGATCCAGCCTGCAGGTCTAGATTCTCAGTGGAGTTAAACTGACTTTAGTGGCACTAAGGTGATCTATGAAAGCAAAGAATACGATCCCTTCATTTTTAGGCATGTTGGCTTGCTCTGTTCAAAATTTCACAGTGTTTATTTTAATAAGTAAACCACTAATCATCATAAAATGGTAGAAATTAATGAACAGTTAATTCCAAAAAGTTTAAAAAAAAAACCAAAAACCCAACCCAGATGCAATAGCGACAATAACAAAATAAAGTAGAAATAGAAAAAAGTTCCAAGAATAGGCACAATTATATATTGTACAAACAAAACCTTTGTTGTTTTTTATATATATATAATTATTTTTTTTTCTCTTGCAACGGTTTTCATAGCATGCTTCTTTATTTATTTATTTATTTTTATTTATTTTATTGGCCGTTTTTACACGGACACCTCCCCTTCACCCCCCCCCCCCCAACTCCTGTCTCTTATACACATCTAGATGTGTATAAGAGACAGGTGTACACGTCCGCCAGTAGGTGGAGGGATGGGTGTGTGGCAGGTGTGCGCCCATGTAAACACCATGGGCGGTGGGTGTTTGTGTGTGTGTGTGTGTGTGTGTGTGTGTGTGTGTGTGTGCTTATGCCACACACCCACCTCCACCCACTGAGCCCTCTGACAGAACGAAGGATGCTCCGTGGGTATAGGTGGGTGTAGGTAGGTGTGTGTCTGTGTAAATGGGCACACACCCGCCGTGCTGCAACACCCACCCCACCACCCACCCCTATCCGTGTAAAAACAGCTATTGCTGCATTATCAAAAATATTTTTGTGCTGTTGTAGGGGAAAGATTCCGATTGAACAGAGAGATAATCCATAGGCTTCTTGTCACAGTGCATAAAGTACATTTCAATGAAGAGTGGAGACAGACCTTCTATAACACCACTATCACAGGGGCAGTGTCTGTCTACTTTTGAGATATTTCTGGCTCTTTCCACTAACACTGCAGATTTTCAAGTCTCAAACCACAGTGCCATGTAAACTCTCATTTACTGTTTATAGTTTCACACCCAGTTCATGAGGCACAGTGGCTAAGTAATTAAAGTGTTCAACTACATCACGGAAGGTTCAAAGCCTGCTTGAATTTGCACTGGATGGCTGCCTCCTGTCCACCCAGCTGTGGATGGGTACCGGAGCCATTGGGTTGGGGGGGGGGAGTCAAAACTGCCAGCAGTCGGACATAGTGCTGGCCATATCATGTTGGAGCTGCATGACTCGGGACAGACTTTGAAAGTAGCTTTCAAAGTTAAGTGAGGCTCTAAAATAGGGAAACCAAAGGAGCACTTTATTGGAATACATCATGCGTAAATTTTGTTTGCTAATATCCTCTGCTCTAATTTATGAACTGAATTTGTTTTTGTATTTGCCAATTCAAGCCTAGTTCAGAAAAGGCACCATAAGTTCAAGTGGCATTGAATCTTGTTAAAAAGGACACTTTGAAGCAAATTGTTCTAAAAGGCATAGCAGAAGCCTTTTGAACCAGTGAGCCACTGTCCACACTCAGAATTTCTCCCACAGCACTATGCACATGCTAGAGATGGCTGCAGCATGGTATATGTTCCCATTGGGCTGGGAACGCTTGCGTAAAATGGCTGAATTTAGTGCTCACCTCCAGCTCCATGGCTATCTCCTAGCTGGGAGTGGATAAAGAGGGACTGTAGGTGTAGCTGCTGGCCTTGGGGAAGCCTGCTTTGATGTAGCTTGGCCAGGGGTGCCAATGGAATGATAATGGTAGGACAGGCTATGCTGGGAAGGAATGGGGCAAAAGGGACTTGCTGCCCCCTTTCTGATGCCCTTGTGCCTTGCCCCTTTCTGATGTGGCCACACTCCTTTCAGAGTGTTGTGATGTCATGGTGCTCTGAAGGGGACATCACCATGTTGGAAAAGGGTGGGAGAGTCCCCTTGCCCCCCACCCCTTCTTCACGTGGCTCTGCCTCCTACCCAAAGGGTGCTCAAAAGGAACACGGTTAGGGGTGCAAGTGCCCCCTTCTTGACTGTGGCCAATTATGGAAACCAGCTGCGGATCACACAGCATGATCTTGCAGATCACTACTGTTCCATGGACCATGGTTTCAGAGCCACTGCCCTGGGTCTTGTTGTCCACAAGACTTATGACCCAGTGGTTTAGTGTAAGATCTAATCTTGATAGTTTCCATTTTAGTTTCAAAGTTAAGATGATGGCTCTGATTAAAAGTCTTGTTCAATGAAAGCAGCCACGCTGACAAAAAAGCTTGAAGTCAAAGTTAAGAGAGCATTGATTTTGAAGTGTGCCCTGCAGGTTTTTGGTTCCTATGTTCAAAGTGATGTAAGAAAATTGCCAGTGATTGATCCTTTAAAGTTTTTAGTTCAAAGTATTATTTTACATAAAACATGTAGCCAATATCTTAGCAGCAAAGAAATGTCTTTAGAAATGTCTCATGCATCAAGAAAATAGGTAAGATTTCAAAGTTAAAGTTCTGAATTGCCTCTGTAGTAAATCATCAAGATTGATCTAGTAAGTTATCCAACCAATTTATTTTGCCAGGTTGGTCTTTTAATGTACAGTATTGATTTTGTAGTCCATCTTAAGCCATCTACATTCACTGCCCAGTCTCTGCAGTGAGTGCACTATGCCATTTATATTCTCCCACTAAGGGTTTTGCCAATTTCTGATACAGCTGGTGAAAGCTTCCTAAATTAAAAATAATCTGGTGGTTTGAAATGAAATTACCTCTAATCTGTAGATAAATGCATTGTTTATCTACCAACATTGTTTTAATTGGTCATTTTATAGTTGATGATTGTCAGGATCAAATATTTATTGGAAGAAATATAATGTAGGTCAGATTTCTTTTTAACAATTAGTGCAAAAATTGCTGTAATGCAGCACTAACTGTTGCAGTTAATCAGAAGAGTCATGATAGTTTTTAAAAAAAAAAAGTTTACTGTTTGAAGAAAAGCATTAAGTTGGCTGCATTTCCTGTCCTGAATATTTTATGGTGTACATTTTACAGTTGATATGACAATACAGTAAGCAACACATTTAAAGAAAAAAAATCTAGACCAGGGAACTTTTTCCCTCCCGGGGACGATTTGAAAGTGAGTACAAGTTCCGAGGGCTGCACAGAAGTTGGAGGGGGAAGGAGGGTGCTTAAGGAGTGCGCTCAGGAAGAGGATGGTCCAGCTCATGGATCTGTGCTATGGATCTGGCCCATGTCCTTGTGTGCATGCCCTCCTCTCTACTCCCTTACCCAGAGCCCACTCTTTCAGCGCTTGGGAGTAGGAACTAGATCCAAGGGTCAGATCTACAAAATGGAAAGGGGCCACATAAAACCATGGGCTGCATCTGGCCCCTGGGCCTGAGGTTCCCCCACTTCTGATCTAGAGAAAGCAGGAACAGAAAATGGGGCGCACACAGAATATGGCTGTTTGATTGGAAACATTATCTCTTGCATCGCCTGACTGTAAACAATTTTTTAACATAAAATATTGCAAAAATGTAATTTCCAATGTTCTTTTGGTTCTTAATAAAAAGAAACAGCATGCGTAATAATGTTTACATTTAAATGATCCCAATCAGCCCATAAACATCAGGCCACCTTAAAATGGTGGTCTGGGTTTTATTGAACATTGTCTCAGAGGGACAGGGAGTCTTTCCCCTCTAGCAGCCACTTAAGTACACTTTCAGTACAAAATCTGTACAAGGTGCTCTCGAACAGGGCAGCTCTTGTTGGCTGGACAGGAATACTTAATGGGTGTGCTCAGAATAGGGAAGGTTCTGATCATGGATCCATCCCCTGTGCTTGAGTGTATTATTTGCCTTCATCTCCACTCCCTTCTTTGGAGTTCAATCCTCCAGAGTGGGTCCATGGGCCAGATCCAGGGAACGCAAAGGGAGCTAATAAAAAACAGCGAGGAGAAGGAGGATTTGGCCCACAGGTCAGAGGCTTCCTATTTTTGCATTAGGAGAATGATCCAAAGTGCATCCAAGCCCATGGCATCTCGGGCTGGCTTACAACATAAACAATTTAAAATAATAATAAAATACAGCATTAAAACATCAAAAAACACATCTAAAAGACCACCACACCCCAATTTTAGTTTATCCCAACCCACCCTCCCCTCCTCCGAAGGCCTGGGAGAACAGCCAGGTTTTGCAGGCACGGCGGAAGAACAGACTTGGGGCCAGACGGGCTTCCATAATCACAGCACAGCCACCAGACGGGCCTCCATTGTGGCCCCCCGTTTTCCCCAGGAACCTACCAAGAAGGTGCCCCCGGCGAACCGAAGAGGCCACTCTGGGGTGCGGAAGGTGAGGCGGTCCCTGAGGTATGCCAGGGCAAGACCGTGTAGGGCTTTATAGGTCAAGACCAACACCCTGAATCTGGCTCGGCCCACTATGGGCAGCCAGTGCAGTGCACGGAGCACGGGAGTAATATGCTCCCATCGGCCTGTCCCCATAAGGAGACAAGCCGCCACGTTCTCCACCAGCTTCAGCATCTGAACCAGCATCAAGGGAAGCCCCACATAGAGCACGTTGCAGTAGTCCAGCCTCGAGGTGATGAAGGTGTGAATGAGGGTGGCCAGGTCGGGTCTGGAAATATATGGACGCAGTCTCCACACCAGATACAGCTGGCGGAAGGCAGCTTTAGCCACCACCTCCACCTGCCGATCCAGGCAGAGCTCTGAGTCCAGCAATACTCCCAGACTCCGAACCTGCTGGACTACAGGAGGGCGGACCCCCTCTATGAGGGGAGCCAACACCTCCTTTGCCCTACCCACCGCCATCACCTCCGTCTTATCAGGATTAGGCTGTAATAGGCCTCGTTGCTTTTTCTATGGACCAAAGACTCCTGCAAACACTCCCTGTGTGTGTCTTCCCTCAATAAACTTTTGATCCTGCAGGCTGACTTTAATTAAATTGGGTAGAGAGGCTGAAGACCCAAAAGGAAGCAAGAAGCCTAAATTCTGTAACAATAGGTGTAGCTTGAGATATGGCCCCTTTTGTAGCTGAGAAATTCTATTGACTTATATTGAGCATTCCCCACCACAGGATTAGGAAACTAGGCTTTGTTAGTTTGGGTATTTGCTGTACCAGTTCTTGTGTGCCCACCCATTTCCAAAATGGCAACAGCACCATTTTGGAAAAGGGCAGCTAGTCTGCACATATGTAGCGGGTGCCCTTTTCCAAAATGGCGGCGATGCCGCTGTTGCCATTTTGGAAAAGGGGGCACATGTGCAGAATGGTCCGGTGGTCATTTCGCAAATGTGTGATGCTTTTTTTAATTTTAAAATTATTTCTGAATTGATTTAAATATGGACCCCTAATCTGAATGCAGAAATTGCAGCTCCAAATCTGTAACTGATCCAAATCCGCAATTTCCTCTAGATGCTTGCCCCTACTATAGGGCAATCATTACTTGTTCCTCCCCACCGTCGTCTCAAAGCTCAATCCTGTGTTCCCCCTTTACTCTCACCCTCAAGGGCCTTGTTTGATGGAGACCTTTTCTCTGCCCCCAAAAGTCTTCTTGTAACTCTCTCTTGTAACTCTCCAGCCCCAGTCCTTCAACTGGGTTTTGGCTGAAAGGTTAATAAAACGTCTGCCCTTCTCATCTGGGTTCCCTTCCACAGCACTCTGACCTCATGCACCATTTGAGTTTTATCTTAAAAAGAAAAAGGAAAAAAAACCTTTAAGCATCCTTATTTTTGTTCTGTGTATTTTTAATTGCAACCTACCAGATCAAACGAGAGGCTCTCTTTCGTCATGGCATCAACATCAGGGATATGAGCTTTCGCTTGAGCTTTAATGTAACATTTCTCTCCACCAGCAAAACGGATTCCAGTTATGCCCTGAAAAAATAGATCTTTCAGTTACATTAAGTATTGCCCGATTGCAATAAAACCAAATCAAAGGGAAACTACATACAACAGAACTTAGTAGAAAGAGAAATTAAATAAATGAAAGGCAACCTAGGATGGAACTCCAGGGCCCTTATAGCAGCTCTTTGCAACTGGAAACAAAGCATTTCAAACACACAGAATGAAATTAAAAGCTAGTGGAATATTTTTGAAATAACACTATCTATACAAAAGAAAGGCCTATTCCTTCAGTTTCAAACAGTAGCATGCTATTCTTTGGCTTACGCTCCGAGTATGGGACCATCTTCCCATCCAACTTCACCAACCACAGAAATCCCACTGATGGGATTTTCGGCTGATATAACAGTGGGGTGCTTTCATACACTGACCACCTGGCCAGGCATGACATTGGCACACCAGTTTACAGCTTGATCAAGGCCACCCAATGAACAAGGATTGGAACACAGAACATCCAGTTCATAAGCTCCCACCCAATCCACTGGACCCCACTGGGACTCTGCCACTAGCAGAAATGGACAATCTTTCTGCTTCCCTGTGTGTAATGTTTTCCCACACCCCCTTTCCACCATTCTGCTCTTTGCTTTACAGGAAATGGAGGACCAGAGGCCCTCTCCTTTCTGTTATACCACATACATTCCTACTGCCTTAAAAGGCCTGTGTGTTTGGTACAATTCACCCACCCCTTCCACATGCCTTGAAAGAAACAGTTGGCTTTCCAGAAACTGGGTCTGCCAACTTGAGGGCAGTTAGGTTTCTGGAGTCCCTTCTGTCAGACAAGGCTGAAGACAACTTTCCCCAAATGTCCATTCTAGTCAGCCTGTTGGGTCACAATACAGTGTCGTCTTCACCTCAGAAACCCCACCCACCATGCTGCTATTATAATCAGGTGTGGGTAACCTGTGCCCCTTAGGAGGTTTTCCTACACACACACCCATTGAGCGCAACCTGGCAGCTGTGCTCCATGGTCTGCAGGAAACAGATGGCTGTGGAGCACTTCCAGAATGGGGAGGTGATGAGGTTCTCCACCCCAGCTTTATATAGCACTTTGTGTTCAAAGTGCTTGACAATCCTTATCTAGTTCTCACTCCCAACATTCCTGTGAGTTAAGTCATTGTTGATCTAATTTTACAGATGGGGAACTGAGGCCGAGAGATAATGACTTGCCCTAGGTCATCCAGTGAGTTCATGGCTAAGATGGAATTTGAATCCTGGTCTCCAGGTCCAAGTCCAACACTTTGGGTGTTAACAAATAAGACAATAGCCCCTCGGAATTGGGGTTCAGTCTGTGCAGCTCCCACACGTTTAGTGTGTAGACGCTAATAAAAGGGCAGCCCCCTGTGTGTATTTCTTGTGCGTTCAGGCAGTCCCTACTCGCAGGCTGAGCGTGACAAACCTACTATAAGAACGGGTGTTCTTCCCTGATGTGCTGTGCCCACTAACCCCTCTCCTCCCAGTATCCCACCCTTTGTCATGACTCGCAGCCACGCTGAACCATGGGAACAACAAGTTGTCCACGCTGTTTGTTTCTTCTGGGATATCACTCAGAGGCATTTCAGCCTCTGCTATTCCTGCCTACCCATGATGGTTTATACCTGGATTTATACCTGCCAGCACTTTGGCGGCTGGAAACAAATGTTTGCTCTGCACAGCACGCTGATTTATTGAGCAAATCACGTACCTTATTCAGCACCTATAGTGAAAATTTAAAGCAAAAGTAAAAAATTGAAAATGAAAACAATCTGTCTTTGCATGAGCAATCAGTCTCAGCCCGGTTTCTGGAATTCACAGCAATATACAGGCAGGTAGCAGCGCACAGTTTTATTTGGGTCTTGCCTGCCGTGGGATTGGAAATCCCTCCCTGTTTGCATAACACCCACATTAAACATGCGCCTCTTGTACCCCGTCTCTAATATCTTGTGCATCTAACAGTTGGGGTGAAAAATATTCCCGCTTTTCAGGGTGCTCTGCTCCTCTTGGAGTGTCCAAATATTGTATAGGGCAAGAAGCTCTCCATCAGTGGGTTCCCATTCCCTGTACCGAGCCACTCGTTTCCCTCCAGAGATTCAGCTCACCATCCAATCAAGGCATTCCCGGTGGCCCCATGGGTATCCTCTTGCTGTCATTAGGGCAGTGATAAAGAAAAACAGCTGTCTGCTGTTAGCTACTTCCTTACATCTGGCAGTGCACAAAAATCCAGAAAAGTCTCAGTCTTTATCTCATTCCACTCTCCCAACTCATCCAAGGATGCCACTCTTCCAAGTTACTGAACTTTGAACTGCAGCAGGGTTGTACGGTGTTTGCATACATACATGAAACTCCATTGTGTGTATATGCCACCGTATAAGCGCACAGCCAGCCTTGCATTTGGGTTTGACAGTTCTCTCTGTACATCAGACCTTACCCGAATGTCAGCAGAGGCCAAGGTATCCTTCACCCCACAACTTCTCTGGGCTCTGTACCTTGGGCAGCCACAGCACCCACAGACAAAAGCAGAAGCCATCTGGCTTTCCCGGAGAAATAACCCACAGTAATAGCTGTCTATGGCATTATGATTTGCTCATGCTCATGGCAAGCAAATATTGCTATTTTCAAAAGACAGGAAAATAGGAGTTGCTTTTAACCAATGGGCAGCTTAGCTCCCACATACAGTCCGCGAGCTGTGACCTTCACTGCCTTGGCCTCACCCAGCTTTGCAAAATCCTTTTTCAACCATAGCAGCCAATAGCTGGGTGAGCAGCCAGTCCTGTGATGATACATGGCCATCAGCAGTCAGTACTTGCTTATGTGTGGAGCAAAGCCAATTCTAGCTAGGCATCCACCCAGCTCTTAAAGCTTCTCCAAACATTTGGCACATCATCTGCGGACTTCACAGATACCATTACCGCAGCCAGAGATGCCGAGATCTTCATGGTGCTTGTTATCGCACTCCAGGCCTTCAGACCACTGCTGAGCAGAACATGCAAGTGATTCCAAGCCACCTGCTGTTGATGACTCAATGAGATTTCTAGGTACAGACGGGCATTCGCTCCACCTGTGGTTGGGGTAGCGGGGCGCACCACAACATGGAGGCGGCTTTTGCTTTGGCGCTGTGCACTTGCCTTTCTCTTGTAACAAGGACTGCGATGGGGAGGGTCAAAGCCCTGCAAAGGGAGCTGATGCATGTTGAGAGGTACCTGTCAGGAGACGCGGCTTCAGTCACCAACGCCCTGTGCATGGCTGTACACACCAAGAGGTTAGTCTGGGTGAAGGCGAAAAGCACAGACTGGTGGGAGAATGTGCTGTCCTCTTGGGGAGATGCTGAGTGGATCTCAAACTTGCCCCATTGCCTCGTCCTGCAGATAGCTTGAAATCCTCAGACCTCAGCTGGAGAAACAGAGCATGGTGATGCAGTCACCCATTCTTATGGAGAAGCATGTTGCCATTTACCATTTGGAAGCTCGCCACACCAGGCACCTGCTTCTCTGTTGCGGCAATGTTTATTTATTTTATTTTACTTATTTAAAATTTATATCCCGCCCCTCCTGTCCTCAGGGGGGCGGCGAACAACATTCAATAAATACAATATTAGCATTTTAAAACAATTTAAAATTTAAATATGTGGGGAAACACCCCACCCCACCCCCCCGCTACCCCTCGCCAAAAGCCTGACGGAACAGCCAGGTCTTACATACACGCCCAAACAGCCTGAGAGATATGGCCGAAGCCGCCGGACAAGATGTAACTGCCGAAA
>QEPC01008108.1:2354559-2397520 GCA_003113815.1 Sphenodon punctatus | reverse complement strand
AATTAATTTATTTCATTGATTTCAATGGGGACACAGCGCCCCATTGAAATCAATGAAATAAATCCGGTACCGGTATACCGGATTTAATCCGGGAATCCGGTTTTTAGAGAACCGGTAACCGGTAAATCCGGTAGCCGGTAATGGGCCCGGGGTCCCACCTCTACTGGATAGTGACACCCTGAATGGAAACAGAGGAAAGTAGGAGGATAACATTGGGGGGGGGGGGGAAGATGAGGAGTTCAGTCTTGGCCATGTTACACTTAAGTTGGCGATGAGACATCGAAGCAGAGATGTCAGACAGACAGTCAATGATACAAGACTGAATGGAGGAGGAGAGCACGGGAATGGAGAGAGAGAGTTGTGTGTCAACAGCATACAGGTGCTACTGGAAGCCGTGAGATTCAATGAGTTTACCCAGAGAAAAAGTGTCACGAGAAGAGCATGCAGGACAAAGCCTTGGGCAAGTCATACTTCAGCCTCCGTTCCCCAGCTGTAAAAATGGGAATGTGTGAATCCCTGTCTTTCTTTATGTTCCCCTCCCCTTTGTCTATCCTAGACTGTAAACCCCTCAGGGCAGGCAGGGACCTGTCTCAAAACAAATAAATAAAATCATGATTGTTCAGCACCAGGTACATTGCAGGCACAACATAAATAACAAAGGAAAATTATAAAGTTAAAATTGAACTGTTTACAATTTACCTGAGAGGTCTGCTTCTTAAAACCAAAGGCCGCTTTCTAACTCTGCCCCTTTCCCACAGGTTTCAGTCACAGACTCAGAAGGTTCTCCCACGTTAGCAGGTATCAGTGCAGTTTATCTGAATGGTCTGAGTGACGTACAATACATCATTGTATGTTGTCACCGCTACTTAAAAAAATGGAAAGAATTCTGCCCTTTATATATTCTTTTAGCCTAACCTACCTCACAGGGTTGTTGTGAAGATTAAAAGTTGTGGTATATGTAAAGTACTCCAGGTGCCGGGGGTGGGGGTGGGCTATATAAAGATTATATCTTTAATAATAAGATTATTAATTTATTTATTTTAGTTGAATCAGTCATAATAATAGATTGAACATGGCTCTGCATCTTTAAGTAGCATGCAAAATGGGCATAATGTTTTTTTCACCTTCATTTTGTCCCCATACCTGGAAACTTCCCATGGAGTAAGTCTGCTGGAGAAGAGATTGGGGCTAGGATCACAAATGGGAATAACTCTGAGCAAAACTAAATGTGGCTCTGGTCTGTGCTCTCGATGACATCCTTTACTTTCATAGCAAGAATTGCCTCCTATTGCACTATGCCAAATGGGCAGGAGAGAAGAGAGTTTTTACACCGCTGAAGAAAAAGTGCATGCTACTCAAAGCTACAGAGCTAGAGAAAAATGCATGCCGTGCAAAGCATTCTGTGGCAATCTGCCAGACAAAGTTTTCAGAGGGAGTGCCATTTCCTTTATATTTGTGTACAATGATTAGAAATAAAAACCTGGCCTCACATTTTTGGGAATAGTTATTTTCCCATCAACATTTGGGTTTGTTACTTTTTAAAATACAACTCAGTCTCAATGCTATTGCTTTTAAACCAGACTTTAAAAAAATAAATAAAAAAAATCCAAGCAATACTACTTTCCTACAGGAGGTTTTTAGACTAAGGGGATAGTTCTCCCTTGCTTGAACGCCCTTCATTATAATGGACTCAAAACAGATTTCTCCCTGGCATTTTGTTTGCCACTAATTGTCCTGTAGCCCAAGCCCTTTGCTTGTATAAATAATGTATAAATAAAGATCAGTGGCTTCCATTTCAACCTTTTTGCAACGTAACCCTAATTTTGAGACTTAAAACATAACCCTTCGAACTCAGATAGCAACAAAGGCTCATTGTCCATTATCAATCAGGATCAAGACCCTAGATGGTGTGTGACACCCCCCACTTGGGATCTAGACCCAGTTAGATCCCAAGATCCCAGTTAGATCCCTTTGATCGAGTCAAAGTAGTTGAGATGATCTCTTATTGGACCAAGTTCTGTTGGTGAGAAGTTAGTCTAATAAAGCCTTGGAGAAAGGGGTTGGACTGGATGACCTTTGAGGTACCTTCCAGCCCTACAATTCTATGTTTCTAAGATCTCACTTCAACTGCTTTATGTCCCTCTCTTACTTTTGGAGCTAAAATCACTGCCACACACCCTTGCAGTCACAAGAACTCTGTTGTAGCAAGGGGGTGCTATAATTAGGGTGTCCAACTGCTTTTCTTTCTTTTGAAAATGGGACGTTTGGCACTTTGGAATTTTTTTTTATCCCAAATCTCTGTTCAAGCAAGTTACTTTACAGTTTATAACCACTACTCCCTACATGCTCCTGTTTACGGTGCTGGAAACACAGTGTTTCTACTATTGCATGAGCTGTGAATTCCACCCCCACCCCCCCACTGTATTTCCTAATTTTCAACTCTAGAAATAAACGTCCTATAGTGCACAAACATTCCCACAAACAGCATTAAACAGAAAGCAGTGTAATTCAATCAGTATAACCCCTCCACTTCTGTACCATTCTCACTGCAGCTCTAAACCCAATAAACCAAAGTAGTTTCTTAATGTTCCCCTAACAAAGACGGCACAACCCAGCTTCCCAAACAAACACTGAAAGGGTTCATACTACAATTATTTCAAAGTAAAGACTGAAGGAGAGTATGGACTCCCTACATACTTTTCTTCCTACTCCAGAGTAACATCAGTTTAGTGCTCTGGCTGTGTGACCGATTCCGGGGTTAAAATAATGAAACCTTTCGAAGTATCTGCTGGTGGGAACCAGCCCTATGATTCTCAAGAAATCTGCCCCTGGCAGAGCCCAGATGTATTACATTGAGTCCCGTCTCGTCTCCTGCTGCATCCAGGAGCCCAGCTGGCCCCTTGGGTTATGTGCTAGTGGGCAGGAGGAGGGGATGGCACAACCCGTTTCTCCATTGGGCCCCGGAACTGCGGCCAGACCCAGACAGACAGACAGCCACGCGCCGCTCCCGCCACTCACGTGCTTGTCGTTCACCTTCCAGAAGTAAAAGGCCCCGATGGCCCCAAAGAGAAGCAGCACCGCCCCGGTGACCAGCACCACGGCCCCGATCCGGAGCAGCCGGCCCGTGCTGGAAGGGGGCTTCAGGCTCACGGCCGAGTATGCCTGCAAGGGGGGGGGAGGAGAGAAGGCAGCGACAGGTCGGGGAGCGCGCTCGGGTAGCGAAACCAGGATGGGCTGAGGCGCACGAGCCCTCTTCATTCTGAGCGGGGGGCACCTTTATTGCGGCATCTCCCCCCCCCATCCGGCTGCTCTTCGGAAAGTTTGCAGCCATCGCTGACCGTACCCCTCCTGCAGCCTCAACCCCGCAGGAGTGCGGAGAGCCCAGCTCCTGCACTTACCGGGGGCAGGGAGCGCTCCACGTCCTCCGGTCCGGCCAGCGCGATGGGCACTTTCTCGGAGCTCTCCTCCGCCATGGTCGCTCGGACAGGTCTGAGCCCGGGGGCGCCTATGGCAGCGAGTCTGGCTGCCCCTCGGCCGCGCCGCACACAAGGGCAGCCCAGCGGGGTGCGAGGCCCCGCCCTCGCTCGGAGGCACACAACGAGCCCTTTGAGGCGGCTGCAGCCAGCAATCCGACCCGGCGCCCCCTCCTCTGCCTGATAAAGAGTGTGTATGAGAGAGAGAAGGGGTTTTTACACACACATTTCTCCTGCATGTTTGCTGTTACAGCCTGCCCTTTCTGCATGTCTAAATCACGCACCCAGATTTTTAACTTATTTGGCTCTTTGAACTTCTGTATAGAACTTCTCCCAGAACTCATGTATGTTAAAAGGTTCTCCTGGTAAACTGCTTTGCTCCAGGCAGCTGTGGTCAGTCACTTGGTTTCCATGGCAGCCCCTCACATCTACAGCTGCGGCTACTTTAGGCTGCCTCAGGGCAGTGTGTGTGTGAAGAATGTATTCAGGAACTGCCTCAGAGCAGTGTGTGTATGAAGAATGCAACAGGAACTTACTTGTGGACTTGTAAACCCAGAAGATTGAAAAATCTGGAACTTTAAGGTGTGTCTAAAAATGTCCAGAGAGTGACATTTAGTTACCACAGCATGTTTTTGCAACTACCCAGTATTGTTGGACGGAAGTTGTCCCTTGCTGCAGGGGAGCCCTAGGGTATCTATTGGACAGCAGGCTTATTGACACTTAACAGTGGCTTAATGTACAAGCAACTTGTGAAGGCCAGTAGCACTGCTAGGTTTAACCAAGGACTAGGGGTGTTTTCAGATAAGCACTGGTTACCTGTGGGTGAATGCATGGGTAATGGGTGGGGAGGTGCCTGTCTGAAAACACCCTAGCTCTTGGAGGATAGGTCCAAAAATGGCTATTAGTCTGGTAGGTCAGGGGATGCAACCTCTGACAGCAGGTATAGTGCACAATAGGGACTGGATCATTCCATTGTGGCCTGTTGAGTATTTCTCCGAAGTAACCAAGAGTGGCCACTGCTGGAGACAGGATGCTGGGCTCGATCAGAGGTGTAGCTATAGTAGTGCAGCTGCATTGGGGCCCACAAACCTGGGGGGTGCACATTCATGTATAATGCATATGCACACTGGAGTGGGGTGCTCTAGCAGGGGACTCATTCCCACCTAGCTATGACCCTGGGCTACATGGACCATTCTTCTGACCCAGTATAATATTTATATTCTTACATGCAAGCGGCGCTTACTTGCTGCCTGCAACCATGTTTCTCAGATCACAGCCAGTGTGAGCACATGGCACAAAGCAGGTTTGTACAAACAGACATAACGTGTGAGTGTGTGTTTAACACTCAAATAAGTGGCTAGCAGTGGACATCTCCGCACATAACGCTTGCCACTGTTCCAACCACCTAACTTGGGCGGCAAGTGTTACGTTTCTTCAAACAAACTCGGGAGCTAGTCACAGAGGAAAAGTTTTTCTTATCACTCAACGCCCAGTTAAATTGTGAAATTTGTTGCCAGAGGAGGTTGTCAGGACCAGTACATGACTATGTTTAAAAAGGGACTGGATTAAGTTATTGGAGAACAGGTACATTAACAGCTGTTAGCCAAGATGGGAACTTATTGTCGAGAGCAGGAAGTGATCAACAGGGAATGGATTGCCCATTGTGACTGCTGATACTTCTCCCATGCGATTGAAATTGGCCACTGTTGGAGACAGGATGCTGGGCTTGATGGACCATTGGTCTGACTCAGTATGGCACTTCTTATGTTCTTATGGGTTTGCAAGAGTTTGCTGCCCAGAACAAATTCACTGCCACCCCAGCAGGGCTTTACAGAGTCACTATTCACTATGGGAGGAGGAGGGATTTACCAAGTCAATTTTATTCAGTGTGGAGCTTTGCCTTGCAGTTGGGGAGCTTTGTCTTATCAATTTCACTAGGGAGGAGAAACCAAGAAACCTCCTTTCACCAAGAAACGTTATCAGTTTCACAAGTGGGGACCTTTGCCTTTCAGGGTGGAGGCCGGGGAAGCTTTGCCTTGTTAATTTCACCAGCTTTTAGGCTTCACCTGTTAATGCTGTCACCCGAAGGGCACTCCCTGTTGGCCAGAGTCCATAGGGTAGCAGCATAAACACGGAACAGAATGAATGTTCGTGCTGCTCCATCATGGGATGATGATGTAGTGAGTCCCACGGGGTTGATTTGCCCTATGGTTAATGTATTGTGTAGAGCCGTGCACTGTGTTAGGAATGCCTCATGACATAGGAAGCTTTGCAGGACTATTCTATTTCAAACGTGCATGAAAGCACGAAGTCTAGACTGGGCTAGAGAGAAGCTGGGGAGCATGAGCAGATGACATGGAACAGGAGGAGATGGGAGTATAGGCTTAAGTGTGAAGGTTTGGAACTCATTGAAAGTGCTGAGCATGGTTATAGAGAGAATGCCACTGCCGTGTTGGTCCCAAACGTAAGATGGAGACAACATAGTGCAGATGAGCTCTTTTGTAGGACCAATTTCTGTTGATGAGAGCATGCAAGCTTTTGGGCCACACAGGGCCCTCCCTCAGGTATGCAAAAAAGTCTGAGGATTGAATAAAAGCCTATAGATTTAATAAATGCAAGACAGATAGCTTGCATTTGTTCAGATTTGTTTCTAGAAAAAAAAATTCATTGGTATTTCAGACATTTAAATATAATGAAGGAAACAAGAATCAAAAGCATGGATGTACTTATAGGGGACAAATTTCCTCTTCCCACTGTTCCAGGGTCTGGGAAGCGGGGCTTATGTAGGCCAAGGGCATTCAGCCCTCCTTCCCAAATTTTAACCTATCGTTACACCACTGATCAAATGATAAATATAAGTGCAGCCCAGGTCTATGCATAATGGCAAATACTAGGGAGGGAGTTGTAGGAAAGTGTTTCAAGGAAAGGTAGTTCACATTTCAAAGAATTAAATGCACAGTAGGTAGGTGTAAATTACAGGCTGGCCATTCTTTTTGGTATCCAATAAAGTTGCACATTTTAGTTCCCAGACCCTTGTTTTCAACGTGTTGTACAGGTTCTTTTTTAGGACAAGGAACGAGAGACCAGAAGTGGACCCTGGGTATGGAATAAGTGGAAAAGTCAAGGGTGTTTTTAGACAAGTGCCTCTCCATCCATCACCCACCCATCATGCATGTTGCAGGGCTGCATAGGGCACCAATGCAGGCCTGCAACGTGCATGATGGGTGGGTAGTGGGTGTGGAGGCGCTTGTCTAAAAACACCCCAGGACTGCTTGGGATTGTAGGTGGCATGATCTTACCAGGAAAATTGGTAACTGTGACGTGATTGGGACCTCTCTGCCCCCGTCTAGGCTAGCTGTGACTCGGTTTCCCCCACTTATGCTCGCATTGGACCAGTTCAATCCAGAACTGCCCAGCCCATAAGGGGTTAACTCTCTTAGGTCCTTTTCAAATGGGCTGGGAGGAGCCGCAGTGCATGGGGGATGGGTGTGCACCATGGTGGGTGTGTGGTGCTTGAGCAGTCAGTTACACGAACGACCACCCATCTCCACGCACAGAGGCACCTCAGGCCCTTTTCAGGCCCTTTTCACACAGACGCTAACACTGATAAAATGCATGTTACATTTTATTATACATGTTGCAGGGCATGCACAGAGCACACCTGCAGCCCTGCAACATGTATAATAAAATGTAACACCCATTTTATCAGTGGCTGATTTCAGACGTTACACAGTCCCAATTCACCACAGTGGATCCCCAGCGGTGGCAAGCTGAACAACCACCCCCTGTGGTCCAGGAAGACCCCGAACAGACGTGACGGGACCGGGACCATGGCAGGGAATTGGACCATGGCCTGGGACAGTGCAACAGACGTGATGCCGATTCCCAGCCGTGGTCAATGTTGGAATTTTATTAGTGGTCAAAAAACCAAAAAAAAACCAAAAGCAGCTTGAATTCTTAGTAGCAACAGCTTAGTAGTAATCAACACCTTGGAGATTGTTTCTTAGATTAAAATAATCTACTTTATTGAGAAGTATATTGTGATAGGAAAGGCCTATCCCTAGGTCTTACTAGCTAGCTGCCACCAGCATGGTGGCCGGTTATGTTGAAGGTCAGAGAGAGAAGTTAGGAATGGCGAAAGGTCAGGAAGAAGGAGGAAGTCCAGTAGGAGCTTCCTGGGCACATCCCACCGGGGAGGGGGCTTAGAAGCAGAGATCAGGAAAGGTTAAAGTGACACTCACACTAACTCACCATCTCTACTCCCAATGCCCCTAGTGGTCATTAGGGTTTGTTGGTGCAAAAGGTGGATGCTATCTGGAGCTGTTTTTCCAACAGTCAAAACACCCAGAAGGCACCGGGGAGGGGCGGGAGGCAGACATGGCCGGCTGAGGGCAAACGAAGCCAGAAGCGCCAAAAGGACATGCCCACACAAGGGAAACGGGAAGGGAGGGGGAGGAAGGAGAAAAGCTGCTGAAGCGGCACACACAGCAGGCACAGAGACAATGAGGGCACAGTGGAACACACAGCACGAACACATGCACGGGCACATACACACCTGCATGGGAAAGGAAGGGAAGGGGGGACACAGCGGGACAGACAATACACGCAGCACAACAGTGCTCCAGGGTCCCCCAGATCCTGATGAAGTCCTTGGTTTCCCTGTGCAACCATTGCCCCCTTCAGTGGTGTGGCCGTCTCCTGTGAGGGCCCTCCCGGTCCTCCTCCTCCACCTGGCCAGCGCCTGCCGCCTCTGGGGGCTCAGGTTCCCGGGCCCATTTTCGTGTCTGTGGGTCATAAGGGGTGGGGGAGAGGTTGGTTGCCCGCAGCCCTTCCCCCTGTCCACCCCACTTCTGGCCCGCCCACCTCCCTTGGTGCCCCTGTGCCCTTGCACACCCCCCCTTCAGTCCCCTTACCCGTTTCTGGGGTGCCTCGTCCCCCGGGCCGGTTGCTGGCTCTGGGGCGGCCTGTCCCGCCTGCCGCTGCTGCTGCTGTCCCTCCACCGCCTCCATGTGCAGCATGACCACCTCCTCCGCCTTTGCCTTCGCCGCCTCCTCCTCCTCACTTGCTCTCTTGCCCTCTGTTCTCCTCTCCCTTCTGCCTCGCTCCATCCCACCACGTTCCCCTGCTGCCGGGTGCCCTTTAAATCTCCCTCCCCGGCCTGTGTTGTTGCTTGTTGCCTGCTTTGTCCCCAGCTGGGAATCATTTTGCTTGATTCTGGCTGGTGGTTGCCGTTCAAACATTATGTTTTGTTGTTTCCCAGTGGGAATTGCTTTGACCACGCTTTCGGAGATGGTCTGGGCCGGAGCTCCGGAAGGGTGGTTAATTTTGTCCCCTGCTGGGAATTGTCTGTGGTGAACATCTGGAGACCGCCGAACAGACGTTCAGGGCCCTTTGGCCCCGCCGCGGGGTTGAGTGTGGTTCACTGTGGTTGAATGTGATCTCGTAACGTCTGAAATCACCCAGTGTTAGAGTGTCTGTGGGGCTTACACGGGCAGCGGTGGGTGTGCTGCCACAGTGGGTGGAGGTGGCTGTGTGCCTGTTCCAACTTCCACTCACTTATTTTTATTTATTTTTAAATTTATATCCCGCCCCTCCTGCCCACAGGGCAGCCCGGGGCGGCGAACAACATTTCATTTAAAACAATAATAAAATTTTAAAACAATTTAAAATACACTACATGGGGAAACCCCCATCCCTATCCCCAGCCCCACCCCCCCACTACCCCCCGCCAAAAGCCTGACGGAACAGCCAGGTCTTACATATACGCCTAAACAGCAGGAGAGTGGGCACCAGCCAAGCCTCCTCCGGAAGCGAATTCCGCAGTACAGGGGTGACCACCGAAAAAGATCTAACATCGGTAGCCACCCGCCTCGCCCGGGGAACCTCCAAAAAGGCTCCCACGGACGATCTCAAGGGTCGCACGGGTACATGGGGAGTGAGGCGATCCCGCAGATAGGCAGGGCCTAGGCCGTGAAGGGCTTTAAAGGTTAAAACCAGCACCTTGAACCTGGCCCGGTGCTTTATAGGCAGCCAGTGCAGAGCCCGGAGCACTGGTGTCATGTGCTCCCTGCGACCCGCCCCCGTCAGGAGACGGGCCGCGGCATTCTGCACCAGCTGCAACCTCCGGACCAGCTTCTCGGGCAGCCCCACGTAGAGCGCGTTGCAGTAATCCAGCCTCGAGGTGATGAAGGCATGGATGACAGTGGCGAGGTCGGAGTCTGAGAGATACGGCCGAAGCCGCCGGACAAGATGTAACTGCCGAAACGCACTCCCCGCCACGGCCACAACCTGAGATTCCAAGCTGAGCCGCGAATCAAGGAGCACACCCAGACTCCGCACTTGAGACACCATGGGGGGGCGAACCCCCCCAACAAGAGGAGATTCAACCACCCCCAGGCTCCCCAAGCCCTCGCCCACCAACATCACCTCCGTCTTGTCAGGATTCAGTTGCAGATGGCTCAACCTCATCCAAGCCCCCACAGCTGACAGGCACTGGGAAAATAAGGAGACTGCATGGCCTGGGTCGGTGGAAAAGGAGAGGTAGAGCTGAGTGTCATCAGCATACTGATGACACTGCATGCCCTGAAACCCCCTCACGATCTCCCCTAACGGCTGCATATAGATGTTAAACAAGAGGGGGGACAGAATGGCACCCTGCGGGACTCCACACGTGAGGTCCCGGGGGGAAGACGTACACTCCCCCAAGACCACCCGGTGAGTTCTCCCGGCCAGGAATGAACGAAACCAGTCCAAGACCGTTCCGCCAATTCCAGCACGGTCCCGCAGGCGAGTCACCAACACCTCATGATCGACTGTGTCGAATGCAGCCGAAAGGTCTAGCAGGACCAGTAAGGTCTGACGACCCTGGTCCAACGCCAGACGGAGATCGTCAACCAAGGCCACCAATGCCGTCTCCGTACCATACCCAGGCCGAAACCCAGACTGGGAGGGATCAAGGAAACCGATGTGGTCCAGATGCTCCTGGAGCTGTCGTGCCACAGCCCGTTCAATAATCTTCCCTAAAAAGGGAAGATTAGAGACCGGCCGATAACTGGCAGGAGCATCAGCGTCAAGAGATGGTTTCTTGAGCAGGGGTCTAACCACAGCCTCTTTTAGGCAGTCAGGCACCCTGTCCTCCTGAAGGGAGGCACCAACCACCCCAGTCAACAACGGCCGTAACGTCTCCTGGCTGGCTTTCACCAGCCAGGACGGGCATGGATCTCCTCCCACGGAGCCTTCTCTGGTTTGTTGGATGGCTCCATGGGTGGGTGATGGGTGGAGATGAGTGGAGGTGTGTGTGTGTGTCGGGAGTGCACATGCACACCCACCCACTGCCCGTGCTGTTCGCATGGACAAACACCCACCCACCGCTGTGACATTTTCACGGATTGCCCCCCCCCCCCGCATCAAACACCCTCCCTGCACACCCAGCTTGAAATCCAGCCTGTAACTCATGAGTATTGTTGCGGTAGGACCCCATTCACACTGGAAGTTGTGACGGCACCAGCCTCCTTCCCCCACCGCATTTTCTCCTTGAGGGAGTGCCGCCACCATAAGGTGTGAATGCAGTCAAAGGTGTACTGGGTGTGTGTCTGTGTGTGAGTGCAAGAGTGATGTGTAGTATCCCCCACTCTCATGGTGGTTCCCTCTCTTCTCCCTCTGTCCCCTCCTCTCCTGTCATCTCAGACAAGCTTGGGGAAAGGAGTCCAGAAACTGTAAGAGGGGTGGGTGCTCTTGTTAACTAGGAAACAAAATCTGCTCTTGCAAAACCTCTCCATCAGTGGCTGCTGTTGCTTGGGTGAGTCTGGGGCAGGGGGCGTGAGAAGGATGGGGGGCTGCAAGGACACAGGGCAGGGAGCCTGATGGGACCAAGGGGTAAAGGGTGGGGGTGAGGGGTGTCATGTGTTCGTTGTGGAGGATGTGAGAGCTGGGGCTGTCATTTTGGCAGTTTATAAGAAATTCGCCTTGAGCTCCCTCTTTGGTCAGGAAGACTGCCGGAGAATTGTGGCCCTTAATCTTTCACCCAGTGTCTTCTGTCAGTATGGGTGTTTCTTCTAAAGGGTGTGCACATGTTGGAGATAACTGTAAAATCTGAGAGGGAGACAAAGTGGTTTGAATATATCTTTTATTGGACCAGCTGCTGTTGGTGGAAATGAGCAAGCTTTTGAGGAAGGCTTTTGAGACTCTGTGTGGCCCAAAAGCTTGCTCGTTTCCACCAGCGGCAGTTGGTCCGATAAAATATATTTTTCAAACCACTTTGTCTCCCTCTCAGATTTTCCTAGTTAATATGGGTATTTTAACTTAAAAAGAGGATAATTTATTTTGTGGATCATGTCTGAGGGAGAGAGGGTGTAGGGAAGCATGCAACTCTGGACAGGTCCAAGAAGGGTTGCAGCCATGTGACTCATAAATCCTTAACATGCAGTATTCATATTGCAAACTGCAGAAACCCTTGTGCCAGTTTTCCTCTCCAGACTGTCTAATTTCTATAGAGTATTATGGTTTTCCCACAAATCTTCTTGTGACCATTATTTGTTGTGACTTGCATCTCAAATTATTTGACTTCGGTGATGCTGGAGGGCTTAGCAATGTGAATCAAGGTTTAATTCAAACACTACAATTAAAAGCCTCTGGTAATTAGCTGTTTGTGTGGTAGTATAACCATGAACCTCAAGGAAGAGTGTTTTATTTGTTCTCCTCTTTTACAACTCAACTGCAGTTACATTAAGAAAGAATTATAACAAGAATATGGGAGAGTCTTGCTGCTTGAAGGAAAAAGTTCTGCAAACTGCTTGGTGAAATCATGCCTGTTTGTGACATTGGGTAATTTCAGACAAAACAAGACCATGGTCAACCACAGTGAATCCCCTGTGGTGGCCATTTGTCCCGTTACGTCTGTTTGATTCCTGCCAGATGTTCACCCCAGTGAATCACTGGTGGGAATAAAAATGACCACGATTCTGGACCTCCGGCCGCCCAGAGGTTCAGAATCATGGTGGGATCGGGCCTCAACCATGATTGCATTGGCCATGATCTGGGATGGACTGAAGGTAACGTCTGTTACCTGTACCCTGACTGGATCATGGTCCCAACCACGGGACGGGATTGAGTGCAGTGGCCGCTGCGCCCACCCATCTCCCGGAGGGCGGGCAGCAGGGGGAGCGCGGGGGGTGGGGCTGTGCGGCCGCACCCTCCCCAATCCCCGGTAGGAATCAGGCCAGCATGTCTAAAGGACAACTGGACTGATTCCTGACAAGGATCCGAAGCATGGTGGGCCTCCGGGCCCGGCTCGTCTGAAATTACCCATTGCTGCTGCTCTTCTTCTTGCGCCTCTCACTTTGTCTCTAGGCAAAGGATAGGGAACTTGGCTTGTTTTTGTCTCTTTAGACTCTACCTATCATTACAGTGGAGTATATCTCCATCTTAACAGTCAAAACTCTCTCATTTAATTATATTTTATTCATTACATAGAATTTAGTGCTTCCACTGCTTCTGAGGGTAGAACTTCAAGTTCTTTGAACTGGAGATATGTTGGACAAGTTACCCTTCATAGTTTTGCAAACAAAGTTCTGAAGCATAGCAGTTGGAATGATGGTGGTTCCAGAATCTGCAGATGTTGTATATCAGGAGCGGAGACTTGTCTTACAGGCCCTTTTCACACAGACACTCTAACACTGCTAAAGTGGGTGTTACATTTTATTATACATGTTTCAGGGCTGCAGGTGTGCTCTATGGGTGCACTGCAACATACATAATAAAATATAACAGCCACTTTATCGGTGTTAAGAGTGTCTGTGTGAGAAGGGCCACAGTCAGCTATATGTTCTCTCTCCCTTTTAAGTGCATTTTCTAAACCCTGTATTCAGCAATTGTCCTATACTGACAGTGTTTCAATGTGTGCATAATACAGTGTATAATTACATGACACAATGTATTGATTACACATTTGGTCGCTGCGCTGGCTGCCTGTAGTCTTCCGGGCCCAATTCAAGAGGTTGGTGCTTGCCTATAAAGCCCTAAACGGCCTTGGCTTGACCTATCTGCGGGATTGCCTCACCCCTCGATTCCTGGATTGGCTCTTGCGGTCACTGGGGGGTGCCCTCCTTGAGGTACCCCAAGTTTTTCAGGGGGCCACGATGGGGAGGGCTTTCTTGGTGGCCGGTTCACAGCCCTGGAACTCCCTGCCATTAGAGGCCCATTTGGCCTTGGATCTCCCCTCTTTTTGACGCAATTGTAAAACCTGGCTGTTCTGCCTGGCCTTTTGGTGGGGAGGATCAGTCGGGTGGGTTGGGGAGGGAATGTGTTAGGGTGGTGGATGGTTAGGGATGTTTTTATCCTCCCTATTATGTGTTGTTTTTAGCTTTGATGTTGTTTTAGTTTGCTTTAATTGTAAGCTGCCCAGAGCTGCCTGTGGCAAGATGGGCGGGATAATAAATTTTAAAAATAAATAAATAAATAAAATTACAGGCAGAAAATTATTATTATTATTATTATTATTAGAAAGCATTTATATAGCTCAAGCAATGTACCTGATGCTTTACAAAGTAATTGAATAGACACGGTCCCTGCCCTAGGGTTTACAATTTGAGAGATGGGGGGTGGGGGGAGACTAAGGAAGGGGAACAGAGGGAGAGACAAGGAGTGAACATTCACGAAGATGCGAGGTCCCAGGTGCACGCGCTTGACTTGGCTACATCAAGAAAATGTATTTGTAAATGTGAATGTATGTGCAAAGAATCTATTTCTCCTGTTTTTACAGTGATCGTGATGAAGCATAGGGGAAGATGTGGTCTTTCAGATATGTTGGGCCCAGGCCACTTACGGCTTTATAGGTCAAAAACAGCATCTTGAATTGTGCCTGGAAAGCTATAAGTAGTCAGTG
Organism: Sphenodon punctatus; assembly: GCA_003113815.1. NCBI lineage: Eukaryota > Metazoa > Chordata > Lepidosauria > Sphenodontia > Sphenodontidae > Sphenodon > Sphenodon punctatus. The sequence goes on along the minus strand of QEPC01008108.1, from coordinate 2,383,165 downwards.
CAGACTCTAAAGCATAGGTGTAATGTGCTCTCAGCACCCAAATCACATCGGAAGGCTGGGTTGCCATAGTTGTCCCAGCTGCAGCTTCCAAACGGTGGTCCCTTTCACACGAGATGCACCCCCTGCCCATGCAGATTCACTGTGTGGGCATGAGGGGGGGCACCCATGTGACCGCCGCGGCCGGTGTATGTGTGTGTGCACACTCTCGTGCGCCACACATCTCCACCCACTTCCACCCATCGCTCATGCACGGAGCCATTGGCCAGAATGGCGATGGCTCCATGCGTGGAGGTGGATGGAGATGGGGGGGGGGGGCTGTCCATGTGACTGCCCCCACATCTATCACCCCTGCACCACGGCATCTCCCCACCAGCACTGCAGCCTGTTTGAAAAGGGCCAGTCATCAGGTGCAGCCCCTTGTAGAGTACACTGCAGTAGTCTAGCCCTGAGGTTATGAAGGCATGGATGTTGGTAGAAAGTGTCCCAGCCTTCTTGCCAGATGGAAGTGGTGAAAAGCACCCTTGGCCACCAATGCAACCTGATGGTCCAACTGCAGTGAGGGATCTAGGAGCACCCCAAGGCTACGTAAACTTATGATCATCTTTGAACTGCTCTTCTTCTCCTCTTTTACTGGACCAGTCACTACCATGGATTATTGCTGCATATTATTGGTCCTAAGATGGAGTCTGAAAGCCCCTAGTGTGCAGAGGGGACATGCTCTCTGTAGAAGGAGTCATGATCCTGATACCCTACATACCCTACATGTCTTTGTTGCAGTCTGGGGTCTCATGATTACATTCAAGTCTCAGAATGGGGTCACACAGGCAGAAAATCTGGGAATGTGCAGGATAATGGACTGAGCCCCAAGGATATGTCCCCCCCCCCCCATCCAAACCACCTATATTTGTTTAGATTAATAACCCACTCTTAACATAAACAGTATAAAAGTATAAAGCTCCAATTCAAACAACTCCTCAGACCTATCCCCTTCTGCTAAGTGCCTGGTCAAATAAATAGGTCTTACATTGCCTCTGGAAGATGTAATCAGGCTTGGGCTTTAATGAATCTCCAGGAGAAAGGAGTTTCAGAGCTGTGGAGCAGCTACTGAGGGTATTTTCAGACAAGTGCATTATCCACCCAGTATTCACTGGTTAACCATTGGTTACCATTGTGGTTTTCTTTTCACACAAGCATGGTGAGTACTAGGTGGGGAGGCGCTTGTCTGAAAACAGTCTGAGGATGCCTTTCTGTGACCCTTCCCATGTGAACTTGGTGAAAGGATCGAACTTGCAAGAGGGTGACCCGAGATGAACTTAGAGATGACAATGGAACATGGGAGAGGAGATTGTATTTTAGATATGTAGGAACTACCAGCCATGTCCTTGCACAGCATATCAGACCCAGGGTGGAGGCTGATCAGGAGTGGCAGAAGGCTTGGCCTGGGGTGAGCTGGAATTGGCAACTCTCTCAGTCATCCCTCATAGATGATTGAGAGAGTCATCTATGAGGGATGAGCCAAGATTATAGGGTCAGGAATGTGCAAGGTCGAGCCAGGAGATCAGAAACTGAAGGACTGAACTGGAATCAGTAGCCAGGGACCAGAGCCAGGTCAGATACCAGAGTATCAGGGGGGAAGGCAAGGATCCATGGAATCATCAGCCAGGTAATTGTCTTGATGCTCTGGATCAAGGCCAACGACTGGCCCAGGAAGTTATACAGAAGGAAGTCAGAGAATCCTTGGATCAATCAGCATATGCAGCCCATCAATCAGTGAGCTTGCTTATCAGCAAAGGTTGGATCATTTGCAACCCCCTTGGGCTACCAGGGTATGGTGGAGTGGCAAGCCCAGTGCTTGGGAGTGATGCAGGTGCTGTTTCAAGGCCTGTTGGGGGCTGCTGTTCTTGACAGCCTCCACTTCCTGCCTGCCACCTCAATCACCCCCTCCATTTGGAGAGATTCTCCTATGCCAAACTTCCCCCTCCCCAACTCAAGGGGTCCCCAACCCTGACAACAAAGAATACAACATGGAAAAATCCACAAGTCTTTATAGAGAAAGGCGTCAGGAACCATAGGAGGCCCTTGCAGCCAACCCCTCAGGATCGCATGTGACCAGCCCTCACCGGGCAATGCCAAGATCATCACAGCGGAACTAGGCAGCCTCTGTGGTCTGAGAGGAGAGAGGGAAATCTGGCTGGCAGCTAAGGTGAGCCCACTGTGAGCCTCTAAGGGTTCCTCGACTGGATAAGGAAAGAAAGCTCTCAGAAAGGGAAGCAAGTGCAGGAAGAGGAGGAGAGACGCACACACAGCACTAAAGAAGCTACACCAACTATGGAAAAGGAAAACACAGGGACTGAAAGAGACAAAACTGGGAAGGAGAATTGTAACAGGTACAAGGACTGAGAGAGACACACACAGAACCGGAGAAATACAATGCACTGGAACTGGAAGGGGACTATAGTAAGAAGGAGTACACACAAGGAGTGGGGGATGCAATGCACAGGAGCTAGAAGGGGACAGTACTCACAAGGAAGATGGCAACACAAACAAGGACTGAGGGAAGCACATCAGGGCTGAGAGAAGGCAATCCAGGGAAAGAAGGATTGGGATACACACAGCACTAATGAAGGACTGAGGTAATGAATAGAGGGAGCAACACACCGCGCTAGAATGTGATACAGAGCTACAGAAGAACTGGGGCATAACACAGAGAAACAGGGCACAATGTAAGGCTGGCAACACAGAGCAGCAGGGACAAGAGAGGGCCAATGTACACAGAATGAGTAAGGGCAGGACCCTCCTTCCTCTATGGGGTGGAGTTTTGGAGACCTATATCAGGCAGAAATCTGGATGGGGTCCAGACAAATTTTCGTAGGCGGTTGACTAGATTTCCGAGCGGGTCTCCTGCAGCTGCCATACGGCTAGAGGTTGGGGTATGTGGGTGGACAGCTATGGCCTGGGAACGAGCGCTGCTGTTTTGGCTAACAAAGAGCAAGGCCCATCAGGGTGGGCTGGCTTGCCTGGTGCTCCAGGACTCTTTTGTCAACTCTTGGCGTAAGGCCATTCTCAAACACTTAGCTCGCTTGGGATTTTCAGAGGCCTATCTGAAGGATAGGGATTATCGGGCCGCAAGGGGGGGAGATCTTGGCCCGATCTAGGGACGTTATACACCAGGAGGAATTGGCGGCTGTTGCTAACTCACCGCATTTGGTGGAATATAGATTGGTTGCCCCGCAGATGGGCAAGATGGCGCACTACTTGACAACTGCTGCCACTCAGGGAAATTTTTTTGTTCCTGAGTGCTAGACTTAATGCTTTACCGACTAATGTGCTGTCAGGGCGATTTCAGGGGGTTCCCCATGGGGATAGGTTATGCCCTTTTGACTCTTTAGCCACAGAATCAGTGCATGATGTATTATTTGAATGTAGGCTCTATGACACCCCCTGTGCCAAATTTTTTCAACTGTTTATCGATAAATTCCCATGGGCTACTGAAGCATTTCTTATGCATCTAGCACTAAGTGATGCTCAGCCAGAGGTGGCTTCCAGTATTATGTGTTTTTTAGTGCAAGCCTTCGGGCTGAGGGAAAGGTTTCTGCAATCTAAGCCTCTGTCCAATAGCTCCAATAGTGGTTTGGTCGAATAACCACTTTTATACTCATTTTATACTGGTATTGGTGGATGGGCGGGGGAGTTATTTCCTTTTATTTGGGATTTAAGTGATTATGTAATGTTGGAGGTGTACTTTGTTTTGGTTGTATGTCCATTTTATGTGTTGTCTATGTTAACAATGGCCTACGGCCACGTTTAATAAATTTGATTTGATTTGAGCAAGGTATAACAATAAGCAATATGGACAACGAAGGCATTTGCTCAGGCCACCAGAAGCAGAGATTGGGCAAGGACATGGAACGGAAGAGGGAAGGGGAAAGTACTAGCAAGGAGGGGCAACAGGAGACAGATGTGCAGGAAATTAACAAGAAGTAGTGCACCGGAAGAAGGAGGCAGCAGGGAACTAGGTCACTAGGCATAATTTAGAACACCATGGGAAGCAGAGAGGGGACTAAGCCACAGCCAGGGGTCAGGGAAGAACTGGGCTGAGGACAATAACTAGCCAGAGGGAGACCAGGTTAGAAGGGCTAACAAGACAAGAATGATACAACCTGGACAACACACATCAGGCTGGAATACTGAGGGGAAGCAGATGTTCCACCAGCTCCCACTGCTCCCAGTATGCTTTAAATACAGCTGGGAGCCAATCAGGAAGTGGGATGGGCATTGCCACTAATGCAGAGTACAGAGGGAAGAATACCAAAACCTTTACTCACCCAGGCAGTGGCACAGAGGCAAAAAGAAAAAAGCCAGTCTCCTCTACATCCAGGGTTGGGGGTTTGAAAGCCTGACCCTAACAAGAGTTAGGCAAGAGTAGTGGTCACAGACCACAGGGAGAGGAAAGAAAAGGACGGGAGGATAGGAGGACACATCAACAAGAACAGCAAGAACAATTCCTACAGGTACCTCCCCAAAGTCAGGCAGTCCCAGAGCACTTGGTTGGTAACAGCGACTTAGAAATCCAAGTTCCAGCTGGCTGGGCCTGGTGCTGTTTCTGTGCTGCACCCTGCTTACTCTTGTGTCAGTTCAGTCCTGTCCTGATATGCAGTGGTCCAACAGTCTCTCCTACACAGCTCTCTGCTTAATGGCAAAAATCACATAGCCTGTTTTTAGAAAATATATTATAATGTTTGACTGTTTTTTATGTCATTATAAAGGTGATTGTCTATACAGTTGGAACATAAACATTTTTGACACTACAGTTTGCTTCCGTGTTTTAGAACATTTTTATAAAACACCTTTTTCAAGGTTTTATAAAAATGTTATTAATTAAGAACGTTATACAACACCAGTCATTTCCCATCTGTAAAAGCAGAACATTCTACAGGTAGAACATTCTGCGCACTTTAAACTCCAGACAGGCTTGACAGAGCGGCTTAGACAACCAGGAACAAAATACCCTAATATAACATCACAGCAGTGGTCTAGCCACAGAAACTAGAATGATTATGATGATGACATCATTCCAACAAGTCCGGTAAGAACGATTTCAGAATGGTATAATGCAGTTGTCTTAAAAACAGCCACAGAGTGTCTTTAGATGCAATGGAAAAGGGTGACTGAATGTGTGTTGAAACCATTGTACAGCCACGTGTGTTTCCCCATGTTTAATATTTTGCAGTACTTACACGCAATGGCTGCCTTTCCATGTCCAGGGACTAATTGAGTCCTGCCTGCCACTCGCACCGGAAGCTCTCCTTGCAGAAGCAATCCCATGGAATTATGGGAGTTGTGGTCCATGCAGGAGAGTGGTCGGGTCTGCCCCAAATCCTCTGCTCCATGCTGCAGCTGAACAGCTCATTCTTCACAGTTTACCCCTTTCCCCAGGTGCTTGAGAGAGCACAAAGATAGTGTGTAGCAAGGAACGAGCTGTCAGTGAGCAGCAAGGAATGAGCTGTTTGGCAGCAGCACTGAGTGGAGGATTCAGGGCAGGCAGACCTGATTTCTTTAGACACAACGTTAACCACGTGGAGAGAGAAAACACTCAGCTGCCACTCCCCAAGACATCTGTGCAACCAACAAGGAGTTAATGGGAGGCCAACGAGGTGGGGGGCAGACCAATGGCCAAAAATAGTGAAAGTGCTTAGAGACACAATACACAGTCACGTGGCAAACGACTTAAGCTCTCAATCCTCGTTGCGTCTAAAGACACCCACAGTCTCTTCTGGTCTCCTTTTCAAGGTCCTGCAAACCCTGCCTTTTGCAGCAGCACCTTCTCTGGGTCCTTACATTTTCTCTTCTAAAAATGACTGTTTCTGCCTCTCATTTTCTACCCAGCAACAACATGAGACCCGTCCTGCAGCCTCCAGCATTCTAGCTGCTGTTCCTTCCTTGTAGACTTGGCTGCCTGCCTTCACGGCACCCTAAGACACCATCTGCTGTTCACTGTGTAATAACTGCCACATTACACTCCTAAACCCTGCCCCAACTCTAGTGAGGGCAGAGGAGCAGGGCTGAGAAGTAAGTGACACCATTGTTGCTGTAGCCTTTCCAGCTGAGCTGTGCTTGCATGACAGCTGTTGTGCAAATTCTGGAGTCCTGCAGCAATGGCATCCAGGCTAGAGAGGCACACTAACTGACATGGGGTGTGGGTGACCTTCTGGCTGGGGACCTCCACACTGTAGTGTGCTGCTGATTAACCTTGCTCCAACGAACCGACAGTCTCAGTAGGCATGACCAAGGGTAATTATCTGCATTTTATAAATTGGAGTAAATGCAGAGAAAGATCCATAAAGCACTTACTCCAGAGATACTTCATTGAAGCCCTGTGTGTTTCAATGGAGCAACTCTGGAATAAGTAGTTTGTGGATCACAGCCTAAATGTTTTGTCTAAGGCCACACATGATTATATCTTGGTCTCTTGAGCCCCAGTCTGTTGCCTTAACACACAGGTTCATCCTTCACTTTCCTCTAGTGCATTGTTTAAGTAGCTCACTCTTAAATATTTAATGTATTCCTGGCAGGGTGTGTGTGTATCTCTGGTTACTCATACTGTTCAGGGCTGTGTTATAATATCAAGTAAAATCTTTTCATTCTTAAGAGTTCAGCCAGAAAGGTCTGTTCGCTTCAGCTTAGGACTGCTACCGTAGGCTTTTTCACACATTGGTTGGAGGTAAGTCCCTCCTACCTTGTTTTGTTTATGAATTATTATTAATATTTATTATTATTTATATAGCACAAGCAATGTGCCTCGTGCTATACAGTCAATAGTTATAGACAAGTCCTTAACCCAAGGACTTACAATCTAAGAAAGGGTAAACAAACAAACAAAAAAAGACATGTAAGTGGCGAAGAAACTACCAGTCTGCTCTGGGGTGGAAAAGTGCGGCCACTACACCCTGGGTTGGCCGCAGCATGGAACAGATGTGCCTACACCCTCTGGTGGCCAAAGAGCCATCCTGCTGCTCCCACACCCTGGGTAGGGTGGGAGAATGTAACAAACATTGTCAGCTGGCCCTGTCTCACTCCCAGTGCCCTGTCCACGCCATGATGGGCAGCCATTGTGACCAGCCATGGTGCAGCATGGCCATGACAGCCCGCTGCTTGTGGCAGGGGTAGGCAGTGCTGAACAGATATGCAGGCCTGCATTGGTCTACGTGGGTGGCCCTTGGCCCAAGATGTGCCTCTGAGCTTTTCTGCATGATGCATCCTGGACTAGCCACCTAACTGCCCCGGGCAGTCCCAGGCACAACATCAGGCAGCATGGGAACAGATGAGTGAGTGAGTTCTGGGCCTGTGTGGGTCACAGCAGGCCACCATATTGCCTGCTTTGCTTTCACCCAAAGACAAGGGAGGGGAACATAGGGAGAGACAAGGATACATTCATTAAGTTGACAAATTGTAGGTAACTGCACTTAAATTAGTTACAGGGAAGAGAAGGATTATTTGTTCTTAGAAGAAGAGGAGTTAAAATGAGGTTAAATGGGGGACTCAATTCTGTTAAAAAAAAAAGGGGGGGGGGCGTTAAAAGAAGAGAGGGAGGTTGGGTTCCTACTCCCAGGAGGGTGATTTTCTATGCAGGAAGGAATTAATTACCTCCACCCCCATTCCAGAAGCTGCAAATTCTTCCTGTTTTTGTGTTACTCTCACAGCATGTCTGCCCCACTGATTGGTTGATATTAGTGCTGGCAGCTCCCTGCAAGCTTCCAAGTAGGAAGACAGTGGTAGGGAAGGGCTATTTAACCCCTTCATCTCTTGGTGCATGTAAACAGAACCAGAGGGAGGTAACTACTCTGGAATAACTTCTTTGGAATAATTACCCTTGCTCATGAGAGCAAATCGTCTGTCTTCCCCTTCCTCTGTTGAATTATCATTATTATTTACTTAGTACCAACAACGTGCTTGGTGCCTGAACAGTTGTGATTAGAGCCGAGTCTCTGCCTTGAAGGGATTATAATCTAAGATGGGTAAGGGAGGGATGACAATTAGTGGACACAGCTTTGGCATTGGTTAAACACAAGTAGGGTTGCCACCTTTGGGTTTTGCCTGAAGATTCAAGATTTTGACCCAGCTAAGCTCTGATTCCGCCACGTCAGCCAGGGGCACCCCTAGTAACATGGAGAAATTGGGATTTCCAGGACTGACAGGGGGCAGCCACATCGCAAGGGGCTTGTCTGCAGGGGCTTTCCCATCCTCTTTCCTTTGTGGCCCCACTCCTATGGAGAGTCCTGTAGTCATGATGCTGTGTAAGAGGCAGGGCTACAGTGCGTCAGAATGGTGTGCTCCCTTTCTGATATGGCCCTGCTCCCTGTGGAGTGTCATGCCATGATAATGCACTGTAAGTGATGGGGTTACATCAGAAAAGGGGTGTGACAGCCCTATCCCTCACCCCCACTGACATGACTCCACCTCCTCTGGGCAAAAGTCGAAAGGGTGGTGGTAACCGTCTGTTTCAAAGCATCCCAAGCCAGACCACAAAGTCCTTATTTGCCTGTAGTTCCCACTGTTGCAACAAGGCTTGTTTGCCAAAGTAGTGTGTTGTCTGAATCCTTTGACTAGCCCTCCTGCTCTTTTCTCTTTCTCATCAGAACCTCATTCCATAAGTGCACAAGCCTTTGTCTTTTTTCATCTCTTCAGCAACCATCGTCAGTGCTGTGACCAGTTGCTTAAAAAATACCATCCGCTCATCCAAAATCACATCCAGCACGAGAGCTATGAGACACATGACAACTGCATCACTAAGAAAGCCCCTGAGATGCATCAAGAAGCCCCTGAAATGGAATCAACACCATTCCTTTCCTCTAAACACAGGCTAATCCTCCTTGTCAATTTCTGTCATTAGCAATCAGGCTTTTAACAGCTAGTTACAGACAGAGATGGGAATGGAAATAAAACACAATCACAGCTCATTAGATCAAAAGCAGAGTCGTGCTGTGTAACTCACTAATGAGGGCACACTGGGGCCATTCCTGGGATGACCTACTGTTGTAGGTCACCGCTAATAGTAAGAAGTCTGGTCCTCTAGTCTATTAACCAGCATTTTGTTAGTCCTCTTCCCCTACCAAAAAAAAATATCTTGTGAACTGATATGCCAAACTCAACAAACTTTGAACATTCCAGTCCTTGAACTCAAGATTCCCTTTAGAACAAGGGTGGAAAAACTCCAGATCATGGGACAAATCTGGCCTGCAGTTGTTGTTCTTTTTCATTTGGTCAATAAATTTCCAATTCCTGGCTCTGCCCTGTGGATCCTGAAAGAGCGAGCTTAGGGGACGGGAGCAAGGATGGTGGTGTGATGCATGGATGCTGGCCCTTTGAGGCCAATCTGCCCATCACTTTGGCTCTACCCCTTTCCAGGGGTATATGAGAGGAGCAAGCCTGGGTAACAAGCAGTCTGAGTCTGGCAGTTGGAGAGGCCAGATGTGTGGGCTGAGGACTCCTCCCTATGCTGTCCAGGGTCCTGAAACTAAGGAACCTGCTATAGAGGGACAAGCAGCCAGGCCTGTGAGCTAGGTCAGGAGGGGGTTCTAGCCAAGAAGCCTAGAAAGAGGACTTGCAGAAGGTATGAGCCTGAGCCCAAGCCCAAAAGGAAAAAGGAGGACTCTGTTGTATCAAAGGCACTGTATCTATGTATCACTAGTTATTGCCATAAAAGGGTGCTCTTTACTGAAATATAGATTTGATAGCCTGCTATGTCTAAGTGGTGAGAAGCAGAGGCCTGTAAACTCTTGCCTATTTCCCAAAAAGGGTATTATGTCAAGTAGACTTCATTAGAGGAAGCTTCATGAGTAGAGCTAACTAGGGGAAAGGTCAGCTGAAGCTTCTGATAGCTAGGGGAGATTGCTGATGTTAAACAGAGCTGACAAGAAGGCTTGAGCGTCAACAAGTCTATGAATACTCGAAACCTCTTTCTCTTTTGGGATTAAATGATATGCAAACAGCTTGTTTCGACCCAGTTGAGTTTAGCCAATCAAAATTGTATTTTGTGATGTGTCAGAGAAGAGCGATCAATCAAGAATTTATTCTGATTGATCAATGTGGGTCTTGGTGTATACAAACCATGTTTTGTGGAGCAATCTGGGCTCAGCTGAACGCTGGCAGTTAGATGAGACATTCTTTACAGAGATTTCTATTTTCATTAGTTATATTGCTATCTGGTATTTTGCTCCCTTTATATTCCCCGAGCTGTTTTCAGGAGGGGCAGGATAAAAATCGATAAAAATAAATAAATAAAATAAAAATATTTTGTTATAACTCTTTCTTATTTTTTATTTTTTTCTCTTTGTGAGGAAAGGATTCTGTATTATCTTAGTGTTTCAACTTTTATAGAAGTAAGTTGTGCTTCATTTTTAAGTAAAGTTTTAAGTATTGTCACAAGCTTTTGATATGTTTTCTTTTTGAGAAAGGGAACTACGCTTTGTTTTCTTACCAAGCAGAACTTCAAAGTAAGTAGTCGGACTCCCTTAGGCCTTGCTTTATTCCGTGGCCTAAGTTTACAGGCTCCGATCTTGCAAAGAAGTCATGCAGCCATAGGGGCATTCTCCACAGACAGTATGAACTCAAGGAGACTGGATAGATCTATCGCATAGATTAATGATCTGGACAATGCCAGATCATTGCACAGATCTATGGCATATGGATCGTGATACACATCAAGGTATGGATCTTGATACGCACCATGGCATAAATCCATGCCTTGATATTCATCATGGAATAGGTCCATGATCTGGACTTTGCCAGTCTGTTCATGCCCTGGACAATGTGGTAGCCCCTGGATTAAACATTAAGCAGTGGATCCTGTTTAGGAGACAGCTGGTCTATAATATGTTCACAGGGCAAAGAACCTGTCACATCCCTTTCTAACATAATCCCATCCCTTTATGGGGCATTGTGGCCATGTTAGAAAGGGGGTGGAAAAGTCCCCAGGGCCTGCCCCCTTTCTATCATGACTGCCCTCAGCTGTCTTGATATCTCTGGGTTACTGAGGGTGCCCTGAGCTAACCGGGAGAAACTGGGGCTTCCCTTGGAGTACAGAAACTATGGATCAAAACTCAGAGTCTCCAGGTGAAATGTGGAGAGGTGGCAGCCCTAGTTCTTCCCTCTTCTATTCCCCCCACCTTCAGGGAATCACTGGTCTCACAGGATTTCCCACCAGCTCCTCCCCCACCTCTGCTTCCCTTCATGGCAACCCCAGAAACGAGCTTCATTTGCCTCAGGCTCAAGGATGAGTTAATCCAGTTTGCAGCCATGCACAAAGATTAGCACAAGTTTTATTAAACAGAAATGGCAATAGGCTTCCATTTTGTGGCTTACTGTCCCTGCTCCAAATACCATTAGCCTCCCAGCCACACTTTGAAAGTCTAACCCTTGTGTGTGGGGAGTCATTTGATTGATTGGATGAGATTTTGGCATCAATGTAAATGAAGACAAATGGGCTCCCTGTGGAATGTAAAGAGGAGCCTTAAGACCCAATGTTTGCAGAGCTAAGGATGAAAACGTGACTTGCCTTCTGTTGTTATTATTATTATTATTATTATTAATAATAAACATTTATAAAGCGCCAGTAACAACCTGGCGCTGTACAGAACATATAATCAGCTGCGGTCCCTACCTGTGGCTTACAATCTAAAAGACAAGGAGGGGGAGACAAGGAGAGGGGACAGCGGGAGAGACATGGGAGAAGACAAACAAACATTCAGGCGGATGCGAAGTCTCAGGTGCGTGTACTTGGCTTGGTTACAAGGTGGTCGGTAGCAGCAGTCAGCAGAGGAGGGCTGACAGTAAGAGCAAGGGGAAAGACTAGAGGGCATTGGGAAAGGCAGCATGGAAAAGGTGGGTCTTGAGGAGGGATTTGAAGGAGCGGAGGGAGGAGGCGAGGCGGACGTCGGCAGGGAGGGAGTTCCAGGCATGCGGGGCAGCGAGGGAGAAGGGACGAAGGCGGTTGGGCGAGCAGGAGAAGCGAGGGAGAGCGAGGGAGGGGACAGCGGAAGAGCGGAGAGCGCGCGCAGGAGCGCGTAGGGCGATTAGGTCCGAGAGGTAAGGGGGAGCTTGGTCATGGAGCGATTTGAACGTGAAAACCAGGAGTTTGAACAGGATACGTTCAGGAAGGGGGAGCCAGTGAAGGGAGAGGAGGAGAGGCGTCACATGGTCGAAGCGACGGGCAGAGTGAATGACCTTGGCGGCAGAGTTTTGGATCGCCACAAGGGGGGACAGGTGGGAGCGAGGGAGGCCAGCAAGGAGGAGGTTGCAGTAGTCGAGGCGAGAGATAACCATGGCATGAACAAGGATTTTGGCCGAGGAGACAGATAGAAAGGGGCGTATGCGGGCAATGTTGAGGAGAGCGAATCGGCAGGATTTGGCCACAGAGTCAATGTAAGGTTTAAAGGAGAGGTGCGTGTCAAAAATGAAGCCCAAGCTGCGGGCACGGAGAACAGGACGGATGGTGACCCCATCAATGCAGATGGTCAGGTCAGAGGGAGAGGAGGGGGATGGAGGAAAAATGAGGAGTTCAGTCTTGGCCATGTTCAGTTTGAGTTGGCGTCGGGACATCCAGGCGGAGATATCAGAGAGGCAGTCGACGAGGCGTGAGCGGACAGAGGAGGAGAGAGAGGGGGTAGAGAGATAGAGTTGGGTGTCATCAGCATAGAGATGGTATTGGAACCCGTGGGAGGCAATAATTTCACCAAGGGACCGGGTGTAGATAGAGAAGAGGAGAGGGCCAAGGACAGAACCTTGGGGAACCCCAACCGAGAGGGGAAGGGAGGGGGAGGTCGACTCGGGGAGGGAGACATTAAAGGAGCGGTCAGAGAGGTAGGAGGAGAACCAGTCAAAGACAGAGCCACGGAAGCCCAAAGAGTAAAGCGAGTCCAAGAGGAGCGAGTGGTCGACAGTGTCAAAGGCAGCAGAGAGGTCAAGGAGGACAAGAACGGAGTAGTGGCGCTTCGATTTAGCGACAAGTAGATCATTGGTGATCTTGGCCAGGGCAGTTTCAGTAGAGTGGAGGGGGCGGAAGCCGGACTGGAGAGGGTCGAGGGAGGAGTTGGCAGAGAGGAGGTTCAGGCAGCGGGAGTAGACGACACGTTCCAGGAGCTTCGAAGCAAAGGGAAGGAGGGAGACCGGCCGGTAACTAGAGGGATCGAAAGGGTCCAGGGTAGGCTTTTTGAGGATGGGGGAGACAGTGGCATGTTTGAAGGCAGAGGGGAAGGAGCCTGTGGAAAGGGAGAGATTGACAACATGCAGAAGGGGGGGAGCGACAGTGGGAGCAATAGAGGTCAGGAGGCGGGAGGGGATCGGGTCAAGGGGGCAGGTGGAGGGGTTGGATGAAGAGAGAAGAGCAGAGATTTCCTGGAGAGAGGCAGGAGGGAAGGACGCGAGGAGGGAGGGGGGCGGGGGAGGGGGCGGGAGGGGAGCGGGGGGCGGAGGGGGGCGGGAGGCAATATCCCGACGGATCTTGTCAATCTTGGAGGTGAAGAACGACGCAAGATCCCGAGCAGCAAGGGAAGAGGGCGGGGGAGGGCAGGGGGGTTTGAGAAGGGAGTCGAAAGTAGAGAAAAGGCGGCGAGGGTCGCGGGAGAAAGATTCGATCCTAGAGGCATAATAGCGATGCCTAGCTAGGGAGATAGCCGAGGAGAGGGAGGAGAGGGAGAATTTGTAATGGAGGAAGTCAGGGAGGGAGCGGGATTTGCGCCAGAGGCGTTCGGCAGCCCGGGTGCAGGAGCGGAGGTAGCGGATGGTAGGGGTAAGCCAGGGGCGGGGGTCGAGGGGGCGGACGGGGCGAGAAGAGGGGGGGGCAAGAGAGTCAAGGGTCGAGGAGAGAGAAGCGTTGAGAGCAGAGACGGCAGAGTCAGGGGAGGAAGAGGCGAAAATGGGGGGGAGAAGGGGGGAGAGATTTGAGGCAAACTCCGAGGGAGTAAGGGCCTGCATATTGCGGAAGGGGCGCATAGAGGGAGAGGAGGAGGGGGGTCGGTGGGAAAGGCTGAAGGAGGCAAGGAAGTGATCAGAATTAGGGCAGGGGTCAAAGGAGAGGTCAGTTAGAGAACAGTTTCGAGTGAAGACGAGGTCGAGGGAATGGCCGTCAGTATGAGTGGGGGACAAGCCTGCTTTTCAAATAAAGAAGACGGCAACTGTGGTGTCTGACGATGGTCTCCTCTCCAAATAAAACATGTGTGCTCAGCTGGATGGAACCAGCTTCCTCAGACTAACAGTTGTAACAGCCTCTCGGATTGTTTAACACTGTGTTAGCCAGTCGGCATTCTAAAGCGTTCCAAATTAAACTGCAAAACTGGTGTGGCTTGGCTGAAAGGACTCTCCTAGTTCAGGAGAACACATTTTCTTGCTGGTGTTTTTTCCCAGGTCACTGAAAGAAGTGAGAAGAAGCAGAGTAATGCATTAGGGATCTGCTGATAGGGAGAGAGCTAACAAAAATCCCTTCCCCAGGTTCTTGTGGGTCGTGGGAGCGTCTTATACCCTTATGCTATGTTGCCAGGCTAATTTTCAAAGTCTTTGAGATGCAAGTTTGAATTCCACATTTGAAGCTTAGGACCAGGAAAATAGGGCCAGTTTGAGGTGTTTGTGAACAGAACCTTCCTATTGACCTTCAAAAAACCCCACTAACTGATCCACTAAATCAGTGGTTCTCAACCTTTTTGAGGACTAGACCTACCAAAACATGTTTTTAAAAAACTGGGACCCACCTTAAAAGATCCAGAACCAGGAGTGGCTGGGTGGTAGCGGTGGAAGAGGGGCGGGGGCAGGGGAAGGCAATCCCGGTAGAGGTGGCAGTGGCAGCTGTGGGAAACCCAATCCCCCTCTCCTCCCTATCCTGCCCCCAGTGGCACAGGTGGCCAGAACATGTGGCAGGATGGAGCACAGCAGGAGCAGCAATGCAGTGTGCTGAGACTTGTGGCTCCTAGAGGCCACCCAGGCCTTGCTCTCAGGTTGCCCTAGGCTCCTCTTTGGACATACCTAAGATCCTCTCAGGACCACTGCTCTATATCAGGAGTCAAAGAAGCTTTCCTCTCTCATGGGTCACTTTGTAAATTAGTCTGAGGAGGGATGGGATAGAGGTATGAAAAAATTATGAACAGTGCTGAGAAAGTGACTAGGGAGCTGTTTACCCTTTTTTCCATAATGCTAGGACCAGGGAACACCCAATAAAATTAACAGGTGGTAGATTTTAAACTAACCAAAGGAAGTGACCTTTTATAATAAGCCTGTGGAACTCATTGTCATGGGATTCTTTAGAGAATCCTATAACTAGAGGCTAATCATATAACTAGATCAGGGCTGTCCAACTGCTGGTTCGCAGGCCAAATTCGGCCTGTGGTAGTGTTCCATCCAGCCTGCTCTTAAAAGTCAGTTTTATTAAATATTTTATTAAATATCAGTATTTTCTAAATAAAATATTCATTTCCAAAATGACATCATGCTGTAAGTCCTTGCTCTCAAGGCCAAACTCTGCATGTTTAACTCTCACTGTTTGTGTCGATACGTTTGAATAGTATTTGGCTACCCTAGCCCTATAAAAATAATGTACACTGGCCACAGAATGAGAGATTTCTGGCCTGCCAGCAAATTGCTGTAAGGCAATCTGGCTCCTAGTGGCCAAGAATTTGGACAGCCCTGAACTAGATTTATGAATCAAACAAAATCATGGAGGATAGGTCCATCAATGACTATTAGCTGGGAAAGAACAGCAGGGCGTGGGTTACTTCATATATACCGTGTTTATGTGCTTTTCTTCTGAATTGTCCAGCACTGGCCATTGCTGGAGACAGGATACTGCATTAGATGGACCATTGGTCTGACTCAGTCTGGCAGTGACTATGTTCTCATGATCCGAGGAGGAACTCGCAAGCTGGCAGCTAGGGATTTATTTTTTACTTTTCTTCAGAGAGAATTTGACCCGGGAGTCATAGATAAATTCCTCTCCCTTACTCCAGTCTTACTACTACATCCATTCTTCTGAGTGGTTATCTTACTTTAATGTTCAGTGTCTAGGGCAGGGGTGGCCAAAGTTCCCAATGCTAAGGGATGACAAAGCCACAAGGCACACTTATACATGTGCACACGCACAAATCTCACTTGCATCATTATTGGCACTCTGTGATCCTTGCTGCTGAGACTCTGGGGCAATGATGTAACCCACAGGACCATTATGGACTAGCCCTGGCTGAGAGCTGTACTTGAATTGCTTGAGAGCTGCATGCAACTTCCAAGCCACAGTTTGACCACCTTGGACGAGAGTCATAGTCGCACCTTGGACTAGAGTCATAATATCTCCAAATTAATTGCAAGCTAAAACTGAAATGTACTGTTGTGGGGATTCAATTCTAAATTGTTTGCTAAGTAAGAGATGTTTCCATATTGGTTCTGGGGCAATTACAAACTCGAAATCTTGCTCTCATTGCCTGTGGCAGGACAAGGACATATGGCCCATCAAAGCTCGCGTAACACTGAGGCGCTAAAGATTGATTAGGTTTTTGCCCATGGTTGGATCAAATCAGGCCATGTGTCTCTGTTGCCTTCCCCAAAATATAGCTAGTAGCTTTACCGTCTGTTTCCCCCTCAAACTATAGAAGAAAAAAGCAGATTAATGCCGTTTCTGTTCCCTCCCACCTTTGACAATGTGTTCCATTTATTAGCCATTCTGTGCCAGTTGCTCAAAGGCTACTCTCCTCCTTCACCTCAAACCATGGCTTTGTGCTTCTGAAGATGTTATGATTGCAGACGGCTAGTGGCATCAGAATCTGTTCTCTTTCCGGAGGCATCTTGTACGTTGGCGAGAAATCCCTTAAGAGTCTTCTCTGCTTTGTAGCAGAAGCTAAATCTGGTTATTTTTCTCATCAAAAGGCAACAACAAATCAGTTCTCTCTCTCTTTTAAATCACTTGTACTATTATAACAATTTGGTTACCCAACTTAAAACAACACAGTCAAGTTGGGATTGGGATAGGCCACTTTGAAACTTAGTATAAGCTTTCTGGGCTGGATAGTAACTGGGGAGGGTGTGCCCAGGATGGGGGAAATGGAGACAGTTCAGATCATAAATCCATGCCATTGATAAACCCCCAATCTTTGAGAGCATCATGCATACCCTCCTCGCCACTTCCTTCCCGAGTTCACTTTTTCAATGTTTGTGGTTAAGGGCTGGAGGTAGGGGGCAGATCTAGGAACTGGAAAGGGGCCACATAAAAAGCAGCTGTGGACCAGATTTGGCCCATGGGCCATAGGTTTCCCATCCCTGCAGTAGAGCTTTCTCTTTATCACTTTGAAGAAGATGCTTTTTGTCTCTTAGAGAGCTTTCTGAATACAAAAGCTTTTTTTTCTCTGCCAGAAATACAATGGGTGAAAACAGACATAACACCAACTCCACTTTAACATTTCTTATGCATGTTTCAGGGCTGTATTGGTGCCTTATGCAGCCCTGAAACATGCATAAGAAATATTAAAACGGTGTTAAAGTGGAGGTAGCATTATTATGGGTATTTTCAGATGTTATGAGATCACAGTCAACCACAGTGAACCACGGTCAATCCCGCGGCGGGGCCAAAGCGCCCTAAGCATCTGTTTGGTGACCGCCAGCTGTTCACCACAGTCAATACCCACCCAGGGTCAAAATCAACCACCTCCACCTTCCGGAGCTCCAGCCTGGACCATCGCCGAAAGCGTGGTCAAAGCAATTCCCACCAGAAAACAATAAAAAGTAACAACTGAACGGCAACCACTGGCCGGAATCAAACAAAATGATTCCCAGCCGGGGACAAACCATGCAGCGTCGCTGCCAGACAACCTGCAACAACACAGGCAGTGGAGGGAGATTTAAAGGGCACACAGCAGCAGGGGGACGTGGCGGGATGGAGCGAGGAGGAAGGGAGAGGAGAGTGGCAGGCGAGAGAGTGAGGGTGGAGGCGCAGGCGGCGGAGGAGGTGGTTGTGCTGCACATGGAGGAGGTGGAGGGACAGCAGCACCAGCAGTAGCACCAGCAGCCGGGACAGGCTGCCCCAGGGACAATGACTGGGCCGGGGTAGGAGGGACCCCGGAAACGGGTAAGGGGACTGAAGGGGGAGGGGACCCGGCAGCACAGGGGCACCAAGGGGGCTGGGTGGCTGGCCGGCCAGCCAGCAGGAGGGGGGAAGGGGGCAGCCCATGGGACAGGGGCAGAACGGCAACCAGTCAACCCCCCCATGTCCCGCAGACATGGAAACGGGCCTGGAAGCCTGAGCCCCCAGAGGAGACAGGCACAGTCCAGGTGGAGGAGGAGGAGCAGGAGGACCCAGAGGGACCACAGGGGAGACGGCCCTACCACAGAGGGGGGCAATGGGGCCACTGGGAGTCCCAGGATCTTATCCGCATCTGGAGGACCCTGGAGCATCAACTGGAGCTCGCTCTCAATCAGCGCAATGAGCACATGTTCCTGGAGATAGTGCGGGACATGGAGGTGGCAGAGCATCACAGGACCGTGGCACAGTGCCGCTCGAAGGCCAAGGAGCTAAAGAGGGGGTACAAGGCCATCCGGGACAACAACCGGCAGTTCGGACACAGATCCCGGACCGCCCCCTACTATGATGCCCTGGACTGCATCCTCCATCTGAAGGGATCGATAGTAGCCCCATGCCTCATGGGGAGCGCCATGGTCCAGGGCAAGGAACGGGCCAAGATACCCCCTCCCCTTGCCGCCCCACAAGAAGGCACCGGCTCCAGGGCCCCAGACCCCCCAGAGGAATGCCCAGGGACCTCCCGGACCAGAAGGCCCCCCCCCGACACCAGCCTGGAGAGTCCCCGGCCAGACAGGCTGACTCTGAGGCCGGCACACTGATCACCCTCAGCCAGTGGTAGCTGTGGGCCCCGAGCTACGTGGAGGGGCCAGCCTCAGAGGGATCAGAGACAGACATAGAGGGTAAGCGGGCAGATGGGAGGGGAGACAGACCAGGGCGAGGGGGGGAGGAGGTCGCCCTGGGCAGGGGGGTGGCCCCGTCCACCCTCGATACCCCGGCCCATGGCCTGGGGACCCGGGGAGCCACCCGGCCACACCTACAGCCCTCCACCTACCACCACCCCATATCCCCATAGGCCACGGCACACCCCAGCACCCAAGTCAGGTGGGCGAGGAGGCCGGCGGGGAGCAGCCCCTGCAGCAGCTGGAGGCCCCAGGTGAGGCACACCGGCAATGAGGGGGGCCCCAAAGGAGGCCAGGAGGGGGGGCCAGATCACGCAGGGTGGGACAGTGGGGCCGGGGTGATAGGGAAGGGGGGAGGGCACCGGCCGCCTAATGGGGGAGGTGCCACTACCTCCCAAGCTGTGCCCCCACCTAGGGTGCAGCCAGCCAAGGCAGCCACCCCATAACTGCTGTGTACTCAACAGGCTAGCCCAAGGGGCCCCAGCAACCCGTGCCCCCAGCACAATGGATGAGGGAGCACCAGGCATGGGTACGGCACCGGAGGGAGGACCAGGCAGAGGACATCGTCCGCACCACCACGGAACAGGGGGAGTGGATGATAGCGGCCGTAGATCACATGGAGGCGGCCACAGAGCAATCCCTGTAACAGGCGGAGGCAAGGGACCAGAGGCTCCAGGCAGAGGTGTGCCTGGAATGGAGGCGAGAGCGCCGGGACCACAGCAGGCAGGTAGAGGCATTTGGGCAGCTGGAACAGGCCATTGAGAGGATGGCATGGGAGCATTCAGCTAAAATTGATAGGTCCCATGACATCGGGACCTCCCTGCTCTTGCACGCTGGCACAATGAGTGCCTATGTGATGGCAGCCGCCCTGCTGGGCACCCTGCCTGCCCAGGGCCCCATGCCGGGCCCCCAGGCACCCCCACCACCTCCCCAACTGCCTCAGCTGCTGCCCCGTCAGCTGGGGCTGCGCATCCGCCTCCCGGTCCCTGTAGGCAGGGCCCCAATTCTTCCGCGGAATTTTTTAAAAAATTCCGCGGGAGTCAGGGGCCAATTCTGCGCCTCGGTGCGATTTACCATGCGGGTGTGTGTGTGTGTGTGTGGCTTGGTTTGCCTCCTCCTCCCCCCGCACTGGTAAAACCTCAGGGCTTGCCCTCCCCAGCTGCCAGGGCTTGCCCTCCCCAGCTGCTGGGGCATGCTTGACTCCCACCCACCCCCCAAAAAACCCCAAAAGGAATTGTCTTACCAGGGACGGCAGCAGCAGCTGCTCCGTCCAGCGTGCTCGTACTTCCTGCTCGTACTTCCTGGCCCCTCCCGACGGGGCCTCTCAGGGCGACGCAGCCAGATGACGTCATCCGGCTGCGTCGCCCTGAGAGGCCCCGTCGGGAGGGGCCAGGAAGTACGAGCAGGAAGTACGAGCGCGCTGGATGGAGCAGCTGCTGCTGCCGTCCCTGGTAAGTTTATTAATTATCTAAAGGGGGTGCCTCCCCCCCTGGCAACTGGGGAGGCTGGGGAGGGGAAGCCCCGAGGGTTTTTTCATTCCCCTCCCCTCATGGAATCTCCTGCCCCGCGTCCCTGCAGCGCAGGCTGGAAATTCTGCGCTGGGGTAAGCGGGGCAGGAGATTCCGCGGGGGGAGGGGAATTCTGTGGGAAATCTGCGAATCGCAGACCTGCGTTTCCCTCGGGGCCCTGCCTGTAGGCCTCTGGAGGGAGCAACCACCCAGGGGGGGCCCTCAGGTCCTGGGTCCTCCCTCCCTCCCACCACCGCCTGCCCCACTGGACACCAAGGCCTCCCAGGACACTGTTGGGGACATGGACAATGGGGGGGAGGGGAGCTCCCAGAGCTCTGTGGTGTCCACAGGACAGGTGAGGGGGAGGCCCCAGAGATGTGGGTGACGTGGTGGATGGAGGGGGAAGGGGTGGTCTGAGGGGGGACACAGAACTTGCGCAGTGGGGGTGTGTGGCGGTGTAAGGGGCACATGTACTTGGGTGAGGGAATAAATTTCAGGGCACCACTACTGCCTCCTTCGGTCTGTTCATGGGCCCGGGGGTGGGGGCGGACCGATGGCCATAGAGGGGCTCTCCCAGGGAGCTGGTGGGGACCCCAGGGTGGTGGGATTGGGGTTGAGCGCCCTCATGCCTCGGCCTCCCGGCTGATATGCCTGGCCAGGGCAGCACAGATGCGCTTGGCATCTCAGTACTCCCGCGGGTTCTTGGCATTCACATACAGGGGCACAGGGCCGGGAAGGCACCGGGACTGCCCTCGAATACCGCGTGCCCCATCAGTCTTGCACACGTTGTGCAGCACACAGTAGGCACCTCTCACCAAGGCCGAGGTCTCCACCGTGTAGTCCATCCGACCAGCAAGGCTCCTCCAGCGCTGCTTGAGGGTCCAGAAAGCCTGATCGACCATGGTCCAGCTTGCACACAGGGGGGAATTGTACAGCACCACCTCCGGGGTCTGGGCGACCGGGTACACCTTCATCAGCCACCGAGTGAAGGGATAGGGTGGGTCCCCCAGGATAAAGGGTGGCATTAGCACTCCCTCGATCCAGGACATCCCCATGTCCGCAAAGTCCCCATGGTACATCTGGGCATAGAAGAGGGAGATGGTCATGATCCAGGCATCGTGGCTGCGCCCAGAGTTGCCCGTGAAGATGTCTGTGAACCACCCCCGGTGGTCCATGACAGCCTGCAGCTGCAGGGAGTGGTAACCGTGCCTGTTGACATACTCCACGGCCTCCCCAGCGGAGGAGTGCAGAATCTCTATGTGAGTGCTGTCCACAGTGCCCATGTGGTTGGGGAAACCTCCCGCCGCGAAGCCGTCCATCACGGCTGCCTGGTCCACCAGCTGGATCGCTCGGTCCAGGAGCATGCCCTCCACAGCCTCACATACAGCCCGGAGAATACAGGCAACGGTGCTCACCCCAACACCGAAGTGCTGGGAGACTGATTGGCAGGAGTCGGGCGTTGCGAGGGCCCAGACCCTGATGGCCACCTGCTGGACCATGGGGATGGGGGTCCTCATGGGGGGTGCTGCCGCTCCAGCCAGGGCATCAGCAGCTCTGCAAGGTGCAGTAGGGTGAGCTTGTCCATCCGAAAGTGCGCCCTCCAGGCGGCCTCGTCCCACTGAGCCAGCACCTGGGACCACCACCCCTGTGCCCACTCTGTGACCCATACCTGGCGGGCAATGGGCATAGCGAGCAGGGCGGTGTGCCGCATGGTCTCCCTCTGCCAGTGGAGGTGCCTGGCCACCTCGCGGAGCACTGCGGCCCTGTTCCAGTCACGGAGCAGGGCTGCCGGTCCGCCCGGACACCTGCTGAGCCCTGAGCAGGGCCAGGGAGCACCTGCGGCTGTGGTGGGCTCCCTGGGCCCTTGCAGCGCTCTAGGCCAAGCTAACCCGCAGGTGAGCGCCCAGGTGCAACTCTGCGGTCAGGAGGCGCAGCTGATTAGTGTGCATCCCGCAGGCGCCCAACCTGTCTCGCTGCATGGTGCCTTCTGCCCCGGGTGGGGTGCAGCTGGCCCTGTTATAGCCTCGGGCACGTGGTGGCCTGTCCCCGGGTCACGACCCGGAGACCAGGTGGGGGCACCCGTGTGGGCCCAGGGCACCCTGCCCCCAGCTGGCCCAGGTGGCTCCAGGTGGGCAGGAGGACCAGGGCGGCGGGGGTGGCCCATTGGGTGCACCTGCTGTCCCTGCCTGCGGCCTAGCACATGGACCAGCATGCACCCGGGCGTGCTGGCGGCAGCTGCATTCCTGCTGTCATCACCTCCCACCTCTCTGTGTTGCAACATTGTGTGCTCACTGGCCTGATTAGTGTATCAGCTGTCTTGTCTGTGTGCTTGGTTCCTGCAGCTGTGCTGAGTCTGCACCCCATGCCTTGCTTGTTTGCCATGTCTCGTTGTGGCCTGTGACCTTATCGCTTGGCCTTGGGGCTCCCCTGCGTCCCCTCCCACCCCTCTGGGGAATGTGGCCCCCCCTTTCCGTGGTGTCAGTCCCCCTGGCTTGCTGGACCATGACTGGCTGCGCTTCCACCGGGCTCCCGGCTCCCATGGGGCCCCCATACATGGACCTTCCGCAAGACCATGGGCCTGTGTGACCTGTGGGATACCCTGGCTGTGCAATTGCTCCTGAGCTGCCTGGACAGCCTGCTGGGTGCCTATGCGAGCCTGAGCTCTGGCCTTCATTACTTTGGCTATAAGGCAAGCGCCCATGATTGCTGGCTGCATGCTGAGAAGCTGGGGCTGGTTCCCTTTCCTGATGGGCGCATTCCGGAGATGAGGTGCTCACATGTGGGGTGGTCTGCGGCAGAGACCGTGTCTGTTTGCCGCCTGGCCGCCTACACAGTCTGTCTGGCGGAGGGGGCCCCTGCCTTGGCCGTGTCCTACTTTGGCAGCATTCACGGGGCCTGTGGGTACCAACGCTTTCGTGGGGCGGTGTATCACTGGCTGTTGGAGCTGGGTCACCTTCTGTGGCCCCCCGCTGCTGACTTCTGCATGTTGGAGCCCACCGCAGCAGAGCTGGTGGCACTGTCAGGTGTGTGGTCCCGTTCCGATGTGTAGTTGGGGCTCTCCATGCAGGATCCATTTGAGGCATACTACCTGATTGCCCACCACATGTCCGTGCTGGGGTACCGCCGGGGCATGCTTCAATGGCCCCCTGGCCCCCTCATGGCCCTCTGCATCTGACTGTGAATCCCTCTGTGCCTTCCGGGCCCCTGTTGCTGGCCCCACTGTGAGCTCCTGCCTCTGCCCTGCTGCTGTGGCCCGCTGCCGGCTCCCTCCTTGATGTCCCGCTCACGCTGCTGTGCTGCCTACTTCCCGGGGTTCCGCTGCCCCTGCCTATGGCTCCAGGGTCCCACCGCCCCCCCATCTGCCTCTTCAACCATTGTTCCCCTCCATGGCTGCCTTCTCCAGTGTCCGTGTCCAGCTCTCCGAAGCACCCCCTGGCTTCCCTGGGTGCTGCTGACCTTCCTCATTCGCCTGTGTTCCCTCGTGTGCCCCAGCCCCCCCCCTTGGGTGCCTGTGTGACCTCGGGGTTCTGGGGCCCCCGGACTGCACCTCCTGGCTACCTCCCAGAGCGTGTGTGTGTGTGTGTGTTTGTGCCTTTGGACTGGCTGCACGGCTCCGACTCTCCTGCCTCCCCTCCATGGCACTCTGACCGGCACTTGGGGTCTGTGTGTGCCTCCTGGACCGTGCCCGGGCTGCTGCCTGTTCTGTGTGGCCTCCCCCTGTGCCTGTACCCTGACCTTTCAGGTTCCCCCCATTCTGGGACTGACTGTGTAGCTGTGGGGGTGCCCGTGTGGGCTGTGCTGTTGGGGGTCTGACTGCCGTTCCCCGTGCCCAGTCCTGCCCCATGCCCGTCCCCCCCCCGTGCCTGTTGTGCTGTGTGTGTTGTCTGTCCCGCTGTGTGCCCCCTTCCTTTCCTTTCCTGTGCGAGTGTGTGTGCACCCAAGCTTGTGTGTGTGCTATGTGTTCCACTGTGCCTTCGTTGTCTCTGTACCTGTTGTGTGTGGTACCTCGGCGGCTCTTCTCCCTCTTCCCCCTTCCTTCCCGTTTCCCTTGTGTGGGCATTCCCTTTTGGCGCTTTTGGCTTCGTTTGCCCTCAGGTGGCCATGTCTGTGTCCCGCCCCTCCCTGGTGCCTTGTGGGTGTTTTCACCACGGCTGGGAATCGGCGTCACATCTGTTGCACTGCCCCGGGCCATGATCTGGCGGCCTGTTTCCCTGCTGTGGTC
Source organism: Sphenodon punctatus (assembly GCA_003113815.1). Lineage (NCBI taxonomy): Eukaryota > Metazoa > Chordata > Lepidosauria > Sphenodontia > Sphenodontidae > Sphenodon > Sphenodon punctatus. Next base: position 2,358,490 of record QEPC01008108.1, on the reverse strand, counting down.
CCGATCCCGTCACATCTGTTCGGGGCTCTCCTTGACCATGGGGGTTGGTTATTCGGTTCACCACCACTGGGAATCCCCTGTGGTGAATCGGGTGCCCGTAACGTCTGAAATCACCCTCTGTCTGTTTTCACCCCTATGTGCCTGAGTGGTGAAGGGGATAAATACATGTCAGGAATAAGGAAGGATTTGGATTAGAGAAGTTGGGGTAAACAAGGTTTTTTTTTTGTACATAGGGTTACCCCCTCCCTCTGGACTTTCATCCAGAGAGGGCTGGGTCTCATTAGTTGGGACTGGGCAAAGGGTCTGTCATGACCCTGTCTGATGTAACACCACCCATTATTATGGAGCATCGTGACTTCACAACACTTCATGGGGGATGGGGCCAGGGAAAAAGGGCCATCATACCCTTTTGGGACATAACTCCACCAGTTAGGGAGCATCATGGCACTCTGTAAAGGCCCCCTTTCTGATGTGGCTGCGCCTTGCATCCTCGATGTCTCTGGGTTAGCAGAGGTGGCTCTGGCTGATCTAGAGAAAATGGGGCTTCCCTCAGAGCCCAGAGACCCTTGGTCAAACCCCAGAGTCTCTAGACAAATCCCAGACAGGTGGCAACCCTATCTGTACTTCAAATGCCATCTCCATTCAGCCCGTTTCAATGTCCAGTGAAATCACCTGAAATGGAGATTTATTGGTTTCTCTAAATACAAGTCATATTCCCCCTCCCCCAGTACCCTTATTGGACAATGGGCTTTAGAAGGCCAAGTTCCTCATTTATTGTAACCTCAGATTTAGCCCTGGTGTAACTCCACAAGGGAATTGGTCATTACACAAGGGTTACATTCAGTCTGAATGGACTGAGTGAAATCTGACATTTACCTATAAACAGAGAAGGGGTTCCTTAATGAATGGACTGCTGTTTAAAGTCAGTGTAGCTGAATGAAAAGGGCTTTGCTTTCCCCCTAGCTGCTACTGGTTTTAAAGACTGGCACAACTAGTTTATTCTTCCTCCTCCAACTATGAGATACACCAAGGTAGTCTTTCAGCTTGATGTAATGGGTTAGCTAATGTCTGTGCAGAGCAGAGAAGGTCTTTAAATTGTTAGGAATTGAAGAGCATTTTCTTGGCTCCTTGGGAGGACGCAGTTCAAAGTTTAGCGTTAGTTTTAAAGTGATATCAGATGGCTTGTCAACTTATATCAGCTCTGATTAAAATAAGTTCCTTGACAGAGGGAAAAGCCGCAGCAAAAGGAGGCTTATCGTGGAAATGGATCTCTCAGCTGTGTGGTATAAAATCTCCGCTCTGTCACACACACCAAACACAGATTCCTTCTCATTCCAGGCTCACAGCTCAGTGCAAATATTGGCATCACCTTTCTAGCCTCAGAGGATCTCTCTTATGGTATATCGGATGAAAGGAAGAATCTCTGCTAACTTACACCTCCAAAAATGATGATGATGATGATGATCATCATCCATCTTCTTCATCAATCAATCAGTCCATCCATCCATCCATCCATCCATCATCATCATCATCCTTCTTCTTCTTCTGTATTTATATAGCACCAGCAGTGTCCCTGTTCATCAGAACATGGCCTAAGATGCCCATGCTATCTGAACTTACCAGTTCTCATGTCCTAATAATGCAGGATGACCTCAACTCCACCCTTTACCTGACTCGGTTAGAAAAAAGGATGAGCACAATCTAAAGATGATAGGGTGGCCTCCTTCAACTCCATGCACAAACAGCACCAGCTACTGCTGTGACACAGCTCCTTCTCCCAATGACTGTGCTCCAAGATTCAAATGCTGGTAGAGGATACCTGGTCTGTTGTAACATCCAAGAACACCTCTTTGCTTGCCCATATCGTATGGACTTGGTGCAAGGATGGAACTTGAAAAAGGGTGCCTGGGCTGACCTGAGGGAGCGCAATGGAAATAAGGGAGGAGGCAGTCCTTTAGAAATGGAGAGCCCAAGCTGCTTAGGGCTTTATAGGTCAAAACCAGCACTTTGAATTGTGCCTAGAACGCCACTGACAGCCAATGCAGACTTTGGAGCACAGATGTAGTGGCTCCTGGTGACCCACTCCCATCAGAAGGCAGGCTGTCATATTGTGCAGCCGTAGCAGCCCCTGCGCAGTCTTCAAAGGCAGCCCCACGTAGAGCACATTGCAGTAGTCTAGCCTTGAGGTTACCAAAGAATGGATGATGGTAGCAAGGCCTGAATCTAATAGAAAAGGTTACTGTTGTCTCACTAGATGGAATTGATGTGAAGTGCTCCTGGCTACTGCCGCAACCTGATGTTCTTCCAGGAGCAACAAGGGATCCAGGGGCACCCAAGGCTGCGAACCTGATTGTCCAGATGAGACTGCACTCCTTCAATAATGGGTGTCTCTATCCCCCCAGGACACAGGTTACATTGTTTCAGCAATATTTGCACTATTGGACATGCACAATTGCCAAAAACGATGCAACTGAAAAAACTGAATAACTCAACTAAAAAAACCAGCAACCAAAACGCCCCAGCCCCTAAAGTGGATGATGTTTCATTTTTATTACCACCTCCCTCTGAAACCTGGTCAAATCAGTAGGTCTTACAAACCTCCAGGGGAAGGGAGTTCCAAGGCTGTGGAGCTCCCTTCCCCGGTTTACCAAAGCCTGATGCCTGGACATTTCCCTGTACCCAGTTCAGCTAGAGTGACAAGGAGGGAGAGCAACTCTGTGATGTGGCTAGATGTGGCTACAGGGGACACAATGAGAGATAATGGGGTGAAATTAAGAAAAGAAGAAATTATGCAGAACATTGGGGGAAACACCATGAAAGCAAAGTGTGCAAGTTCAGCTATGGCATCTGAGGGAAGTTGGGGCATCTTCTTATGGGAGATTTCGAAGGAGAAACTTGGGTAAATATTTCTCATGGATAGGTTTGTCTAGTGGATCCTGTTTTGATACATGAGGTTGGATCCAGTGATCTTGGAGGCCTCTTCCAACTCCATGATTCTATGGGTTATCTAAAAGAAGCTTCACCAGCTGAGACCTTGTTGGATGGGACACTTGAGAATATGTTGTGGGGAGCAATCCTGCAGAGATGGGGTTATGGACCGGGTGAGTTAATAGGCTTTTATCCATTTGTAACTTCTGTGAAAGACAAAATGTGTGGGACTCATTCCCTCTTGGCACAAATTGCTGATTCTCTTCTCCCAAAGGCAGAACCTGTATGCTGTGCATATTTTCAGGCAGCAGTAGCTGCCTGAAACTTAAATGTACAGCCACTGTTCATTATAAACAGGGGACTGCTGAAGCCCCACTTTTGAGGAAACCGCTTGACCTACATTTCTGAAAATTTAACCATGGCTGTAAGTTGTGAGGACCATCATATCCAAAAAGTTTGAAAAAGATCCATTAGGAAAATAAAACGTTATAACTGCTTAAACATTAATTGGTTGTGGTCAAAATGCACACCATCCTCATGTATTTGAATCATCAATATCTCCTTCCCCTGGATGAGTTGAGCCCCTAAACTTCACAGACTTCGAGAATGAGATCAATAACAAGTGCTTCTGAAATATGATACTGATTGATGTAGCCAAAACTGAGATATTATTGATAAAAAAACTATTCTGCAAGCTCACGCATGCGCACTTGAGCTCCTCTCTCCTGTCGGAGAGCTGGGGAAGCAGCTGCGTCCCGTCCGCCTGTGAGCTCTGTGGGATGTTGCTCCTGCTGCTGCCCAGCCCCCTGGAAACCCACCAGCCCAGCGCACACCACCCGCCAGCCCCCCCAAACTCCTACCACAACCCCCGCAAGCCCCAAAGTCACCCCCCAAACCCCACTCGCCCACTGCCACCCTCCACAATCCCTGTGCACGCCAACCTCACCCCCCACAAGCCCCGCGCTCACCCTCCACCAGCCCCCCACCCCCGTGCTGATCCCCG
>QEPC01008108.1:2305028-2354028 GCA_003113815.1 Sphenodon punctatus | reverse complement strand
ATTTTTATCAATAACTAAACTTTCACATTTTTCCATTATTAAACTTTAATTTATTATCATAATTTGACAAGGAACAATTTTTTAAGAGTGCATTAAGTCTGTTATTTACATGTATACAAATTGTATACAGCTCATACCATGAACTTAAGAATGTGAGTGTAGACAACATTATACACTTTGTTGTACAGAATGATGTTCTGTAGAAACAGACTTAATGCACTCTGAAAAAATTGTTCTGTTGAATTATGATGATAAATTAAAGTTTAATAATGGGAAAATGTGAAAGTTTAGTTATTGATAAAAATGAATGAAAATATGTATGGTAAGGAATTAAGTACATATATTACATGTATGTTGAGGAGGATAAAATATTAAATATTGCTCAAATTCGGAATAATTTCTATGTTTTTTGGCGTTTATGTTTTGTTGCAATGTATGGAGTGGAAGGTTTTTTGAATTGTAATTGTAGTGAATTGCGGGGTGGTGGTGTATTTTAAGAAAACTCATGTGCTTTTAAGGTTTTTTTAAACTGTTAAGTTTTTTGCTTTGGTTAATTGGAATAGCTTTAGGTTTTGTCTTTGGCTCATACCCATCAGATCTTGTGAGAACTAAGGACAATGGTAGTACCACCCCACAGATCTCATTAATTCCTAGGGACAAGTTCTTGCTGTGAGAATCTTGCTTGAAAGTTCTCCAGTTACAGAGCTTACCATATACCAGAGGTAGGCAATGGTGGTTCACCAGCACTTGAATTACAGCTCTACTGACCCAGCTGTGGCCAGGTCCCTGCCTGATGCCTGAGCAACATGAGTGCTGGACCCCATGAGAGCCACGCCCACCTGGTGTAGTCCAGTGAATGTGAGGTGTGAATGCTCACCCGACATGGTGTGCTGGCTGGAACGAGAGCTGAACTGGGCATGTTACTGCCCAACGTGAGTGGCTGGGGTGAGAGCTCACCTATATGCCTCACAGCCTCTACCTGCTCCAGTGAATCTGTGTGAGAAACTGTGTGTATGTGTAAGAGAGAGAGAGAGAGACTGTGGGTGTGTGACAGATTCAGTGTGGGAGTCTCTGTGTGTATGTGAGAGAGAGAGAAACTCTGTGTGTGGGTGTGTGACATAGATTCTGTGTGGGAGTGACTCTGTGTGTATGTGAGAAAGACCGAATTATTCTGTTTGTTACTCTGCGTGTGTGACTGATTCAGTCTGTGTGTGTGTGAGAGAGAGATTCTGTATGTGAGTGGCCCTTTTCAAATGGGCTGCAGTGGGTGGGGGGATGGCTGTGTGACCACAGTGGGCAGAGGTGGGTGTGCACCGATTCCCATGGGTGCACACCCATCTCCACCCACGGAGCAGCCGGCATTGGAGCCCGTTGCTCTGTGTGTGGGTGATGGTTGGAGTGCGGGAGCACGCACTCACCCCCACCCATCTGCCATGGCATTCCCACAGGCGCCTCCACCCATTTCCACTCAGTAAAACTGTGTGGAGATGGGTGGGGGTGTCTCGTGTGAAAAGGGCCAGTGTCTGTGGTCATTTTCACACAAGCCCTAGGGGCAGGGACCCTGTCTATTTTATGACTTTGTAAAGTGCCAGGTACACTGCTGGCGCTATATAAATGTTTGTTAATAATAATAATAATAATAATAATAAGACACTCTCCACCCACTATACATGTTGCAGGGCTGCAGGGTTGCCCTATGGGTTCCCTGTAACATGTATAGTGGGTGGGAGGTGGGTGGAGAGTGTCTTGTGTGAAAACACCGTGTGTGTGTGTGTGTGTGTGTGTGTGTGTGTGTGTGTGAGAGAGAAAGATAAAATTATTTTTGGCCCATGACTGTGTGTGAGTATAGAAGATTCAGGGGTGGGGGGGCACTGGGGGCACATGCCTCAGATTTTTGGAAGCCCTATAGAATCCCTGCCCAGTCCCCACTCCTGTGCCCCACCACATCAACAGTTACCAGTCACCTATGTGTGTGAGCATGCATTGCTTTGTGTGTGTGATTCTCATTCTGTGTATGCTGTGTGACGACTGAATATTAGCTGTAGAAAGCGTGGCTCTTGGTCCACCAAAGATCTTGGTATGTGGCTTCTGGGGTTGGGGACCTTGCTCACCCCTGCCTCATACTCTCCTCTCTGTCTCTATATTCTGGAAGACAAGCCTATTCCACTTGTTCTGCCTTCTAGACAAATTGCTAGAAAGTCTGGGTAGGCTTGGGGAAAGATGGCTTCCCATTAGAGTCCAGCACACTGCTGCCACTTGATTTTGCTGATAGAGCTGCAGAATGAATCTGTGGAGACTCAGTGCTTTCTCCTTTCATCAGTGTTACTCCTCAGATGTCTGGTCTAGCGATCAGAGCAAAAGGCTGCTCACCAGGGGCCTGAGTTCAGGTCTTAATGAGTCTCTCCACTAGTTTCAACCGCAGGCGCTCAACCTCTTTATATCTCCATCAACTCGGCTGTAAAACTGGCTAAAGGGTGGACCGCATGGGAACCAGATGCTGCTTCTGAGCAGCGCCTCGAGTCCTGCTTTAACAGCAAAGAGAGATCAACAACGTTTTCAATCTGAGACTCTCATGAAATGTCATACTAATGTCAGGAGAATTGTTCCTCTTCCCTGTCAAAACAGAACCAAGTGATGTCAGCACACGTTATAGCACAGTGGAGCGGATGCCAAAGCCAAGAGGCCAGGCAGCCGGGTTCCCCTCAGCTCCTCAGCATTGCCAACTTATGGAGCGATATTCTTCCTGGTGACGAAAATGGGAGATGGCAGGAATCCCGATGGCTGAGGGAGCGGCTCTCTTGCAAGGTGCCCGACATAGTCTGCTGCTCTTCTGGGGAGCCATCAGCAAGCATGTACTCCTGACAAGTTAGCTGACTGGGATCTGGGTCTGCCCAAACCACAGGCTGTATCTCCAAGGGCTGGCATCTCAGCTGGGCCTCTCTCCTTGAAGGGGCTTATCCAGAAGGGAGAGATTTTGACTTGATGCTTGCAGAGCTGCTGCTGGGTTAAGCTGCTAGATCAGGATGTATCTGGTGGCATGTTGATTTTTCTGCCTTTAATCTTCATGCTGGAGAGAATGATCAGGTGGCCTATGATCAGGGGGCAACCAGATTTTTGCCAACTAGGGCACTTCTAAGAACCAGTTTCTCTCTGCTGCCCTCCCCTCCTTCCAGTCTCCTCCTTGCTGCTGCTCCTGACACTGTTCCTCTCCCACCCTCCCACTTCTTACTATCAGGAGAATGAAGGAGAAGAGCACAGCACTGCTTGGCAGGCCAAAAGCACCATTCTGCAGCAGGGAGAGTGAGTGTGATCTCCTCCTTTGGGGGGGAGGGGAGTAGGCCCCAAGTTTGTCCCGGACTCATTCATACAATGTCCTTCCCCCTTGCAAACTCACCACTTGTTCCTCAGTCTGTGTTTGCCTTGACCAGAGCAATGCATTCATACAGCTGCCTCCCCCCTGCATTTTAATGGTCACCCCTTGTACAAGAGGGTAGAGAACAGGGAATCACAAGAAGCACAGGAAGGAGTAAGGATTTCATATGACACTCTGGGGAGCACGTCCACTCTAGAAGAGTGCTGTGTGAATTAACCCTATGACTAAGGGAGTACAACCCCCCCATCCCACCCCTGCATGGGATGCAGAAATCGTTGGATGTCCAGATACATAGTTTAGGCTTATAGCTGTCCCTGAGCTCCATTTCCTGGGGCTTGAGAGTTGAACTTAAATAGAGAGTTGATTAATTACTCAGGAGTATTATTCACATTTTCAGGTAGCTCTCCGAATAAACAAATAATACCTGAGACTGAAATAGAAACCCACAATCGGGTTCTTAGGGTATTCCATATTGAGTGTTTTTAAACGCGATGCTACCATGCATTCAGACAGCTGCATCCCCCCATCAACCACCCACCGAACCACTCGTGTGAAGGTAGTGTGGGTGGAGGCTTGTTTCCGTGACCCATGCAGTACCCATTAATGGTCACTCATGGGGCACTGCCGAAAACTCCAGTGTGTACCATGCAGGGAATCCAAAAAGCTGCCTGGGCACAGGTGCCTACGCAGCCCCTGCCTGTATGAACTGGGGCACATCAGCAGACAGGTCTGTGGCCCCGCTGCCTCCCCGGTCCTGCCTACAGTCCTACTAGGAGCTCTTAAAGGATACGCACGTGAAATACACCACCACATTGGCTCAAAGCACAGCAAAACCCTCTCACGACACATGAGAGAAGGACCAATGCCATGGAGAACAGTAGCTTGGGCAGCAGCTTCCTGTACGCCCCGCCCAGTATGCACCTCGGCTTTGTTGCTGCTTAGGACTGCCAGCAGCTGAATCAGATCCTGAGCAGGAAGGGGTTACTGGCTGCTGTGGCTTCATGTTTCCAAGGTGTTCAGGGCTGTGCGTCATGGATGGGGTTTGGGGAACGGCTGCCCGTATGAGTTATTTGTAGGGCCAGTCCGTGGTGGTGGGAGTGCGTGGAGGCTGCTTGCATGGGAGCGGTGGCCACCCTGCCAGCCACCCATTGGAATCACTCCCCACTTACTCCACAGCTGTGCCGCTCAGCAGCCATGGACAACCTCCCCCCTCCCCAAGCCTTGCTTGTTTAAAAACACCCATTGTTTTTTCCAGTTTGGTTATTTTGGTTTTTGGTCATCTTGGTTGCATTGTTTGCGGCATGTGCAATAGTGCTGATATTGCTGAAATGACTGAACCAATGAAATAACCAAACCAGCCTAAACCAAAAACTGAAAAACAGCCCCCACTGACATAAAAAACTAAAATAATTAACAATGCAATGGAAATGGGTAATGGCTATTATCTGCGTTGCCATTTTTGGTTTCGGTAGGATAAATTTGATGGGTTTGCTTATTTTTTCCAATGTTTGTCTCCGTTCTTCTCAGGAGACTGACTCTTCCTCGCCCCCGCTCATAATGTCCATGTCTAGTATGGTTTCTTGGCCACGCCATCAGTGAATGAGCAAATCCTTTCTTCTCCCAGTGCCCATCCCTTTTTGAAGCAAAAGCAATAAAGGAGGGGGCTCTGTATTAATCACCCAGGGCCACACACCATCTCTCAGTGTGCAGTTGATTAACACCACAAGTTTTAAAGCTTCCCCAGGGCCCCCTCTGCAGTCTGCATAAGCCCCTTCTGTATAATGGCCAACCTGCTAGACAGCCATTGGGGCCGTTCTGTGCTTAAAAACAGCAACATCTGTTTAGAGAGCGGTAATCACTCTCCTCCAGCATTTTGGGGTAGATGTACTTAATGCAGTCGGCAGCCTCCTGCCGCCTGCTAGCGCTTGTTACTTGGGAGCAGATGTGAACAAACAAACTGTGCTCTGGCACAGCTCACTCCCACCTTCTGGGCTTAACAGCCGAGGAAGTCAACTAGCCATTGCACAAGGTAGGACCAGCTGACTACTCAGTTGGGACTTTTCTACCCAAGAGACTGTTGTTTCTCCCCCGCCCCCACAAGTCAGGATGACAGAATCATAGAATTTTAGGGTTGGAAGGCACCTCAGGGGCAGGGGTGGGGAACTCGGGCCTGGGTGGGTCAAATGCAGCCCGAAACTAGTTTTTTGTTTCACCTCTTTCCAGTTCCCGGATCTGACCCCTGGATCCAATTCCTACCCCCAAGTACTAAAACCCTTATTTATTTATTTTAATTTTATCCTGCCACATCCCTGAAGACTCAGGGTGGCTCGGATCACCATAAAAACATCAAATACAAAATAAAACCCATAACACTAATAAAACCCTCACTCCCAACCCGCCCCAGAATCTCCCCCTCCCTGTTAAAGGCCTGCCCAAATAAATACATCTTACACTGCCTCTAGAAGATGATCAGACTAGGGCTTAGAAAGCCTGGCTGAATAAATACGTCTTGCACTGCCTCCAGGAGATGCTCAGATTAGGGTTTAGGTGAACCTCCAAGGGAAGGAAGTTCCAAAGCAGCCACCCAGAATGCCTCTCTGCATGCCAGGGTCAAAGAGACCTGGGCCAATGTTGGAACTTGCAAGGGGATGCCCCTGGCTGATCTTAGAGGCTGTGAAGGGTCATAAGGAGGAAGGGGGTCCTTTAGATATGTAGGGTCCAGATCATTTGGGGCTTTATAGGTCAAAACCAGTACCTTGAATGCTACTGGCAGTCAATCAATAAGTTTATTTGTTTAGCCGAGGCCATAACAAAAAATCAAATCCAACATATCAAAAGCACATCCAAAACATATCAAATCCTACTAAACTAAAAATACCATAACTAAAAGATTTAAAATTTACTAAAAGAAGCAAACACCATACATATATATCAAAAACTCTAAAATAACAATAAAAGGAATAAGCCTTCCAACACTAAACTGAACCCCAACATAGAGGGACAAACATGCCGGGGAGGGAATTGGGATGACATGAAAATACAGGCCACAAACCTTTAAAGGTGTCAGACCAAACTAAGTCCCAACCCACCTTAATGAGTAACTAAATAAATATTGAGCATAATTATACCTGTCTCTTATACACATCTATATACCTCCCACCCCATTCAACGTATCTCCAATTGAACTACCAGCTTTGCTAGGCAGTGTATTACATTTGAAGAACGTGATAGCAAACATAGTTGGAGCAGACAAACCGGGGGAAGATGTAATCAGCTAATAATCCAAGGTGGCAGATATAATTCACGCCAGTAGGCCGTCAGGGGGCAAAAGAACAACAAATGAAGTAAATCCCCTATGAGACCTAAATTACATGGGCAAATCCTCTCCCCATAAGGCGTGTCCCTTCTTCGACCCTCAAGTACCGCAGTGGACAACAGATCAAAACGAAGGAGAGTCAAAGCCCTACGCAGAGTAGGAACCTCCAATAATTGCAGATAATACTCACAGGCGGAATCAGTCTTAAAATATTGATAGAATGGAGCACACTTTAGCTCTTGGATGGCCCCCAAATCTAGTTGGATCGCCTGGTCCCGAAGTTGTTTTTTAATTATCCGAGTTCTCTCAGTAATGGGGATCCCCCTTAGAAATAGGAGCGAGAGACCTAATTCCTGCAGTTTCCCAGAAACTTTGCCCCATCATAGGCTTGCGGAAGCCCATGAACAGGACTCCTCCCAGCAGAGGCAGGGCAGCCGATCCTCCTCCATTGACATAACCCTGAGCAAATAGCTCAGGGAGCAGAAAAATAACTCAACGCCCGGAGGTAGAGATCCCATCTCCAGGCGAAGTAAACATACTGGGGTAGAACGAGGAACCCCCAATAGGGACCTAAGCAAAAAGTTTTGGAGTAATTCAAAATTACCAATAGTATAAAGGGCCCATAACTCAACCCCAAACATGGCACCCAATTTGAATTTTAAATTAAATAGCTTCAAAGCCGGGGGAAAACACCTCCCCCCATGAATCCTCCAAAAACGTAGAAGGCCCCCAATGACTTGTTTTAATTTGAGGCATGCTGACCTAATATGCAGATGCCAGGATAGCTTACTATCTATTATCAGCCCCAAATGCCTATATGACAGGATCTGCTCTAACTGTTCCCCCCAAAAAAACCAATCATGAGACCTAACCTGTTGCCCCACCACCACAACCTTGGATTTCTCTGGGTTAACCGTCAGATGGGAGTCCCTACAGAACTGACTTACCACCCTTAACATCCAATCCATTCCCAATACAGAGGGTGAAAGCAGGACCATGTCGTCTGCGTAGAGCAAGATGGGGACCGTTCGTCCGCCTACTCGTGCCGGGATAAAGGAATCATTCTTTAGTAAGGCCACTATCCCATTGATAAAAAAATTGAAAAGGAAAGGGGCCAGGACACAGCCCTACTTAACCCCATTTGTCACTGGGACCAAATTGGACACTCGACCACTCCCCCCTAGCCTGACCCTCAAAAAAGTATGGGAGTACAATGCATGCACCAAATAGATCAGCCACTGGTCCATATTTGTGCTATATAATTGTGACCACAAATTATCCCTGTTCAGCAGGTCGAAGGCTGATCGGAGATCTAAAAAAGTCATAACCAGACGACCTGACCGGATTGACACGTATCTTTCTATTAGATGCCATAAGGTAAAGGAGTGATCAACTGTCGAGCAGCCAGCCCTAAACCCGGCCTGTTCCTCAGGAAAGAAATCCGCCTCCGTGGCCCAGTCTTCAAGCTTGGTTAACAAAAACCTAGCATAAACCTTCACCACAACACACAATAAACTGATAGGTCAGTAATTCTGTGGGAGATTCCTATCCCCTTGCTTGTAAATGGGAATAATTAATTATACTAATATTCCAACCCGCAGGAATCACCCCGCAGTTATTAATAAACGTAAATAATGCTGCTAAAATAGGAACCCACCAGTCCATATTGTATTGAAACAAATTGACTGAAATCCCATCAATCCCCGGGACGCGCCTAGCCTTAAACCGCGCTAATAACGCGTGAATATCTTCCTGATCCACGGGGGGCCATAGAGGGAGAGTGTCAAGCGCTTCCCACCTGAGAATGGTGGTATCGGGCATCCTAGAAAAAAAACCTTAAAGTGAGTTTGCCACACCTCACCATCTACCAGGCCTTGCACAAAGGAGGATCTACACCCCTTCTTGACTAACGCCCAAAATCCAACCTGATCCCAAGCACGGACTGCTGTAAATAATTCCTTCCAGGCCCCCAACTGAAAACCTTTTTTCTTTTCTTTAAGCAATTGTTTATACTCACGATTGATAGTTACATAATGAGCAAATGCCTCAATTGAGGCATCAACCCTAAGAATTCTTGGCCTCCGCCGCAGAAGGGCCCTTAATTTCAAACAATCACTATCAAACCACCTGGGCTTTACAAAAGAACCAGCAGCTGTTGTAGAAAGCCAGTTGCCAGAGGCCAAACAAACCCAAAATTGCTCCAATAAATTAGCAAAAAGGGAATAATAGGAAGAAGCTGGCAGCTGTTGCCAATCTAACAACTGGAGTTTCATCTGGACAAAATTATCCTGGGTATATAACCCTGAACAAGTACTGCCCACCTTTTCCGACCAATGCAGCCGGGGAACAACATTGCCTGACCCCCCCCCCCCAAACATACCATTGGGCCAGGCTTCAACAGCACGAACCCTTAGTCAAGGAGTAAAGACCAAAGCAATGGGGAAATGATCACTAAACCCCTCTATCAGCACCACGAAGTCCCTACAATGATCAAAATAAACATCCTGTATGCAGAAATAATCAATTACACTCCTGCCTACATGGGAGGCAAATGTAAATTGACACATCCTATCTGAAGTGGCCCTACCATTGAGGACCTTCCAGCGACCTGCATACAGGAAATTAAGGAAATCTACTCCAGCAGCATTCATCAGCTGGTCACAAGAAAGACGAGGGGGATCAAAAAAGCCATCAGCGGCATCCACACCCAACAGTGCCGCTTGTCTAGCACCATCCATACCAATTCTAGCGTTCACATCCCCTGCCAAAATTATTTGGCACCCGGAAAATTCCCCTTCCAGACCTACCACATATTCCTCAATAAGTGACCAGAAAGCCAATTCCTCATTCCCTCCCCGAAGGTAAATACAGATTTAAAATTATAAACCTTTCCCCATCCTCTGTACCAAACACCATGGCTAGGGTGTTCGGGGGAGGACCAGGCAATACAGTCCCCCTCAAGGAGACAGTAGAATTTACTAAGATCATTAAACCTCCAGCGGCCCTACCGAACCTAGATACCCTAACCGCCGGAAGACTCCAAAATTGAAAGCCTGGGAAGGAGAACAAAGAGGCGTCCTCAAGCCATGACTCCTGAATGCAAATAATATCAAAGTCAGTTAAAACTAGCCGAACCTCTGTATTCAGTAGCCATCCCCAACCCGAGATGTTCCAGGAGAGGAGCCTAAAGTTGGGGCCAGCCCGACCCTAATGTCCAAAAGCCCCCAGTCAATCGGTGGCCAAACCCTCCTGTTGTCCCGAGAAAGATCCTCTAGAATGAGAAGGAGAGGAAGAGAGTAATGGAAACTCGGGCAGCAGCCCATCAGCCTCACAATTAATGCCCCATCCCCCATCCCCCTCATCCAAAGGGGGTAAGGAGGCAAGGCCTACCCCCCTCCCCCTGGGTCTCTCTCCAACAACACTCACCTCACTAACCTGGGACCCGGCTACTGCCGCGAGATACTTGCACGAGGACACCCCTGGAGGGTTCCGAATTGGGGAGGGCAGAGGTGTACCCAAACCAAAACGGGCCTCACTAACCACCGGACAAACTCCCTCTGGCCCAACCCCCTCCTGCAACCCGGCTATTATCCCCACCTCCCCTCCCCCATATAGTTGAGGAATCACCTTGACCATGGCATCCAACGTATGAGAACTACCCCCCCCAACCCAGGAGTTGTCCCTACTCAGTAATTTATCCTGCAGCAAGAATAACTTGTCCATAAAGAGATCCTGCTGTAGAGGGGTTAAGTGATTGAAAAGAGACTCTATCTGCGCCTCATCAAAATCAGGATCCAACGGGCCCATACCGGCACTACACTGGGGTCTCGACCGTACATCCCTGCCATGGTCACCTCCACTCTCCAGCACCGTCCCGTTCCTTTCCCTAACCACCTGGGTGGGGGCTAGGCCATCCATGGGCTCAGGCGAGGCAGCAATTAAATCAGCCCTTGAACCGCCATCCCATTTAGGTGGTACCAACTCCTGAGAGGCCACAATGGCAGGGGGGGGTGGCCCAACCCAAGCGTCATGCACCCCCTCCCCACTCGCAGCTGCCCATATGGCTGTAGGTAAAATCTCAGTTTCATAGGAAAAAACGCGGTCCATAGAAACACCCCATTGTTTCAAATCCTGTCTCTTTTTGAAAAGTCTTACCACCCAACTAGGGTTGCAATAATAGATCTTTAAATTGCAATTTCTCCACGCGCCCTTGGTGAATATAACCTGATCAATCTCCCTCTCATGTAATGCTGCACCTGTCAGGAAGGAGAGATTACAGGCAATCCTTTCCTTGGTTGCCCAAAAGGGAATTTCCCCATTCCACAGGGGTCTGACGATAATATGGATAGCATTTACATGAATATTCATTCTCCTAGGAACTGAGTTAGAATTCCCTGCCAACCACCTGGAACGTGACCCAGGCCTGGCCTGAATAACCTGAGCCACCGAGGTGGTTACCCTACTGAGGGAACCCACCCTGTCTACGTGGGATGGCACACTCCTGGCCACCTCCATCCCCCTCTCACTATGTGCCAAGCACTGTAGATGGGGTTCAACAGTGGAGGAACCAAGTTTAACAATGATCCCGTGCAGTTGCTGCTGGGATTGAGTTAAAAGACCATCCCATGATTTTACATTCTCCTGCCAAAGGGACACAAGTCCCATCAACTGCTCGCAGCATCCCTTAATCAGCCCACATGGACCATCCCACCCTCGAACCCCAGCACAAGAGGGAGCTCCCGCCACAGAGGACCGAATATCCAGACCCTCCTGGGGGGCCTCTGCAGGTGGATCAGGACCTGGAGCCTTCCCCCCACCCGCAGCCCCCCAGGGTAAACAGGCTGGGCGGACCCAGAAACAGAGGCAGAGCTTAAGTTGTATGTAAAGTCCACTATGCGTGCCTGTTTTAAACGAGGCAAATCCTGTGTGCCCAATGGGGAGTTCGAAGGTCTGCTTCTTTTTTTCTCCATACGATAAACGGTAAACCCCCTTCCTCCCACTTCAAATAACCTCTGTACTCCAGCAGTGTCTCTGGCCTCCCGGCCCACGCCTAAGGCCTCGCACGCTTGTCCTTCTTGTAACCCACCGGCAATGATGACGCTAGGGAAAATCTCCCCAAGGAGGGAGGGGCCACACTAGTCCGAAGTAGTCCACAGCGTGTGTGTGTGTGGGAAAGCTCAGCCCCTAGACGCACTCCGTCTGAAACACACTCTCCGTAGGTCCGCACCCGGCTCCAGCTGCTACCTCTTCACCAGGTAAGCGATGCTGCAAAGCACGTTCCCCCAACCTTCTCGATCCCAATCTTGGTGTGTGTGTGTGCCCACGCCCACTCCCAGCCCCACAAACGGGCTCCCCAACGGGCAACACCCTTTGGTGTCGCCCAAGGGCTGGCGCCCAAAGGGTGCCCCAGCCCTTGTATTAGTACCTGTAAGAGGGGAGAAACAGTCAATGAGCTCCAGGCACCAGCAAACAGAGTGTGTATCTCTCTCTCCTCCCTTCCCCCACAGCTGCAGACACTCCTCCGCTATTGGCAGTCAGTGCAGACTGTAAAGCACAGGTGTTATGTGCTCCCACAGACCCACCCATGTCAAGAGGTGGGCTGCTACGTTCTGCACCAGCTGCAGCTCTTGAACAGTCTTTAAGAGCAGCCCCACATAGAGCAAGCGCATTGCAGTAGTCCAGTCTCGGGGTAATGGAAGACATAAAGGACAGTGGCCAGATCTGTAGCTGAAAGAAAGGGACGCAATCTTCTCACCAGATGGAGTTGGTGAAAGGCACCCCTGCTGCAACCTGATGTTCCAGATGCAGGTCGGGATCCAGGAGCATCCCAAGGTTGCAAACCTGAGTATACAGGGGAGGCCGGACCCCATCAATGATGGGTGTCCCAATCCCCCGCCCCCAGGTCACAGGGTCAGCCAACCATCATCACTTCAGTCTTGTCTGGATTCAACTTCACTTGGCTCACTTACATCCAGTCCCCTATGGCAGTCAGGCACAGAGTAAGCCCTGAGATTGCAGGACCTGGGTCAGATGAAAAAGATTTGGGTGTTGTTCACATATTGATGGCAACTCACCCAAAATCTATGCACGATCTTGCCCAGTGGCCTTATATACACAAGAAGGAAGCAAGAGATAAGGGCATGCACACAAAGATAGAGAATGGATGGATCGATTAAACATGATCTAAATTCTCTTCTTCCTCCACCAGCATTAAGTATGCCCACCCCTGACTTCTGTGTTCCTTGGGAGCTTGTATTAATTTTCAAAGTGGCTCCTAGAAGGAAAAAGGTCACCCCCTTCCCAAGGGTCATCTAGTTTAAGTCCCTGCTCCAATGCAGGATACCTTCTACCTACCTACAGCATCAGAGATAGATGCTTCTTCAGATGGTCTTTGAAAACATACAAGGAAGGAGCTTCCACAGCACAAGGGTGGCAGATCAGGATTTATTTTATTATTATTATTATTATTTTTTGTTAGAAACTGATTCAGCATCTTGGGTCAGCTCCTGAGCTGAGGTAGACCCAGAAGTTGCCCTATTGTCTTTTGGTGCTCTGGACCAAATAGATTTTATCTCCCTGCCTCACAGCACAGGGTTTGTGCCTTGGACGGAGCAGGAACAGTGCTTACTTTTTACAATCAGAGGTGTCAGGGATCAAGCCTGGCCCACAAGTCTCACCTTTTTGGCACCAAAAGCATGGGGAGGGGCTGGCTCCCAGCCAGATTCTTGGATGCCCTAAGGAGCTCTGAGAGTCATAAAGATCCCTCCATGCCACAGGCCTGCCATGTGTAGATCAGGGATCTGCTGTTCAAGGAAGCCAAGCCAGTGCTCCTCTCCTGAAGTTTTTTTTTTTAAAAAAGATTGTTCAGACCTCTGTCAAGGATGCTTCAGGTATCCTGGCCTCTGTGCAGGATACCTAAAGGTTGGGTTGGATAATCCATGAGGTCCCTTCCAAATCTACAGTTGCATGATTCTATGAATCGGACCCATTGCATCTGACTATGGGTGTTTTTAGACAAGCGTCTCCCCATCCAACACCCACCTGGCCTACCCTTGTTATGGCTTTGGCTAAGTACAAATTTATTCACTTATTCAAGGGGATGTTCAAGCAGGGGATAAATGCTGGCACCATAACCCCCGAGAAGGGCAAGTCAAATTTTAAATTTTAAATTTTAATTTAATGTATGTTCACTTATCATTGACTAAGACCTACTGTCTTTGAAAGTGTATAATGTATGCTTTGTATTTTGTACTACCTTAATTGTTACGACCAATGGCCAAACAATAAAAGTTTATTCATCCAACACCCACCCATCATGCCTCTTGCAGGGCTGCAAAGGGTGCCAATGTGACCCTGCAACATGCATGATGGGTGGGTGTTGGATGGGAAGGAGCTTGTCTAAAAACACTCTCTCTGGTCATGCCTGGGTAGGTAGTGTGGTCCACCTGTTCATGCCCATTAACCACAGGTTGGGCCAGGCTTATAGTGGGAAATATTGTCTGGAAAAAAACCCAGAAACCTTTTTGGGGAAAAAAAGTTTTTCCCTGTTTTTTTCCAGGGTCTCATATAAAAAATACTTTTCTCTCACAATGAGAAGTAAAATAATTTATAAAAATATTTAAAATGATATTGTTACTGCTGCCCTTCAGTTTTTCATAATGCCGTCTAATTAGTCACTATTTAAGGCTGACAGGAGTAGGAATTTAGGTAATTAGTATGCAACAGAGGCATATCTAGCAGTGTTGTTTAAGAAACTCAAGTTTTTCAACTTCTCCATCTGGGAGTTTGCAAAAGATCTTAGCTGGTCCTTTTCCTTGTGAAAACACTTCCCTTCCATCTGCTAGGGAAATTGGGACTGTGTAACCCATTTCAATTACTGAAAAAATTTCTATATCCTTGAGGAGATTTTCAGAACCACCAGAATCAATATAAAGGACATTTTCATTGACTCCTGACATTGCATTGAAACTTTTGATTTTTCCTTTTCCCTTTTCACACCTTTCTTCAGAGCTGGCAGGCTTCTGCAGACTATCTGTCTGAGCAGCAATGTGTGCTTTAGCCTTTCCCATTGTCTTGGCCTTTGGGCAATTAACACGTAAGTGTCTGTCACTATCACAGATAAAGGCTGTAATTTGATCTGCAGAAGTTTGCTTTGTCTTTCTGATAAAACATTCATTCAATTTGCTAGATAGATAATCCAGACCAACTACTTTATCAGAAACTTCTATAGCAGTCTTCAAATATTCATATGAAGAAGGTAAAGAATTCAAAACGAATGCCACAATACCACTTTCTCCAAGGTCTATTCCCAAGTCCTTTAGTCTTTTTGCAAGAGATTGTATTTGGCTCACGTGCTCAGTAGGATTCTCATTCTCTCTCAGTTTCATATTACACAATCTCTGTATTATAAAAATTGCTTCACTGGAGCTTTTACGGTTATAAAGATTTTCCAGCTTCTTCCAGACTTCACTGGCTAATTGAACATTTTCAAAATGAACAAATAGTTTTGGACTTACATGCATTCCAAGAATTCCAAGAGCTCTGTCATTCTGTTTGTCCCAATGATTTCGTTCAGCTCCTGCAGCCGTGGGTCTCTCTGTTATCAGCACATCGTAAAGACCTTGACTCTTTAAGCAAGACTTCATGAGGAAATTCCAATCCTTGAAATTCGCTCCTTCCAGCTTTGGAATGTTGAGGTTCCCTTGAGCTTGCTCCATGCTGCTTCTCTTGTTCCAAAACAAAAACCAGGTACAAAAATAAGCTGTGCTTTTCTCCTTCGAGATTCAATTCGAGTTCCAAAAAATCTGTTAGGATTTCCAGGAGGATTCTGGGCCCATAACCCTATGTTGGAATTTTATTAGTGGTCAAAAAACCAAAAAAACAAAAAGAGCTTGTATTCTTAGTAGCAACATCTTAGTAGTAATCAACACCTTGGAGATTGTTTCTAGATTAAAATAATCTACTTTATTGAGAAGTACATTGTGATAGGAAAGGCCTATCCCTAGGTCTTACTAGCTAGCTGCCACCAGCATGGTGGCCGGTCATGTTGAAGGTCAGAGAGAGAAGTTAGGAATGGCGAAAGGTCAGGAAGAAGGAGGAAGTCCAGTAGGAGCTTCCTGGGCACATCCCACCTGGGAGGGGGCTTAGAAGCAGAGATCAGGAAAGGTTAAAGTGACACTCACACTAACTCACCATCTCTACTCCCAAATGCTCCTAGTGGTCATTAGGGTTTGTTGGTGCAAAAGGTGATGTCATCTGGAGCTTTTTTCCAACACCACCCCACTATACATGTTACAGGGCACCCATAGGGCAACACTGCAGCCTGGCAACATGTATAGTGGGTGAGGGGTAGGTGGAGAGTGTCTTGTTCAGGATTGTCTTGCCCAGATTTTCAGGGCACACCATTGACATAGCACTGGTACTAACAGAGGAAAGATACTCTGTGTGGCCATGGGAATGTGGAAGCACAATCTTAGGGCCAATTCACACAACACTCGTTTAGAGTGGGGTGCAAACCCACATCCCAAGCACTGTGTTTCTTGTTGGTGCCTTGTTCTCTGTCACCTGATGCAAGGGACAGGCCAGGCCACTGGAACGCAGGGAAATCAGCAGCTGTGTGAATCCCATGCACATGCTATGTGACAAAATTAACACAGATTAAGAAACGAGGCCCTTCTTGTCTTACTGGCCTCCCTCGCTCTCACCTTGACCCTCCCCCCCCTTACTTTTGTTCAACACACCGCTGCCAAGGTCATCCAAGGTTAATCATATAATCAAACTCCTCCTCCACTGACTCCCTCTCTCCTTTCACATCCAGCACAAAAACTCTTTCACCTACAGGACTCCTCATGACCGTGTTCTTCCCTATCGGTCTACCCTCATTTCCTGCTACATTCCTACTCTGGAACCTCACTCCTTCTCTGCTACTACACACCTGCTCCACCACCTTCACTTGCTTACCTCTTCTCCCATACTTGGAACTCCCTCCCAGAGCACATATGTTCTGTTCCCTCTTACCCTCCCTTCAAATCTCTCCTGAATACCTCTCTCTTCCAGCCAGCTGACTCTCTCTCTCTTATCTTCCAGGAGGATTCCAGTCCTCCCCTTGTAACTAAGCTAAGCTCCTGCACCTTCTCAGCTTCATGAATGTATCCCTGGCTCTCTCTCTGGGTGAAAACAGACATGAACGTAACTGCTTTAACACCGCTTTAACATTTCTTATGCATGTTGCAAGGCTGGCATCCTATGCTGCCCTGCAACTTGCATAAGAACTGATTTTTCACCCAAAGTTCCCCTCCTCCTTGTCTCATTTCCCTTGTTCTTCTTAGACTGTAAGCCCCTCAGGGCAGGGACTTGTCTAATCATGTTGGTCCAGAGGGAAGCACACTGCTGGTGCTATGTAAATAAATAATAATTAATAATAAATAAGTGATACGTTTGCAATTGGAAAGTGTGTTGTGTGACTGAGCCTTAGGTTTTACCAGCTCAGAAAAAAGGGCAAATTAATCTTTCATTTTAAAGATAGAAATTGGTAACTCCATCCCTGTCACAGACAAATCAGGAGATGCCCAAATCTCCATAGGAATCACTGAAGTTGATCCTGCCCCCCCCCGATACACAAAGAGTGGATCTGATCTGTCATAATGACTGAGAACATGTCACAACAATCTGTTTTCATTCCTCAGCAAATAAAACATGTTTATCTCCCCGAGCTGTAGCTAATGTGGAGATTTTACAACCTGACATGCCACCTGATTAAAATGACCCACAGCTACCCATTCCTACCAATCAGAATCTAGACCTTCTGTAGGCTATTCCCCTTCCCCTATTCCCTCCCCCATCCTTTTTGGAAAAAGCAAGTGCTTTGTGCTTTATTTTAAAATTTACATATTTCAATTTTTGTTCAGGCTTTGGATGGGGTGGGGGGGGGGCAGGGTTGGAAGCACCAAAGGGATTTTGTTTCCACCTTCTTAACAGATGAAACTTGCAGACAGAATCCTAGTTTCCTTGCCTGCTGGAAAGACTATCCATGCTGAGAAAATAATAGATGAATACACTTGAAGCCTCTAAGAAATACACAAGGCATTGCACAGATTTCAGCTGTGCATTCTTTCTGTGCCCTAAATAACAGTGCCCTTTGAATATCATCAGCAGAAAAGCTGCTCCTCCAGCCCTCCCAGCACACATGCACACTTTTTCAAACTCAGCCGATATTTTTGGAATAACCATTTTGCTTACTTTATTTTTTTGCGGAGTTCATTTGCCAATTATTTATTTATTTTATTTAGTTACATTTTTTATCCTGTCCTTCCCTAAGGCTCAGGGTGGCTAACAACATGTATAAAAACATTAAAACCCATACAAACAGAATACAATCCCTCAAAAAAACCAACATCCCACATTCCCCCACAAAACAGCCCAATACCACCACCCCCATGTCCTACGCCAACCCCCCTCACAAGCCTACCCCAACCCACCCAGCAAACCCACCCCCCCATCTCCTATCCCAATCTGCCAAATGCCTTAACAAATAGAAAGGTCTTGCACCGTCTCCGGAAGACGCTCAGGTTCGGGCTCAAATGAACCTTCGGGGGAAGGGAGTTCCATAGCATCGGGGCAGCAACTGAGAATGCCCCCCTGCGAGCCCTCATCATACAAACATGACTAACCAATGGTACTTGCAGGGAGGTGCTTCTGGCCGATCGCAGGGGCCACAGTGGGGCATGGAAGGACAGGCAGTCTCTCAGATATGTGGGGCCCAGACCATTTAGGGCTTGAATGGTCAAACCCAGCACCTTGAATTGTGCCACTGTCTGTTAGTTAAGCAGAGGGGTCAACAAAGTTTTATTATTTTTGCAGCAAATTGCAAAGCAGCAAGAAGCACCCCCCCCCCCCAATAGAACAATAAAATAATAGAACCGAAAGGGACTTCAAGGGTCAGTCTAATCCAAGACAGGATTTCCACACACGAATGGATGATTTCTTCATCAGCAGAGCTGGGCCTATAATAAAATCTGTCACAAGCTAAGGGGTCAACAAAGTTTTATTATTTTTGCAGCAAATTGCAAAGCAGCAAGAAGCACCCCCCCCCCCCAATAGAACAATAAAATAATAGAACCGAAAGGGACTTCAAGGGTCAGTCTAATCCAAGACAGGATTTCCACACACGAATGGATGATTTCTTCATCAGCAGAGCTGGGCCTATAATAAAATCTGTCACAAGCTAAGATCAAATGTGGTAATAAATGGGAACGCAGAAGACTGTTGTGGCTGCACAAGGGTTGTTTTAATGAATGTTGACATGATGCTGGCCTGATTAGGCCTGCTTTGGCCCAACTGGGCCAGTGTCATATCTGTGTTTGTATTGGGCCTGTCAGATGTGGGTCCCGAACAAGCCCCACTCAGGGTGGTGGCTGGACCTGGACTGTGGGTCCTGATCAAAGCGGGCCCACAGTCCAGGCCCAGTAGCTGAAGCGGGTGGGAATGTCTGTTCCTGGCCCCCGCTCCTCCTGGCGTGGGGGGTTGTCATGGATGACTGCCTGCAATAGGCAACCATGGCTGTCCGTCATGGTGGGGAGGTGGGGCAACGCTGGGAGCATGGTGACATGGCTGGGTGGCTGCACACCACTCCCTGTCTCCCCTCCCCGGCCAGGGCAGCTGTGGGAACATTTGCCCAGTAACTACTTTGCTTTAGTCTTTTCAAAGAAGGTAAGCTGAGACAACTAGCCAATCTGATGTAAACATGAATGGAGAGGGTCACAGGGCAGGAGAACCAGGGAGCTTCTCAGAGAACACTTGGCCAATATGAAACAATTCAGATCAGCAGGGCTCAATGATATGTACCCAAGGATACCAAAGGAGTTAGATGGCAAAATCTTGGAACTATCGCAGTTAGCTTTCCATTGAATAACACACAGCAGAAGGTTCTTCAAAATAGAACTTTACTAAGAGCTCAGAAGACATGCTTCCATACTGTACAGACTGCGTGGGACAACATGGAGGACAGAGAGAGGAGAAGAGAGGAGACAAGGAGAGAAAAAAACCTGTTTCCTCCCCCTACTGGACAAGCCCCATATTGAGCTTGCAGGGCTCGCAATGGGCTTTTACTTGTGACTGTTGCACAATCCAGCACCCCTTCTCAACAGTCACTAGTCAAACCCACTAGGTTCATTCTTCTTAACAGCTTGTGATGGCGTTCCCCTGCTAGTGGCTTCGTGAACACATCCGCTGTCATTTCCTCTGTAGGACAGTATTGCAGATCTATGAGTCCTTGTTCCTGTGAGTCTTTCAGGAAATGGTCAATGTCTGCAAACCCCGGTGGTTGGTCCATGTAAATATCTTCCTTCAACTCACCATTTAGGAATGCTGTTTCCTCGTCCATATGCTTGACTTGCATTCCTCTCCCGGCAGCTATACTTAACAATGTTCTGATTGTAGTGTGCTTAACTACAGGTGCAAATGTTTCATCATCGTCTTCTCCGTACTTCTGGGAATATCCTTTTGCGACAAGTCGGGCCTTATACCATTCAATATTCCCCTGCGCATTGTACTTTGTTTTAAATGTCCATTTACAACCTATAGTCTTTCACCCTGCGGGCAGTGGAGTAAGTGTCCACGTCGTGTTGTCCTGCATTGACTTTACTTCTTTTTCAGCCGCTGTTACCCATTTTTCTGCTTCCCCTTCTGACATCTGGCAGATGCTGGCTCTGACAATTTACTGGTGCTGACTTTGTAGGACAGATGAATTGGGGAGAATGCCTTTGTTAGACCTTGTCGACTGCCTTGGCTCAGCATCAGCTGCCGGCTGTGAGTCATCACGCTGTCTCTTGAGTTTTCCACAGAGGTCACACTGTTACTACTGGTTATTCTGTCTGTGCGTGGATCCAGGATCCTGTAGCCTTTGGAATTCTCACTGTATCCTACAAGGATGCCTTCCACGGCTCTGTTTTGCAGCTTGGTACGTTTCTCCTCTGGGATATATACTTTTGTCTTACTTCCAAATACTCTGATGTGGCCCACACAAGGTTTTTGACCATGCTACAGTTCATATGGAGTTTTCCTCACTGACTTGAATACAGCCAATTTTGTAGGTAGTTATCAGCAACTGCTGCTTCGCCCCAGTATCTTTCTGGCAGTCCAGAGTCTGTTAACATGCATCTAACCATTTTGGTTAGTGTTCTGTTTTTTCTTTCAGCTGTTCCATTCTGCTCAGGTGTGTATGGCATTGTCTTTTGGTGCTCACTTCCATGAAGTCTCAGGAAGTCCTCTACTTCCTTTCCTGTGAACTCACCTGCATTGTCAGTCCGCAGTGTCTTTGGTCTGCGCTGGAACTTGTTGCTCGTCATAGTCACATAGTCCTGAAGTTTGTTGAATACTTCATCTTTACTCTTCATGACGTACGTGATCGTGTACCTTGAATAGTCGTCAATTAAATTTACCATATACCGGTTGCCTCCTGGCATGGGAACCTTCATTGCAACAGTCGCATTTCATGATCACGGGACATGTTGATACCTTAAGGTCTTTGGTCAACTGCTGTCTGTGCATTTCCTTGATGCTGTCTGGGTGTCTATGTCCCATGCGTCTATGTCACAGGTGGATGCAGTCATCATGTGGCTTGTGCGCAGTGAGCTTCGCCTGTTCTTTCGCTGTGCTCAGACTGTACAGGTGCTCATCTGCAGTGGCTCTGGCCAGTACTTTTGTCCCACTTTGAATTGTGCATTCGTCTCCCTGGAAATGAATGCACAGAGCCCACACTAGCAGGGACTTCGGGTAAAAAATAAATAAATAAAAAATCTAGGGTGGGGTGGGGGTGTCCCCCCTTCCACCCACGCAGCCGGGGAGGGGGAGGAGGGAGGTACTGGATTTTTTTCCCCCATTGATTTCAATGGGGACAGTTCCTCATTGAAATAAATGGGGAAGAAATGGTACCGGTATACTGGTTTAAATCAGGTAAACCGATTTTTTGCAAACCGGTAACCGGTAAAACCGGTATCTGTTTTTTTGCCCCAAGTCCCAGTTTTCAGTGCAGTCTCATTACCCTGCTTTAGATCATTCTGCAGGTTCTCCTTTATGTGCTGGAATTCATCCGCAAGCTTACCTTTAACAAATTCCAGCTTCAGATCAGCCTCTGGCCTTGTCTCCAGGGCATTGATGAGGGCACTGTTAGATTCAGGCAGGCTGCAGAGGAGTAGGGCTACCACATTGCTGTCCTTTATATCTTCTCCAGTGTCACGCAGCTGTGCCACTACTTCCAACATGGCATTTATATGCTCCTGCATTTCACTTTCTTTGCCAAGCCTCATTTTGTATAGTTTGCTCAGTAGAAACAGTTTTCTATTCAGGCTAGTTCTGTCATGCAAGTTTTGCAATGCAATCCACATGCCTCTTCCTGTGGTCTCACTTCTTATATGGATTAGCTGGTCATCTTCTACCAATAAACTTATTGTAACCTTTGCTAACCTGTCCTTTTTATCCCATTCCTTGTGATTTGCTGCTGGTCTGTTTGTGGTAATCACCTCCCATAGATCACCTTTAGACAGCAGCATTTCCACTTTAAACTTCCACAATTGGTAGTTTACATTGTTCAGTTTTCCTACTGAAAATCTGAGCTCTGAGCTGCTTGCCATACTTGCTTCCCTCGTTTTCCCCTTCTGGGATTTAGGCCTTCTTACTCACAGTCAGTAGGCCTCTCTGTCTGGGAGTTTTCTTTCACAGTCTGCACTCGTTCTGGGCTGCTTCTAGTCTTCAAAATTGCCTTGAAGATGTCCTGGGCCTATAACCTATTGTAGACTTAGCTTTCTGTTCAATAACACTCAACAGAAGTTTCTTCAAAACAGAACTTTACTAAGAACTCAGAAGACGTGATTCCATACTGTACAGGCTGCATGGACAAGATGGAGGACAGAGGGAGAAGAAGAGAGGACACAAGGAGAAAAAACCCCTGTTTCATCCCCTGACCCTCCCCCTACTGAACAAGCCCCATATTGAGCTTGCAGGGCTTGCAATGGGCTTTTACTTGTGACTGTTGCACAATCCAACAGGAACCACTACCCATAATATCTGAGAACTCATAGAAAACTGGTGAGGTTCTGGAGAAGAGCAGGCATCATGTCTATCTTTAAAATACAAAGGAAAGAAGAATCAGGATTTATAGGTGACTTACTTCAATACCTGGAAAGATATGAGAGCAAGTCATAAAAAAATGTATTTGTAAACACCTGGAGGAAATGGGGGTGATTACTAGTATCCAGCATGGATTTGTTAAGAATAATCATGCCAGACCAACCTAGTTTCATTCTTTGGAAAAGTGGGCAGTTTAGTAGATAGAGGGAATATAGTGAACATAATATATCTTCACTTCAGCAAGGCTTTTTTTTTACTTAGGCCACTTGCCCATGTTACTGGGGCCAGCAAGTCTCCCAGCAAGGAATCTCCCCGCTGGGAAACGTACGCCACACTCTGCATGTGGCTGAAAGTGTCATCAGCTGCATCCAGCAGGTTTTTCCCCTTCAATGTCACGGCTGGATTTTGAGCCCTGACATGTGGAGGAAAAAATGCTGCTGGATGCAGCTAATGATGCTCTTAGCCCCGCATCCACATGTGGAGCTCAGCATATGTTTCCTGGCGGAGAGATTCCCCGATGGGAGACTTGCTGGCCTCGGTAAATGTGGGCAAGTGACTTTAGTCCCACACAACATTCTTTTAAGCAAGATGGGGAAGTGTGTATGATAAGGAACTACCAAAAGTTGGGTCCAGAACTGGCTGGCAAATTACACACAATGAGATCAATTTTGGATCAATGTTTAACTAGGAGAAGTTATCAAGTAGGGTCTTGCAGGAGTCAGTTCTGGGTCCAGTACTGTTCAATATCTTCATTAATGACTTGGATGAAGGAGTGGACAGTATATTTTTCAAATTTGGTGGTGATACAAAATTCGAAGGGATTGCAAACACCTTAGAGGATAGGATTAAAATTCAAAACAACCTTGATAAATTGGTGAACAGAACTAAAAACAATAAAATTATGTTCAAGAGAGGGAAATGTAAAGTATTGCACATAGGAAAGAAAATCGGATGCACAAGTACAAGATGGGAGTTAGCTTATAGCACTGCATAAAAGAATTTGGGGGTTATAGTGGATCACAAACTGACATGACTCAAAAGCGTAATGCTGCTGCAAAAAAAGGCTAATGCCATTTTGGGTTAAGAACATAAGTAGTGCCATGCTGAGTCAGACCAATGGTCCATCAAGCCCAGCATCCTGTCCTCCGACAGTGACCAATCTCGATCGCATGGGAGAGGAACCAACAGTCACAATGGCCAATCCATTCCCTGTTGTTCACTCCCAGCTCCTGACAGTAAGAAGTTCATCGCGTAAGCTACTTGGTTAATAGCCATTAACGTACCTACTCTCCAAGAACTTATCCAGGCCTTTTTAAAACCCAGCTATACTACTGGCCTTGACAACGTCCTCTAGCGACAAATTCCATAGGTTAATTATGTGTTGAGAGAAAAAGTACCTCCTTTTATTTCTTTTAAATCTGCCGGCAGCTAGTTTCATGGAGTGTCCCCTAGTTCTAGTACTGTTTGAGAGGGTAAATAACCGTTCCCTATCTACTCGTTCCACACCACTCAAGATTTTATAAACCTCTATCATGTCCCCTCTCAGTCTTCTCTTCTCTAAGCTGAAGAGACCCAGCTTGTCAACCCTCTCTTTGTATGGAAGCTGTTCCGTACCCTTTATCATTCTCGTTGCCCTTCTCTGTACCTTTTCTAGTTCAGCTACGTCTTTTTGAGATGGGGCGACCAGAACTGCACACAATATTCCAGGTGCAATCGCACCATCAATTTGTATAGCGGCATTATGACATCCTCAGTTTTATTCTCTATCCCTTTGCGAATAACTCCTAACGTTCTGGGTGTTTTCAGACGTTACGAGATCGCTGCTAACCACACTGAACCACAGTGGATCCGGTGTGGTGGCAGTGATCTCGGGAATGTCTGTTTGCTCCCGGCCAGATGTTCACCACAGTGAACACCCAGCCGGGATCAAATTGACCACAGTTCTGGAGGTGAGGCCGGCCTCACCTCCAGAAATGTGGTTAGTTTGACCACGATCCAGAATGGGGTTGGGAATGGCCGAGGGTAATGACTGTTACCCAGCCCCGTCCTGGAATCAGGCCCCAACCACGGGATGGGATCAGGTGCAGCGGCCTCATTGGCCGCTGCACCCACCCGTCTCCCTAAGGGCAGGCGTCCATGGGAGCATGGTGTGTGTGTGTGTGTGCAGCTGCACGTTGCACCGCTTGGCCCCGCCTCCTCCCAGATTCCCTACAGTAATCAGGCCGGCATGTCTAAAGGATGACTGGCTTGATCATGGACTGGGATATGGAACAGATCCTTGTGGGAGGTTTAGCGTGGTGTGCCGGGAGACCCAGCACATCTGAAAATACCCGGTTTGCTTTTTTGACTGCTGCTGCACACTGGGCTGAGGATTTCAGTGTATTGTCCACAATCACCCCCAGATCCTTTTCCTGAGTGGTAGCTCCTAGCTTAGTACCCAGCATTGTGTACTCAGAGTTTGGATTATCTTTCCGTATGTGCATCACTTTGCACTTGTCCACATTAAATCTCATCTGCCATTTAGATGCCCAGGCACCCAGTCTCGTAAGATCCTGTTGCAGTTCTTCATTGTCTGCTCGTGTTTTAACTACCTTGAATAACTTGGCGTCATCTGAAAATTTCATCACCTCACTCTTAATGACCTTTTCCAGATCAGTAATGAATACATTAAACAGCACCAGTCCCAATACAGATCCCTGGGGCACACCACTTCTACATCTCTCCATTGTGATAACTGACCATTCAGTCCTACTCTTTGCTTCTTATCCTTTAACCAGTTACTGATCCATAGTAAGACACTATCTCCTATCCCATGACTTTTTAATTTTCTCAAGAGCCTTTTATGTGGAATCTTATCAAATGCTTTCTGGAAATCCAGGTACACTATACCTACTGGGTCTCCCTTGTCCACATGTATTAACA
The DNA here is from genome assembly GCA_003113815.1 of Sphenodon punctatus. NCBI lineage: Eukaryota > Metazoa > Chordata > Lepidosauria > Sphenodontia > Sphenodontidae > Sphenodon > Sphenodon punctatus. The sequence goes on along the minus strand of QEPC01008108.1, from coordinate 2,328,292 downwards.
GAAGCACTGCACCAGAGACTTGGGAAGTTTTAGTACCCCTGTACTTGGCACTGATTAGGGGTGTTTTCAGATGTTTCGGGGCTGCTTGGCCCCGTACCGAAAACAACCCATTCATTCCCTGCCGGGGTCACCCCGTCACGCCATATCAGATGTGCCAGGGGGATCCCGGTGGGGAATCTGGGAGGGGGCGGGGCCACATGGTGCAACGTGCGGCCGCACGGCCCCACCCCCTCCATGCACCCCGCCGCCCGCCCTCCGGGGAGATGGGCGGGCGGCGGGGCCAATGCGGCCGCCGCATCGGCCGGATGCGCCATGGCCTGGGATCCTGCCGGTGATCCCGGGCCGTGGCACACGGCCAGATGTTACTTTTTTTTGGTCCCCGCTGGGGATCTTTTTGACCACGCTTCCCGGAACATTCCCCCGGCTAGCCCGGGAAGCGTGGTTCAAATTGACCCCTTGCGGGTATTGATGGTGGTGAACATCTGGCGGCCGCCAAACAGACGTTTGAGACACAGTGACCACAGGTGGGTATTCACCGTGGTTCACTGTGATCTCGTAACATCTGAAAATACCCTAGACCTCTCTTGAAGTACGGTGTTTGTTTTTTGGGTTCTGCATTTTAAGAAGGGTGTCAACATACTGGAAAGGAATGAGAGGAGAGCAACAAAGATGATTACTGTTACGGTTCATCATATAAGGAAAGGCCGAAGGAACTGGGAATGTTTGGCCTAGAGAAATGAAGATGGTGGGGGTGGGGAAATGCTGACAGTTTTCAAATATCTAAAAGTATGCCATAATAAGATGGAGAACATTCATTCTCCATTTCCACTGAGGACACGACAAGATGCAGTGGGTTAAGATTTCAGGAAGTTAATAATAATAATAATTAATTGATGATAATTTTATTTTCATAGCATTGTTCTGCCAAATAGTGCTTGGAGTGCTGCACACTCATAAAATACGGTAATATAAAACTATAAAACAATATCGGCCATTTAAAACAATTTATAAGGAGAAGACAAAAAGAAAAGGAAGGTTTAGGTTACATATCAAGGAACAGTTCCTGGCCATTAGAACAGTTCAGCAGTGGAGATTGTAGAGTCCTCTTCCCTGGAGGTTTTCAAGCAGAGACTATACAGGCATCTGTTAGGGATATTGTAGGCATAGGGGATCCTGTCTCAAGGCAGCAGGCTGGACTAGGCGATCCTCGAGGTTCCTTCCAACTCGTCAGTTTTATGATTTTTTTTATTTCACAGAATCTTTCTCATATGGAAACTGTTGTGTATTGGCCCTACGGACTTGCTGTATACAGACCAGTGTCATGTTCCTCTCTCTCTCCTGGCCTGAGGGTCTCCCATTTCCCCCTGCAAGCTCAGTCTCCCTGGCAGTGCTGGAAACTGAAGCTGCTGCCTGTTCACCCTCCCTCTCTAGGCCTCTGTTGATGCCTACTGCATTTATTTATTTATTTAATTTATTTATTTATATAAAATTCATATCCTGTCCCTCCTGCCCACAGGGCAGCCCGGGGCAGCAAACAACAATAATCAATAAAACAATAAAAAAATAATAATGTAAAAATACAATATACGGGGGGAGGGGGGGCTCCCCCTTGCCAAAAGCCTGGTGCAACAGCCAGGTCTTACATAAACGCCAAAACAGCAGGAGAGTGGGAGCCAACCGAGCCTTCTCTGGGAGCAAATTCCACAGCACAGGGGCGGCCACCAAAAAAGATCTAACATCGGTGACCAACTGCCTCGTCCGGGGAACCTCCAAAAAGGCTCCCACGGATGATCTCAAGGGTCGCACAGGCACATGGGGAGTGAGGCGGTCCCGCAGATAAGCAGGGCCCAGGCCATGAAGGGCTTTAAAGGTTAAAACCAGCACCTTGAACCTAGCCCAGTGCTTTATAGGCAGCCAGTGCAGAGCCCGGAGCACTGGTGTCATGTGCTCCCTGCGACCCACCCCTGTAAGGAGACAGGCCGCAGCATTCTGCACCAGCTGCAGCCTCCGGACCAGTTTCTCGGGCAGCCCCACGTAGAGCGCATTGCAGTAATCCAGCCTCGAGGTGATGAAGGCATGGATGACAGTGGCGAAGTCAGAGTCTGAGAGATACGGCCGAAGCCACCGGACAAGATGTAACTGCCGAAACGCACTCCCCGCCACGGCCACAACCTGAGATTCCAGGCTGAGCCGTGAATCGAGGAGCACACCCAGACTCCACACTTGAGAGACCATGGGAGGGTGAACCCCCCCAACAAGAGGAGATTCCACCACCCCCAGGTCCCCCAAGCCCTCGCCCACCAACATCACCTCCGTCTTGTCAGGATTCAATTGCAGATGGCTCAACCTCATCCAAGCCCCCACAGCTGACAGGCACTGGGAAAATAAGGAGACTGCATGGCCTGGGTCGATGGAAAAGGAGAGGTAGAGCTGAGTGTCATCAGTATACTGATGACACTGCATGCCCTGAAACCCCCTCACAATCTCTCCTAATGGCTGCATATAGATGTTAAACAAGAGGGGGGACAGAATGGCACCCTGTGGAACTCCACACATGAGGTCCTGGGGGGAAGACGTACACTCCCCCAAGACCACCCGGTGAGTTCTCCTGGCCAGGAACGAATGAAACCAGTCCAAGACCATTCCGCCAATTCCAGCACAGTCCCGCAGGCGAGTCACCAACACCTCATGATTGACTGTGTTGAATGCAGCCGAAGGTCTAGCAGGACCAGTAAGGTCTGACGATCCTGGTCCAATGCCAAATGGAAATCGTCAACCAAGTTCACCAGTGCAGTCTCCGTACTGTACCCAGGCCGAAGCCCAGACTGGAAGGGATCAAGGGAACCGATGTGGTCCAGATGTTCCTGGAGCTGCCGTGCCACAGCTCATTCAATAACCTTCCCTAAAAAGAGAAGGTTAGAGACTGACTGATAACTGGCAGGAGCATCAGCATCAAGAGATGGTTTCTTGAGCAGGGGTCTAACCACAGCCTCCTTTAGGCAATCATTAATGTAGTCAAGTCAAGTCAAGTTTATTATTATTGTGTGGTTTTAAACCATTGCATAATTGATACACATAGAAGCATACAAAGAATAGAACGCAGAAGACAATATCGGTAAATTGCCAACTGAACATAGTATTAAAATATGGCTAAAAATAAAAAACAAACAGATAAATTAAACTAAAATAAATACGTGAAAAAAGGAACAGTTTCCATCCAAAATCCCACAACCAGAAATGCAGCACGAGACCATGAAAGAAAAGTCCCTTCACTGGGCCTTTATACAATATCTGCCAAAGGGACTTTAAATTCTAAAAGATTCCTTCTATCATTGGCCATCTGACTAAGAAAGGCTGCAATAGCCTCAATAACCTGCCCCTCCGAGTTATTTAATAAAAATCTCTAAAGAAATGCTTCAGAGCAACCTGAATACTTGTTCAGGTGCCAGGCTAAAAATTTCTTCCTAGCCTTATCATATAAGTGACAACTTAAAATCATATGCCCCACACAGTTTCTGCTATAATGTGGTCAACAGGACAGAGTCAATCAGAGAAAGGGACACCCTGAAACCGGCCCTCTAGAACTTGCAAGGGAAGGGCATTAACTCTGGCACGAAACAGAAGCTGCTTGGCGAGATAGAAGTTAAAATATAACTGGCCATGCAACCCTGGTCTGGAATCCAATCCACATAAGCCTTAAAATGCGGGGAAGCATTAATTTCCCCTATCTCTGATTGTCTGTATATATTCCTCATTCTGGTGAGAACCTCTCTTCTGACAGTACCGGATGGTTTGTGGGACAAGTATTCCCTAGAAACCTCCATCTCCAACAAACGCACCTCCCAAGTCTCTTGCCAAGGGCTGACAAAGGAATCTCTAGTTACCTCCCTCAAAAGTTCTGAGCGCTGACCAGAAAAAGTCTGCACCAGAACTTGGCCACGGCCTCCAAGGCTACTAATTGCCATGCATCCTGACCAAGTTCCAGTCGAAAAGCAGCATGTGGAACAGACTTAGGGTCACCCAGGAGTTTCACTAAGAACTTCACCTGCACTGCATTCAAGTCCTGGGAGAGAAAGAGGGCCCACGGCTCAGCCCCATAGAGCAACTGAGCCCTCACCTTGCTATTTAAAACCTGAAGGGCAAGGTGAATAGCATTCCTCCCTTGACGCATGAACAGGCCAAGGATTGCCTGTAATGGGGCTCTGGCTGCTATAAGGGCCCTATTTAAATGGTCCCTCCAGTTGCCTGATTTGTGGAAATGGAGGTCAAGGTAACAAAAGGAGGAAACCTCTTGCACCCGATGACCACCTATATCCCATGCATACGGTCTAAGCTTTTTGTTGGTGAATACCATCACCTTAGATTTGTTATAATTTAAGGAAAGGTGATTTTCTGTGCAAAAGGTAGCAAAAGCGTTAAGCTGTCTTCAAAGGCCTATTCTGGTCTGTGACAACAGTACAACATCATCAGCATATGCCAGACAACCCACAGTCCTAGAACCCAACCTCGGTGGAAAAAAACGGGAATCTGCCATCCGAGAGATGACTTAATTGATATAGAGGTTAAACAAAGTCAGGGCCAGGACACAGCCCTGCCTCACACCCCCTATGGGTGTCTATCGGGGCTGTGGCATGCCCCTGACTGTAAACTTTCACAATCAACAAGGAATTATCATAAAGAGAACATTTCAGTGCCATTAGTCTTCTGCCGACAGAGGATCTCCAAAGTTTCTCCCAGAGTATATCCCTGTCGATGGTATTGAAGGCGGACCTGAGATCAAGGAACACCACAAAAAAGACCTTATTCCGGGATCTATATTTAGACTGCAGATGGGACAGAATGAAACACTGCTCCAAGGTAGATCGACCGCTCTGGAACCCAGCCTGTTCCACAGCCAGAGCCTTGGTCTCAGTCATCCACTCCACAAGTCTACCCAAAAGATATTTTGAATAAATCTTTCCCACCACTGAGAGCAAGCTTATGGGTCGATAATTGGCAGGATCGGACTTGAGGCCCTTTTTATAAAGGGGAATTATTACTGCCTTACCCCACTCTTCTGGAATTCTGCCAGAACTATTAATTGCAGTAAACAATGCTGCAAGTAAAGGGATCCACCACTCCTTGTACCTTTTGATAAATTCAATGTGGATCCGATCAGGCCCAGGCGCCTTCCCATTCCTAAAGGAGTTCACAAGCTTCTCTACCTCAGTTCCCGTGACCGAAGACCAGGGAGGCAGATCCTCAACCAAAAAAAGGGAAAAAACCCTCTGCAGGGGGTCCACTGGCATAGCTATATACATCACTAAAATGGTTCCTCCAAGCTTGCGGAGTAACTGATAACGTGGCAACCCTTGGTTCTCTGGACATGGATCCCTTAACAAGTTGCCAAAAAAGTTTAACGTCCTTTCTGACATCAGCCTGACAGAGTCTCATTCACCTTCCCTCCTGAAACTCCTTCTTTTTCCTATTGCACAACCCCCTATACTCCGCCTTGCAAGACCAATATTCAGGGGGCAGCCTAGCCGAGGCCCTACCCCTGTACTGAAGGTATATAGATTTTAATCTAGCACGGGCAGCATAACGTTCCTTGTCAAACCACAACTTGCCCCCCCTGCAATGTGGATCCACAGAATCTTTACCTTGCAGACATGGCAACCGAGAGAACAGAGAAGTGATACAGTTAAAGTGCTCCACCGTCTGCAAACTGTCGGAGGAAGAAGTAAGTTGTTCCCACAGCTGACGTGTGGAAGACTGGGCAAGAAATATAGCCAAATTCTCAGCCAAGGCATCATTCCAAGCAGGGACCTATGCCTATTCAATCCAGCAGGATCACTATCCTGTGAAATTGACGTACCCAAGACTGGGTAAGACAAAGCCAAATTTAGGGACAACGGAAGATGGTCCCCAGCTAATTCTGACCCAATGGTAAAATCAAGAATAAAGGGGACCAGAGCTGTAGAGACAAGGGCGTAGTCCACCACACTGGAGCCCAAAGGCCCCAGATAGGTGAACTCGCCCACAGGGTTGGAAAAACCTGCCCCATTGAGGATATGCAGATAGTAACCAGTGGCCAATTTTATCAACTGGACACCAGATAAATTAATAGATAGATACTTAGACCTCCTAGGCAAAAGTTCATCTGACTGATATTCAAAACCTGGATCACAAAATGGGATCACAGCACTATCCTCTAGGCCTAACCTAGCGTTAAAATCTCCTAACAATATAAATGATCCTCCTGGGTATTTGCTACTAAGGTCACCCAAAAAACTATCCAATTCTCCCCAGATGGTATCCTTACAGGACCTGGAATTATGCGGAGGAATATAAATGGAGATAACAATTTAAATAAAATCCTTTGCCCTAGCCGAAAATCCTAGAGCAAACCATGGAGCAGAAATCAAAACAAAATCCCTTAGAGCCAGCTTCTGAGATACAAAACACCCCAGCCCACTGCTTGCTCGCCCCCGTACAGCAAAATTTACCGCTGGAAGATCATATGCACTATAGCCTTCAAGATCAAGAGGAAGTTTAGTCCAGGTTTCCTGGCATAAAATTACCTGGTGCTGTTGTATAAGGGAATGAAAATTAGGATCAGCCTTATGACGCTCCCACCCCGCAATATTCCATGAGCAGAACTGGAGACTGTTAGCAGAAGAGGTAGAAGATAGTCAGTCCACATTACTCAAATTCCCATTATCCTCCAAGCTGGGCAGAGCTAATCCCAACGATGCTTTCCAAATGTCTCCAGCAAGCAGTGCGGTGTCCTGGCCATAGGGGGGAATACTTCCTCAGAACTAACCAAGGATTCTGAAGGTTCCAAACTCTGTCCTGCAAGATCTAATTCAGCAGAGAAGGGTTGTGAACAGGAGTCCCTAGCCCCCTCATAGTTGGCAATATCCATAAGTCTAACGCCAATTGGTGGGAGAGGGGCTGGGGGCACAGCACGTTTAGGCGGAGTGGCTGTGTCCGGGTTTGATGAAATTAAGGGACTAACAAAGCGCCCAGAGGAGGAGGGCATGGAGGAGGTCACAGATTTTGAAATGCCCGGGGGGGGGGGGGAGGGGATTGTAAAATTCTGAACCACCTTATTAAGGTAGACCCCCCCACCCCCCCCAGGAACTTAATAAATCTATTTGTGCCCAAAATCTCTGAACAGTTACAGGAGAATTAAAGTATATCATCAAACGTTGATTAAAACCATTTCCAGGTAAATAAACAACCCGCCTAATAAAATAGATAGGAATAGGATATTGCAAAATATCAGATAAAAAGGTCCGAATACGAGGCTTAGAGTTCCAAGCTGGGAAATACCCGGAGGGTAAAGGAACAACTGTAAATGACAGAGCATCGGAAACTACGCTTGCAAAGCAATTCCCAATAGCTGCCCTGAAGAAAGCAGTATCCGAAAGACCACCCTGATAAAGGTCACTAGACTCCAATATAGTGGGAGTCAGGGTCTGACAGGCAACTGAAGCTGTGAAATGCAACCGAGAACCCTGTAACCCAGACAAGGTTTCCTTACACTCCATGATTGCCTCAGAAATAGTTACCATTATGTTGAAATGAGCTTTCAACTGTAAGAATATACTATCTAAATGGGCATAAAGCTTGGATACCAAGTCCCCAATTAAAAAGCATTGATTCCCCAAATGTCCAGGGAGATGCTCCAGCATTGATTCCCCAAATGTCCAATAAATGCCAGGGAAGCAGATAATATGTTGGAATTTTATTAGTCGTCAAAAAACCCCGAACAAACACCAAAAACAGCTTGAATTCTCAGTAGCAACAGCTTAGAAGTAATCAACACCTTGGAGATTGTTTCTAGATTAAAATAATCTACTTTATTGAGAAATATATTGTGATAGGAAAGGCCTATCCCTAGATCTTACTAGCTAGCTGCCACCAGCATGGTGGTCGGTTATGTTGAAGGTCAGAGAGAGAAGAGAGGAATGGATAAAGATCAGGAAGAAGGAGGAAGTCCAGTAAGAGCTTCCTGGGCACATCCCACTTGGGAGGGGGCTTAGAAGCAGAGATCAGGAAAGGTTAAAGTGACACTCACACTAAGTCACTATCTCTACTCCCAATGCCCCTAGTGGTCATTAGGGTTTGTTGGTGCAAAATGTCGATGTCATCTGGAGCTGTTTTTCCAACACCCCTTCTCATCGCCTGTCGCACCGGCTCACGACTCCCACTTGCTCACATAGCATCTGTAATCGATTCCTTGGTAGTGGCTTGGTCAGTCCATCTGCCACCATTTCTTCAGTTGGGCAATACTTCAACTCAATTAGCCCTTCTTCCTGTGCATTCTCTTTTCTGTACTGGTTGTTGGCTGGTAGAAGCTCATCATCTTCCTTTGCTGCTTTCCTCTATTTTCCAGCTTTTCAACATCTTTCCATGTGCTGGGTTCTTGCAGCTCTGCACTTGTGGTGAGGTAGGAGTATATCAAGGGTGGAACTCCTTTGTTGGACCTCTGTGAGCGCCTGGGTTCTGGCTCAGCTTCTGTGACCCCTTCTGAACCTGCTTCTGGTTCTGGTTCACAGATTGGCATTTGGTGCTTGAAGGTCTGCTCACTTGGTTCCTCTTTCATCTTGATTCCTCTTTCATCTGGTCGTTGTTTTGTGACTTGCTCGCGTGATGTTTCAAAATCCCGCAACGCGGGATTACACGAGATGGCCGGCTGGGATCATGCGCATAGAAGGCGGTCGCACATTATTTGCTGACCGTGAATTAAATACCTCGATTGTGAGGTATTTATTTCGTAGTCGGCCAAGAATGCGCAACCACCTTCTACGCGCATGATCCCTGCCTGCCGTCTTGTGTAATCCCGCATTGCGGGATTTTGAAACATCGCATGAGCGGGTCACGCAATGGCGACCCACTCGTCTAAAAGTGGCCCTTGTTTAATTTCATTCTTCAGTTTGGGTAAATTATTATTATTTATCCCATCTTTTGTACCTCAATATTTTACTATAAAAAAAGTGTTATGATCATTTACCCAAGGGATTGTTATCCATCCAGTGTTTCTTCAGCAAGGATTGATTCAGCATGCACAAATAAATCACTGGCTCCTGGTCAGAGGGGTAATAAGTATCAAAAGCTCCTCCCCTTTGACCTCATAAGACCTCATAAGCCCCCCCCCCCGCAACAGGGCAGCCCTGTCCACTCATTCAACTTTCTTTGCATGTCATTCAGGGCCATGTGTCCATCCCTTCCCCTCCTTTTTACATCTCTTTTCTTGACACATTGAGCCCGATCCCAAACACTGTGGATCGTGCGCAGAGCCGCATGCGAGCCATGTGGATTCCTATTGCGGGCACATTGAGCCCCGCGGATTCCGCATGTGAGCGCATGCGCAGGGTCCACAGGGTTTGGGATTGGGCTCACTGTCACCTACTAAACAGATCTATTCCTTTGGAAATTGCTCTTTACCCCATAGTTGTATTCCCTAAACAGATTTCTGTATTAATTTTAATTATGTACATTTTATTATATACTAAACTGGAGTGACTGCAGGCAAACTGAGCAACTTCTGTGCCAGTCTATTTGTGGTTTTCGATTAAAAGTAGAAAAAAACAGGAGAGAGCAACACCTAACTCATTGGTGATGTCATTGCAGCCGTGTAGCTGGCTGAACAGACATTTTGGCTGCATGTTTTCTTGACCACCCGTGACGTTTCATGACCATTCAGGAGTTAGGACACACCATGGAGCTGATTTTATTTTTATTTATTTTATTTTTTCAATTTGTATCCCGCCCCTCCTGCAAACAACTCGGGGCGGCTAACAAGTTCATCATAAAAACAATGTTTTTTTTAAAAAAAATCTAAACAGTCCATAAAAACACTACAATAAAACAGGCTGGGATAATATTGATAAATAAATAAGAATGGGGGAAGGTAAAAGGCTTGGGGCCAGGCGAGCTTCCTCCGGGAGGGAGTTCCAAAGGCGCGGCCCAGCCACCGAGAATGCCCTCTCCATTGTGGCCCCCCGCTTGACACAGGGGACCTCCAGGAAGGCACCCCTGGTGGACCGAAGGAGCCGCTCTGGGGTGCGGAGGGTGAGGTGGTCCCTGAGGTATGAGGGGCCCAGACCATGAAGGGCCTTGTATATTAACACCAGTACCTTGAACCTGGCTCAGCACGCTATCGGCAGCCAGTGCAGAGTCCGGAGTACCGGTGTTATATGCTCCGGACGGCCCGTCCCCGACAGGAGGCGGGCTGCCGCCTTCTGCACTAGCTGCAGCCTCTGAACCAGGAACGAATTGCATGAGAAGCAGAGTGTCTCCACAATGTCTCTTCTCAAAACTCCATGGTCGCGATCCACAAACCACTTACTCTGGAGCAGCTCTAGGGCTTGGGCTCAAATTATAAGAAAAAAGTTTAGGGGGTCCTCAATAAAATCATGCCCCTCCTGTAGCCTTCTAAAGCAAGTAGCTAAGAAGGGTCATCAAAAAAGGTAGGGGGTGGCCCCCCTGGGTCCCTGTAATTTGCGCAGTGGGCTGGGGGTTTTATGGAGATTTTGAAATGGAAGAATATTGAAACTTTGGGAAGCGGGTGGGTGGGAGGGAATGCCCTCAAACAGCCATTTGCCCTAGGCTTCTGCAAGTCTGAAAAAGATCCAGCCTAGCAGCCAGTGTAGCCTGGTGGATAAGGTGTTGGCATTGGAACTAGAAGACAAGTGTTAAAATCCCATCTTTGCCATGAATTCCCTGAATGGCCTTGGACAACTTGCTATCTTTTAGCCTCAGTTCTCCATATGTTAAACAGGAAGAACAATGGTGGATGGGCTGTGGTTCAGGTAGTAGATCGCATGCAGAAGGTCCCAAGTTCAATTCCCAGCATCTCCAATTCAGGATCTCTGGTAGCACGCCTGGGTGAGACCTGTGCTGGGGATCCTGGAGGGTCTCAGGAAGCACGCCTGGGCAAGGTCTCTGCTGAAGAGCCTGATCTGAAACCATGCTGCTGAGTCAGGTTGTGACACAGATGGAGCATTGGTCTGACTCAGTTATATATCCTAATGACCACCCCACAGGGTTGTTGGACAGGTGAATTAGATACAGGACTGGCTTTAGAATTTTCAGGGCCCAGGGTGAAGATAAAATGTGGGGCCCTAGAGGTGGTTGTGTTTGGGACCCTGCTGGAAAAGAGTGATGCCTGGATGGTCGCCCTGTGGTCACCTGTCTAGTTAAGGATTGGAAAGCTCTTTGAGCAGTGCACTAGAAAAGTAACAATGGGTGTTAACACAGGCTGGGAACCTGCCTTTCTGGGGATAATGCTGTGTGGAGCTGCCCTCAGGGCGAACATCTGGTGGCTGCCCTTCACATGGACAGGTAAATCTGAGGAAAAGGTGTGGGGCAATGTGGGCCCCTGTCTTGTGTGAGATACAGCCAATGATAGGAGGAAGGCTAGAAGGAAGTGTTTAGAAAGCAGCTTCCTCTTCTCCTGCTGCAGCTTTAACTCCCTGGGGCATTCACACCTGTCTGGTGATTGTCATACAAAATCTCTCTTGACCTTCTGCCAGATGCCTTGCTTGTCTCTTACATGGAGAGTTTTTCAGGTTTAAAGTTGGTCCCAGAGGTTATTACAGCATATAGCACAGATCAGCCCTTCAGGGAAGAGGCTGCTAACTAGTACCAGAGCAAGGAGGGTGAGCATCTCAGAAGGCAAGGTGCAAATGACAACTGTCCATGAAGAGAAATGCAGCTAGCATTTCACCTGTCTCCTATCTGGAAAAGCAATGGACCCAATGCAAGGTGGACATGTGCCATACACAGAGCATGCACATGAAACATGTACATAGTGTGTGTGATGCGTGAATCCTCTGTGCTTGGGCACACATGCTCTATGTGTGTAGCACGTGTGTATACCTTGGATTAGTCCCAATGTGTGCAGATGTCCAGGTTGCATTGTGCACCAAGCAAATGGTCTATAATGGATTTCACACCAACCAAGCATGTTGCACTGAGGGATACCATTTGAGGGAAGAGATGGTAGGAGGAGATTATTGGGTAGCTGCTCAAACACACAGTAGCATAAACATCTGTACAAATGTCTACATGATCATGAGAAAGGCCCCAATCCTAAACACAATTGCTCATGAGTAAGTCTCATTGTAATCAATGGGACTTACTCCTACACAAGTATGTTTAGGATTGAGCCTGATTTCATCAATTTCAACCCATGATGGCTTGCCTTATGTTTATTGTTACATCAGTTAACATGTGATTCAGTATAACCTGCAAAGCCCTCTTAGCATTCCTATTGCTTAGCAAGTTATTTCTCCATTTTGCATGTGCACATTTGGTTTTTCTATGTGTGATATTTTGTGTTCTTGGTTTTCACTTAAATTAGAAATTCCTCACGCTCTTGACTGTCCACCATGCCAAAGTAGGTCAAAGATTACAAGAACTGCAGTGCCACCTAGTGGCTATTCTGTCCCTAAAAGACTCCAAGAGAGAAGGCTGGCTAATATGGAAGTTTCTACTTCTGTCCAAAGACCCTCATTATTCAATTAGAGCCAACCCACTGTATCAGGATAGTTGCTCTGATTAGGAATGACAATGGTGATTTTAATGGTTTGCAGGGTTTTAACAAAATCAAGCAAACTTGTTCTGTGGGAACTCTTTCAGAAAGGACCCCAGTGGGAGGGAGAAGCAAGGCAGATGGGGTGAGGGTAAGTGAGCATAGAATGAGCACATCCTTTGATTAATTTCTCTGTGATCTCTTAATGACAACGCAGCCTGCAAGCCACGCGAGGCCTGCACCAGCTGTGAGGTTCTGGAGCAGCCAGTGGAAGAAGGATAAATTCCTTCACTATCTCATTTATCATCATTGCTTCCAGCCCAATTTCATTCACGCCTAGCATTTTTTTTTTTTTTTATTGTCTTGGATTAAACATTACCGGAGGAAATAATACTAATAGCCTTTCACGGTGCAGAAACTCTAACTTCTACGGCGTTTGTTATAGGGGAAGGATTATAATAAATTAAATGCTTAAACTGGCACTGTGCAAGCATTTTTGTCTCGGATCAAAATGTTTGCGCTAGCTGTTTAAACATTTAATTTATTATAATGAGAAATATCATTGTAAAATAAGCATGTTAATTAAACTTGAATTTTGCAAATGTGAGTCATCCCGTGTGGACACAGTATAATGAATATCGACAGGTAAAGCTGGCATGGCCTTTTTTCTTTCTCATTAAGGAAATGAACATTTACATCTCAGAACCCTGCGGCTATTAGTTATTTTTAATGAACTGTGTTGCCATTTCAAAGTTAAGCCCTTCTATGATGCAATCATATATTTGCTAGGTCAGGGAAGAACTTTTGCTAATTAAGTCGCACAGAAGTTCTCTGCTGCTGATAACTGATTAAAGTTGTTACATGGATAATCAGTTTTGCGGTGAAATAAATAAAAGGAAAATAAATAACCGCCAATAAAAAAACACAACAGGTCACGTGGAGTTGATAAAATCAAACAAAGGCTGAGTAAGTGGTGAAATCTCTTGCTCCTTAAATTTGGAGTCAATAGAACATTGGTTCCCAAGCCCTTTGTCTGTGTGACCCCATATCTATCTATCTATCTATCTATCTGTCTGTCTTCCCCAAAGGCTTATTTTGAGACTAAAATATAATTCTGTGACTCCAGAGGGCAACAAAGACATTCAAGTTATGTCAGTAGGGATTGTGATCCCATCAGAGGTCACAACTCGCGGTCTGGGAACCTTTGAAAGGCTGTAACGAACAGGGACAGGGGATGCTGTTGTACTGGCACCCATGAGCCTGGGGGGTGTAGACTGATGAATTGGAGATTTTGTTGCTAACCCTAAAACACTGCCTGAAATATGTAAGACAAAGAGAACTCATAGTAGAATGAAGTAGATGGAAATTCCTAAGCATAGCAAAAACACAGAGATAACAAAGCTAGGCTTTTGAGATTAGGACTGAGGCCCACTGTCCTCGTGATGTCATCTTAAAGATATTGTAGAGTTAGCTTTCTGTTCAATAACACACAGCAGAAGTTTCTTCAAAACAGAACTTTACTAAGAGCTCAGAAGACATGCTTCCATACTGTACAGAGTGCATGGGACAAGATGGAGGACAGAGAGAGAAGAAGAGAGGAGACAAGGAGAAAAAAACTGTTTCATCCCCTGACTGGACAAGCCCCATATTGAGCTTGCAGGGCTTGCAATGGGCTTTTACTTGTGACTGTTGCACATTCCAACAGAAGAAACATCTTTTCATTAGAAATATTGTTTATGGAATTAACTACATCAAACTTTACTTATGGGATGTATGCTAGGGTGCAAAAGAGACATAAAGCAGCTCTGACAGGAGTTCTTGTTTCTTCAGCTACTGGTGCTTTCTGTCAGAAGCTCAATAAACCCCCTTTGCAAGCAGTTATATATTTCTATTACTTTCTATATTTTTCTTGTATGGTCATACTTCTCATTATATTTTTTTATTTATACTTTCATATGTATTCCTATCTATATATTTTGTCTCTCTTTATTATTGAGATATTGTATTCTTTCTTATTGCATACTTAATATATGTATTTTACTTAGAATAAGTTTGGATCCAGATTTACCACTATAACTTCATTTTAATGTAACTTGTATTCAATTTTAACCTCTTTGGTAAAGTAAGATAAAGGGAAATTGGCCTCTGTGTTCACTGGGGAAAAGGTTTCTCTTTCCTCTAATAATAGCAGCTTAGTAAGGAACCAAAGTTCAGATCCTGCTTCTGGGTCCCTGTCTTTCCCGGGAACTAAAAATCTAGTTTACGGGGGGAGGGAGGGGGAGGTACACTACCTGGTGCAGCTTTGTTCCCTGCTGCTGGGGTCCCCATTCAATCTTCTGCATCAGGCAGGGACGTAGCTAGCTGGGAATGGGCCCTGGTGTCAAAGATGAAATGCCCCTCTGCTGGGGCACTTCTCTCCAATGTGCATGTGCACTCTACAAGAATGTTGGACCCCCAAGATAATGGGCCATGGTGCAGCTGCACCTATTATCCCTGTACCCCTGGCACAAGGGCCCGTTCCAGCCTAGCTATGAATCTCTGCATTAAGGATAACTGCATAGATACATAGAAATGTACGGTTGGATTGTACATAAAGGGACATCTAGTTCAACCCTCTGTTCCAAGGCATGATGTCCTCTGCCTACAGCGTCACGGCCAGATTCTTGTCTAGTTGTGGTTTTGAAAACAACCAAGGAAGGAGATTCCACAGCCTCCTTGGGCAACTTATTCCTTTGCCCAACAGTTCTTACAATTAGGAAGTTTTGCCTAATGGTTAACTGAAATATCCATTGCTGCAATTTAAGTCCATTCCCTCTTGTTCTGCCTTCTGTGATGGGAGAACAAATGTTCACCATCTTTAATTTTTGTGGCATCCTTTTAGATATTTGAATACTGTTATTGGATGGTTTTAAATGAGACACAGCCACGCATGCCCCCCCCCGCATCCACGTGTCCAACTGCTCGTGTGACAGTTGTGCATGGGGAGGCTTGCTCCTGTGACCCATGCAGCGGATACTCAAGGCCACGCACAGAGCACTCCTGAAAAATCCAGAGTGCCTCGTGTGGGCCAGGGGCAGTCATGCTGGGAGCTGCTCATTTGAACTACTCTCTGCACACGTTGCGTGGGTGTGCGCCCCGCAGTCATGCCACTCAGTAGCTACAAACCCTGTGCCCCCCCTAATTTAAAAACACCCATTATGTGCCCCCTGGGTCATCTTGTTTCTAGATTAAACACACCCAATTTTTCAGCCTTTCCTCATATGGCTTATCTCCCAGCCCCTTTTAATCACCTTAGTTGACCTCCCATGAATCTTCTCCAGTTTGTCAGCATCCTTCTTGAAGTGTGCTTCCCCAAACTGAGCACAATATTCTAAATGAGGTCTCACCAGTGCCAAGTAAAATGGCATCACCACCTCCCCTATTTTGGAAATGACACATCTGCCGAACATGGCATTTTGCCTTTTTTGCAATACTGTTCCATTGTTGACTCATGTTCAGCTTCTTATCTTCCATCATTCCTAGATCTTTCTCTGCAGTGCCACTGCCTAGCCAGTTTATCCACCATTTTATATTTGTGCATCTGTGGGCTTTTTTGTTCCTATGTGTAACAATTTGCATTTGTTTAAATATCAGGCAGAAAAGTTACAAAGGACCATGTCAAGGAGAGAAGAATGATGTTTGAAAGTGATTGGGACACTAACTAAGGGCACAATCCTATGCCCTGTGTGCACTGCCCGCTCACGCAACCCACGTGGGATGTGTGTGTAATGCATGCACACATGGCGTGCCGCATGCATGTACAAAGGAGAGCTTCACATGGCAAGTGTGCATCCCAGCCTGTCCTGAACCCCCGTGCTCATTCACCCTGCCTGCGTCATCACCTGCTCCACGCACCAAACCTCAATCCCCCAGGCTATGGGGTGCATAGGAATGGGGGTTTGGGTTGGGCCCAGGATGTGCGCTTCTCACACGCAGCTCTCCTTTGTGCACGTGCACCATGCATGCATCTGTTGCACACGTATGGCACACGCATCCCACGTGCGTTCCGCACGCATCCCACGAAGGTTGCACGGGTGGGTGGTGCACGCAGGGCATAGGACTGTGCCCTAAGTGTTCATACTGTGAGACAGTGTTGGGACTTGGGGGACAGCAAGCTTCAAATTCTAGTCTGTCTGCCTTAAAGACAGATGAGACATCCACACTGCCACCAGGATGTTATGATGAAACAGAGGAATTGCAGCCATGTAGCCTTTTGCAAGTTTTACTCTACCAGACCTGGCTCACCTGATTGACTGTACTGGTGACCCACATTCTGATTGGCAGAGACTCCTATTTAAGCCCCTGTGCTACAGTAGACCTCTGTTCTGAGCAACCAGTCAGCTCTGGTCCTACTCCTGCTTCCCAACCCTGCCCACCCACCTAGTCCTGCTTGGCTATCTCCGTCTTATCGACCCTGACTCCTAACCCTGAACCCTATCTTGGCTAGGACACCTGGTTACCACCCCTCATACTGATCAAGAGAATTTACCTGTCTTTTGGACTTCACACTCCCACAGATGGACACCGGGCCCTGATTTTGACCCTATCCCAGCTGAACCCCAGTCTTAGGTGCCTGGCAGTAGGACCCAGCCGTAGGGTGGTCAGATATGCAAATTTTAGAAGACACTTATGAGAAATACAGGTTTCAAGGCTGCAGTGACTCCAATGCAGCCCTGCAACCTGTATTTCTTATAAATGCCCTACCAAATTTGCATATCTGGCCACCCTACCCAGCAGCTGCTGGGGCCATGGTCTGCCCATGTGGCACCACTCCCCCACACCATAGTGTTGTGGGCAAATCACCCACAAGGCTATGGCATTGCTGGGGCAACCCCTGGCTGAGAGCAGGGCTGCAGGGGCTGTCCGCTGAGTAAATGAACGGCAGTTCCGCCTTCAGCCACTGCCCCCGGGTTGGACTGCCCGCTCTTCTGGCGGTGCTCTGGGGTGTTCTGGGGCACCGCCAGTGGGGCAGCCCTGGAGCAGGGACAGCCTGCTCTGCCTCTGCTCTGCCGGCACATCTGGTGAGCCGCCTTTAAATAGATGGCCTGTGTGGTGATGAGGCAGGGCAGAGGCGGGACAGGTGAAGACACCCAGTGAAGCAGACGGAAGCACGTCTGTCGTTGTTTCATGCTGTCTGTGTGAGGCTGTCTGTGGATACAGAAGTGTCCAGCAGTTGCCTACTTAGGCTGAGAATCAGGTCAGTTTGGTTCTGCTTCTGGCTTGCTGTATGACAGTGAGTAAGTAATTTCATCTCCCTGTACCTCAGCTTCCTTGTGGTGCATGGAAACTAATTTACTTCTGAGGAATGCTCAGAGATAATAGTGCTGTAAGTATGATTGCATTTGACTTTTGGCATGTGGCTGCGCTGCATGTTACGGGGTATTTCAGATCATGCCTCACAAAGTCTAACTTGCCTTAGAATGGGCTGACACGGCTGGAGGCAAACAGGAACAGAGCTGACTGGGTGCTCAGAACAGAGGTCTACTGTGACACAGGGACTCTAATAGGAGTCTCTGGCCAGTCAGAATGTAGGTCACCAGCACAGCCAATCAGGTGAGCCAGACCTGGTAGAGTCAAATCAGGAAAGTGCAGTGAAAAATCACAATTGGAACCCATAGCCTTTTTAATGTCTCTGGCCATCAGTCTGGGGCCAATCCACAAACTGTCTTTCCATTTCCTGGAGCTTGGTCATGTGTCACAGTCTTGATTTGAGTTTTACAGTTCTTAATTGTAACATTACATACATGTTGCACCTTTTGCTTTACATATTTACTAGACTTGTAGTCTACATATAGGCCAGTATCACACGTGTGTGACCCTATGTTCCTCCATGACAATCAGTGTAAATGTCCATGGTCAAACCAGGCAGTGGGAGAGCTCTGAGCAGACTCTACCAGGTCTGCTCAGAGCTCGGCCCAACCTGAACACCATAATGTTACATTGTGGGGTCTGGGCCACCTGCACACACCCCTGTCAAAGATGACAACCTCACAATGAACAATATGTTCTCTAGTTCTAGTATTATTATTGGGTTATATAATACGAATATATTAATATTATTGAGGAATATATTATGAACAATATTCTCTAGTTCTAGTAGTATTATTGGGTAAGTTCTTTGAGGCTAGGTCCATAATGGCTATTAGTCTGGCTGTTTAGGGGAGTAACCTCTGACTGTTGGTAGCTGGGAGTATATAACAGGAATGGATCACTTCATTATGACCCGTTGTGTACTTCTCTGAAGCAACTGAAGGTGGCCACTGTCGGAGACAGGATGCTGGGCAGAGTGGATCATTGGTCTGACCCAGTCTGGCACTTCTTATGTTCTTATTGATAGTTGTGTTAAAAACAGACACATTTACTATTTAAAAGCTCCCTTGTATGTTGATGTAATTAATACTCACACTGCTTAGTGATTTTTCCAAGATTTTGGATTCTGTTTTCATCCCTCATCTGATATGATAATCAATCACCATGCAGAATTTTAGCCCTAGCAATGCTGTGTATAAGATTTTTCCCCTCTTTTTTTGAACCCCCCCCCCTCAACTATTATTATTTTAAAAAATACTGGATGGGTGGGTTGGTTGACTGACTGTAGGCTGAGTCTTCCTTTCGTCCTTCTATGTCTCACTCCATTTTGCTGGGGAATGCCCTTCCTGCTGCAAAAACGTGGAGCATAGAAAACCTGGAGTATGGTTATATCCATGGAGATGTAT
Source organism: Sphenodon punctatus (assembly GCA_003113815.1). Taxonomy (NCBI): domain Eukaryota; kingdom Metazoa; phylum Chordata; class Lepidosauria; order Sphenodontia; family Sphenodontidae; genus Sphenodon; species Sphenodon punctatus. The sequence continues at coordinate 2,309,014 of QEPC01008108.1, read as the reverse complement.
GTCTTATTACTTCCGACTGTTGCCATGGGAAATCTGACTTTTTGTTTCATAGGGTAATGTCATGACAGTCCCCCTACAGCCCTAGTGAAAATGGACTTGCTGATACTAACTTGCCAACTGCCACAGGGTAAAACAAGTCCTCTAATGGCCAAATGCCTCCATGAAAATGAGTGGCTCCTTGCAGCCAGAATGCTCATTTAGGGGAGGAAAAAAGGTTTCCTGTAGCCAGAGTTTATCGCTGCTTTCTTGTCTCCAGGGCCATCTGCTCTCTTTCCAGTTCATCTCCCAGAGCAATAACTCTTCCAAGCCCCTCATGCAGCTTTCTCCTTCCTGACAGGGGAAAAACTGCATCAATGGAGGCCAGTTCCATCTCCTTATGGCAGGATTGCTCTGCAATTTCTGCAGAGAGGGGCAGACACCTGTTACCCCGTCTCTCTTCCAAACCCAGCACACAACGGACAAGTGTTTTAAGAATCCAGGATTCAGATGCTGGGCGCATTAATTCTAAATAATTCAGATTTGTTCTAAATATACTAAATGTTCTTCTTGATTAGGAACAGAGTTCTGAATTAAAGAGAAAACAAAGTTAAACATGGTTCCCAATGCAGTACTCTCCCGCTGAATCCTAACCAGTGTTGAATAGATTAGTATTATTGTTATAATAAACATTTTCCTCCTTAAGCAAAGATTATTATTTTAAATGCCAGTTTCTTTGGGGAGGCCCCATCATCTCCCAGGCCCGTGATTCCCCAAACTGTAAGACAAATCTCAAAAGCAAATTTGCTTAAGTGGCTGACAAAAGGATAACAGAGTCTTTTAACATTTTTTTAAAAAAAATAAAAATAAAAGTGGGGAGAGGATTCGTGCCACTAAAGCGCAGATGGAAACAGCCTGATCTGCGGATACTCATCAGGAATGTAAATTTGAGTGGAGGAGGGACATTTTCCCTCCTGTTGGCCACGATGAAAGTTAACACAAGCTCGGCAGGTCTCAAAAGAGTTGGGGGTGGGCTTGCTTGAGAGGTGTGCTCGGGGTGGAGGAAGGATGGGGAGGGTCCAGGTTGTGGAACTATATAAAGGAGCCATCCCCTGTCCTTGAGTGCATTCCTTCAGCTCTGCTCCTTTCTCCTGAGCAGGGAGGGCTTGAAGGTAGGGGCTGGATCCATGAGCTAGATTCAAGAACTGGAAAGGAGCCAAATATAAAGCAGCTGTGGGTCAGATTTTGCCCATCGGCCAGAGGTTCCCCACCCCTCATGTAAGTTGTTAATTATAAAGATGCCCCATGGCATTTTGTCATGGATATTTCCTTTGTTTGCTAACAGGAGTGTAGCCATAGAGGAAATGCGCCCCCCCCCCCCCGCAATCCCTCCACAATGAAAACAGCTTTGCACACTCTCTTGCTGCTGCTACAAAAGTCAGATGCCAGCAGAAAGGAGAGTAGCATAGGCCCTGCTACATCGATTCTCTTGGCAATGGCTATGCCACTGCCATGGGAGATGCAGGGTGATTTCAGATGTTACGCGGTTAAATTCACCACAGTGAATTCCACCCCGGTGTGAATGGCTTCACCGCGGGCCGTGGTGAGACGCGCGGCCCCAAGAGATGTGACAGGGGCGGCACCACCGGCCAGGGCCAACCAGAGAGAACACGGGCTGGGGGAACCCAACAGATGTGACGCGGTGGTGAGAACCGTGGTGGGAGCCCCACAAGGGTCACGCGGACGCAAACATGGCCGCCTGAGGGCAAACAAAGCCACAGACGGCGGAGGGCCCCACCCAGGGAAGGGAAACACGAAGGGAGGAGGTGGAAGGAGCTGCAGTGCGAGCAGCGCTCGCAAACAGCGGCCGCATGGAAGGCGCGCGCACTTCAAAATGAGAAGCGCACACACACAAACAAAGCAGCACACCCACACAACAAAGGGGAGCAGAGCACGGGGGCAGAGGGAGGCACACATCAGGGGGGGGAACAGGGAAACCGAGCCAGTTGGACGCACGGGAGGGGCCGGCACAGCCAGCCCACCAGGAGGGGGAGGGGGCAGGAGCCCAGCGGGAAAGGCGAAGGGGAACCCAGCAGCTCAAGGAGACAGGAGTTAGCACAAGGCACAGTGAAACACAACAGGCATTTATTGAGGACACAAGCGGCACCGGCCAGGCGCAGAGGCATACAGCGTGGGACCTGTCTCTTATACACATCTAGATGTGTATAAGAGACAGGAGTTAGCACAAGGCACAGTGAAACACAACAGGCATTTATTGAGGACACAAGCGGCACCGGCCAGGCGCAGAGGCATACAGCGTGGGAGCGCGCAGAGACAGGGCATGGGAGAAGGGGCAGCAGCAAGGGGGGCATGGGGCCCAGTCCGGGAGAGGGGGAACCCACACACCAGCCCACCACGGAGCCAGCGTCCGATGGAGAAGTACACCCAGTGCGTGAGCGGAGTCACCGGACGAAGGCACGGAAAGCCCCCACACCCGCATGGGGGAGGAAGGGCATGGGGGGGCCCCCAGACACACTCTCCAAGGCAGCCAGGGGGCCAGTAGAAGGCCGGGCCATGGGCGAGGGCCACCAAGGTGGGGAAGCAGCCCCAGCGGTGCGGAACAGGGGCCCCCAGGCCAGGGGCAGGAGAGTGGGGCGCAGGGGTGGGAGAGGCAGCTCACAGAGACTGAGGGCCGGCAACGACACCTCCACAGGAGGCCACATGGATGGTACTGGGGTGGCGGCTGCAGGTCCCATGTGAGAGGGCGACAGGCAGGCGGAGGCGGGGCAAGCCATAATAATCCGCAGGTGGCCAGGGCAGGTGGGACAGCTCCAGCAGATGGTAGTAGGCAGCCACGTGGGAACATGGATACCCATGGGCACCCTGCACGCTGATGAAGTAGGACACGGCCAGGTCAGGGCCACCCTCACACAGGCAGGTCACTTATCCCGGGAATGGGGATGGGCGAACAGATTGTAGTTCGGGTTCGGCTGTTCGGTTCGACTGTGTTCGGTTCATTCATTCTCTTCGGCAGTTCGGTTAGTTCGCTGGGTTCAGGTTCGGCCTTTCAGTTCGGTTGTTCGGTTCAGGTTTGGCCGTTCAGGAAATGTTTTGTTATGGGTGTTTTTGTTGTTTTTTATATGGTTTTTTGTTTTTTATTTGGTTTTATATGGTTTTTTTTGTTTTTTGTTTTTTTTATATGGGTTTTTTTTAATTTAATTTTTTTATCTAATATTATATATATTTTAATTTATTTATTTATTTATTTATTTTGTAAATGTTTACCCCGCCCCTCCTGCCATGCAGCTCGGGGCGGCTTCCATACATTAAAAACCAATAAAATCAATTAAAAATCATCATAAATATTATAAAATATTAAAACAGGGCTAGATACAGTCATAAAACCAAAAATAGGTGGGGGAGCTAAAAAAACCCCACCCTACTCACCCTCCCTCCCAAAGGCCTGGGCAAACAGCCAGGTTTTACAGTTTCACCGGAATGTTAACAGGCTAGGGGCCAGGCGAGCTTCCTCCGGAAGGGAGTTCCATAGCCGCGGCCCCACTACCGAGAATGCCCTCTCCATTGTGGCCCCCCGCTTAACACGGGGGACCTCCAGGAAGGCACCCCCGGCAGACCGCAGGAGCTGCTCTGGGGCGTGGAGGGCGAGGCAGTCCCTAAGGTATGAGGGGCTGAGACCGTGTAGGGCTTTATAGATCATCACCAGCACCTTGAACTTGGCTCGGCACGCTATTGGCAGCCAGTGCAGAGCTCGGAGCACAGGTGTAATGTGCTCCCGGCGGCCCGTCCCCGTAAGGAGACGAGCCGCTGCATTCTGCACTAGCTGCAGCCTCCGAACCAAGAACAAGGGAAGCCCCACGTCGAGCGCGTTGCAGTAGTCGAGCCTCGAGGTGACAAAGGCATGGACGAGGGAGGCCAGGTCCGGGCCGGAGACATACGGATGCAGCCTACGCACTAGATATAGCTGGCGGAAAGCAGCCTTAGCGACTGCC
>QEPC01008108.1:2281544-2301430 GCA_003113815.1 Sphenodon punctatus | reverse complement strand
TTTCAGTACAAAACTGAAATGAAACTTAAAGCAATCTAATAATCCTACTCAACGCCTGCTGTTCAGGAACAGTGACTAGCTCAGAAGGTGTTGGGAAGGGAGGAGGCAGATAGTTTCATTTCTTGCAAGCCTTTCCACCCCTGGTGCCTGGAAGTATGCTCCTCAGTGACTAGTACTACTCCTCCCTGTCACGTCCGACCTTCCCGTGAACCATTTTTTGCCACCCGAACTCACCTGAACGTGATCCAAACTGACCGAACTGTTTGGTCATTTCGATGTTCAGAATTGAGTTCGATTCGGCCAGTTCGTGTTCGGGTTCGAATTCGGTCATCCGAACAGGCTGAGTTCGGGCCGAACTCCAAACTTCCGAACCACGTTCACCCATCCCTACCCGGGAAGGCACACACACACAGAGTGGAGGACATCTCTGCAGGACTCCACACCGCAAGGCCCCCCATCGTGTCCAGTATGCATCCCTCAGGGAAGGGGGTGAGCCCCAGCTCCTCACAGTGCACGCGGCAGTCGCCAGCGGTCGCGACATAGCCAAAGCGCAGCATACCAAAGCTCAGGATCCAATAGGCATCCGGCCAGCTGGGCAAGGAGCGCAGGCAGCACTGAACGATGGATGAATGCCACAGGTCGCAAAGGGCCATGCTCTCGTGGGCGGTCTAGACACAGACCGAGCCCCCGGAGCCTCCGAGTGGGACCTTGGGTGGAGATGAAGCTGCCATGGTACAGCTCTCAGAGGATCTGAGCCGCAGCGGCCATGGGGGCAGCATGGGATGCATGGCTGGGGGGCTGGACAGGCAGACAGGGGCTGCCAAGGCCAACAGATAACGGCAAGACGGGAACAATGGGGCCGCTGTGGAGGGAGGCGAAGGGAGTGGGCAGCGCACAGCTGCCAGCATGCAAAGCTGGACAGCCCATGCATACACACCTGCAAGAGGAAATAGAAACGACAGCACGCGTACGCACAGGGAGAAGCAGCGGTCAGGGGGCCAAGGCCCCAGGTCCAGGGGGCCACGCAGGGTACCCGCTATGAGGGACCAAATCCAGCACTGGAGGGGGTGCAGAGGGGCCCCAGGGCACACACCCCCCATCGCCACCACCACTGGCTGACACCCCATGCAGGAGATGGTGCTCCCAGGCCGATAGCCCAACGGACAGGGGGTGTGCGGCCACCGGTGTTCATCCATAGGCCCATGGGGAAGGGGAAGCATGCACATATGTGGCACAGGTGCACATTCTAGGGCGGAAGTGAGCGCACGGTTCCCCAGGCGCAACCCCGACTGATGGAGCGGCCACACCCGCAGGGATGGATCGCGTCCAGCTGGGACCTCACATAGCCCTGCTACAGGCAGTTGCAGAGTGGTTCTGGGAGCATGTGGCGCTGCTGAGGCTCATCACAGAGGAGCTGGACGGGATGCATGCAGAGCAGTGGTACGTGGCCAGGGTGGGGGCATGCACCCGTCACGCAACTAGTAGGGCTGAATGACTCCTAGCCCTGGGGATGGCACAGTGGCTTGGTCTGGCCTACAGCAGGCTGCTACTATGAGCCAACATCCTACCAGCCAGCAGCAGGGGTCTGCTGTCCAGGAGTGCGTGGGAGAGGGCTGCCAAGTACCTAGGGCTGCAGTTAGCCATGCCCATCCAGAGGCGCACGTGGGACATGCCGAGGGCTCATCAGTGGTGGCAGAGGGTGCTGGCATGGTGGGATGATGTCACCTGGGTCAGACACTTCCGAATGGACAGGCACACCCTCATGCGCCTGGCAGAGCGGCTGTGGGAGTGGCTCGAGCCCCTGAGGACCAACATGAGAGACCCCATTCCTGTGCCACAGTGGGTCACCATCCCAGTGTGGGCCGTGGCCACCCTGGACTCCTGCCAGTCCGTTTCCCAGCACTTTGGGGTCAGGCTCACAACTGTGGGGTGCCTGGTGCGGGACTTCTGTGAGGCAGTGGAGGGGGTGCTCATGGAGTGCGTTATCCATCTGGTTGATCAGGACACCATTATGGCGGGTTTCCGGGACCTGGGCTTCCACAATTGCCTGGGGGTAATCGATGGCACCCATATAGCGATCCGGCGGCCCCCAGACAACGATGCGGCCGAGTACATAAACCGGCACGGGTACCACTCGCTACAGCTCCAGGGCCTATTGGACCATCAGGGGTGCTTCACGGACATATTCACCGGACACTCGGGCCGCAGCCACAATGCACGCATCCTCACTATCTCCCCGATGTTTGCCCACATGTACAGGGGGGACTTCGCAGACATGCGAATGACCCAGATAGAGGGGGTGATGGTGCCCCCATGCATCATTGGCGACCCGGCATATCCCCTGAAGCGATGGCTGATGAAGGCATTCTCAGTGCCCGTCACCCCAGCTCAGCAGCGGTACAACACCCGCTTCAGCACAGCTCGCACCGTGGTTGAGAGGTCCTTCGGTGCCCTCAAGCAGCATTGGCAATGTCTAGCTGGACAGCTGGAGTATACGGTGGAGACCTCTTTCCTTGTCATTGGAGCCTGCTGTGTCCTCCACAACATATGCGAGTCCAACGGGGCTGCTCTGGATAACCACCCCTCCCGCCGCCTGCATGGCCCGGTACCGCTGTATGCTGATGTGCCCAACCCCCACGAGTACTGCTATGCCAAGCGCATCAGGGCAGTGCTGGCTCATCACGTAGAGAGCCTGACCCATCCCTGAGGCCACTGTCGCCTGGACCCTCCCAACCGGACCTGCACCGCGACTGCGGCCACACCAACGCTGCTGTAGCCCTGTACCTGCATGGAATAAAGCACTCAGACAGATGTAGGTGTGCCACTGACTTTTTATTGTGCTCCCCCAGTCCCGCCCAATACCCCGTTACACCTGTGTGCCCTTGTGCCCATCCCCCCTCCCATCCCCCTCAGTGATGCTTGGTGCCCCCCCTTCCCCATCCCCTATGCTGCCTTGCCCCTCCCCTGGTGGAATCGACTGCCCCCGGCCATGGCCCTCCCGTGCTCAATGTGGCTCTGTAGAGTGATATAGGGGTCAGTTAATAATGTAGGGTGCCGTTCCCCAGCCCCCCCTCCCATCTCCCACCACCCGCCTCCTGTGCCGCTCCCTCTGCCCATGTCCCATTCCTGCCTTTGGGGCTGTGCTGTGGGGGATGGACGGCACCCATCCCCTTTCACCACCTTGGCCCCCCCTCCCATTGGGGTCTGTGCGTGTGCCCTGCCCTGCCCTTACCTGCTCCCTCGTTGTCCATTCCCTCTGAGGCTGGGCGGTCGTTGGGGCTGGTGTCTGCCTGATCTTTGGGTTGGCAGCCCGTGAGGGTCAGGGTGACGGTTTCCTCCTCCCGTTCCTCGGAGTCTGCTGGGGCATGTGTGCCCTCGCCGGAGGGAGGGCTGGGGGTGCGTCAGCCAAGTGTGCCCGAGGTCCCTGGCATCTCCTCTGTGGTGTCAGTGCCGTGTGCCGGGGCTTGCTCGGGGATCTCCGGCTGCAAGGGGGGGGGGGCTCCGCCTCCGTGGGCTGCTCCTCCCGGGAAGCCCCTCCTACCGGGCCACTATGGAGCCCTTGTGGTGCAGCACCTGGCTCAGCGCATCCATGTAGGGGAGGCACATGTCGTCCGCCCAGAGCGCTGGTTGTTGTCCACTATGTCCTTGAACCCCATTTTCAGTTCTTTTTGTCCGACACTGTGTGGGTGTTCTGTCATATCATATCCGGAGTGCGTGCCCTCTTGCTGGTCTGTTTGGGGGAACGATGGGGGCTGTTGGGTGGGCTCCTGGCGGCTGTGGTCCCTCCCTCCCTCCCTCCCTTCCAACCCGTCCTCTCCCCTGCTCCGAGCCACGTGTTCCTGGCTGGACCAGGTTCCCCCTCCTGCTGCTGCTGCTGCTGCTGCACCTCCTTGCCCTCTCACTCCATCCTCCGCTCGGTTTCCTCCGCCCTCCTCTCCATCGACTGCTCCGCCACGTTCCCCTACTGCTGCCTGCCCTTTAAATCTCCCTCCCCGTGCCGCTTGTTGTCGGTTGCCTAGCAGCGATGTTGCGTGCTGTCACCACGGCCTGTGGTAATTTCCTTCCACCGCAGCTGGGGTTATCCCTTCAGATGTTACTTTTCATTTACCCCAGCCGTGGTGAGCATTCACTACACTTCTCGACCTCCTCCCGCCCCGACCTCACGAAGCGTGGTTAGGTTCACTGGGGGCCGTGTTTGACTGTGGTGAACATCTGGATGCAGGCCAACAGATGTGCAATGCTCTTTCATCACCGACCGCGTTTGACTGCGGTTGACTGTGGTGAATGCCAAAAACGTAATGTCTGAAATCACCTGCAGAGAGTCAAAGCGTCAAAGTGGCAGCTTTGGTTGCTTCAGAGAAGTGCACACGAATTCATCATTTTTATTTATTATAAATGTTTATACCCCGCCTACAAAAACGTTTGGGAAAACAGTACTCATTTTTCCTCACCATTTACCAGGGGTCCAGATTCCACTAATGAGCAACTAGCTCTCCTACCAATATACTTGGGACACAATTAAAGTGAATTGTGAAATTTCCATGTACTTTAGTGGTGATGAATTGTTCTGTTAGTTAGATGTTCTTTCTAAAGATGCCTTGTGGGGTGGGAGGGAAGCCTGGAACAATTCTGGCAAGTGCAATTAATATCAGTTTTATGGGAGCTTATCATCCTTCCATGTCCTCTAGTCTAAAAGGTATCATCTCCTATACAATGGTTTCCTAAAGAAAGAGGCTGTGATAAAAAAAAAATCACTTACTCTGAAGTAGCTTCATTGAAGCTTCAGAGCTGGGAGTGAATAGCGAGAAATGAATCAATCAATCCATTATGATCTGTTCTGTGCTTCTGTACAGCAACCCAAACTGGCCACTGTCAGAATCTGGATCCTGGGCTAGGTGGATTGTTGGCCTGACCCAGTAGGTCAGTTCTTTTGTTCTTAATTCCTAAATGAAAAGCCAAAGTAACTGGAAAAAATGCATTTATCACCCATTTTTTTCTACTTGTAATTTTTCTACCAGTTGCAGGGCTTCAGTTAGATCAGGGGTGGGGAACCTCAGGCCCAGGGGCCAAATGCAGCCTGCAGCAAGTTTTTATGTGGCCCCTTTCCAGTGCCTGGATCTGGCCCCTGGATCCAGTCTCTGCCCCCAAGCGCTGAAAAACTGAGCTCAGGATAATGGAGCAGAGAGGAAGGCCTGCACACAAGGGTAGGGGACAAATCCACAGCACAGATCCATGATCTGTGCCCTCCTTTTCTTGAATACACCCGTTAAGTGCCCCCACCCCCAACCTCTATGTGGCCCTGGGAGCTGGTACTAATTTTCAATGTGGCCCCTGGGACAGAAAAGGTTCCCCACCCCTGAGTTAGATTATTTCCGAGTAAGTGGTTTGTGGATTGCAGCCAGAGAGGCTAGTACGACAGATTACCCTGTGTTGCAGGGTAGCAGATTGCCCGGTAGGATAGGAGCTGTACCTGTCCTGATTTTTATAAATTAGCTCATGTCCTGTGGAAAAGAAGTCAGTGTGGTCCAGTGGATGGGATGTCAGACTCGGAAATGGGAATTCTGAGTTGGAATATTGGTCTTTCTGGGTGTTTTGGGCAAGTCACTTCTATTCTAGCCCCAGATTCCAGCTATCTTATGGGCAACTAGTAACAGACCTGGTCAGTGTATGGGTGGCTCAATGAAGATGGAGCCATGTCTCACGTCTCCATCTTATTAGCTTGCAGTCTCCTCACTCCTCATGTCTTCTCATGTCTCTGGAGCTGACTTATGGAGAAACCATGTATTGTAGTGAATTATTATTTGTTGGGAACGTGATTTCTCAAGTGCACTGTTTCACTCATAAATGGTTCCTAGGAAACGTTTCCTAAACGTTTCCCCTGAGGTATTTTTATCCCTAGGTTTATCCCAGTAATAGCAGCATTCTAAGACAATCCTGCCTCCTCTCCCCATATCCCCCTTCCCTCATTTTAAACCTGTCTGCCGAAAATAAACCACTAGTGCTTAAGTTGTGTGTGGGAGGATGGTGGGGCTGGAAGTTCCAGGGCTCAGGCCTCTCCCGCACGTTCCACTCGTAGAACCTGGATGCATGGAGGAGGGGTAGAGGTGGGGGGACAGAAGAGCCAGTGAAGCTACCCTGCTAGCCCCCATTCTTCCACCAGCCAAAACATTTGCTACAAGACAATGGGTAAAAACAGACGTGTGGGTGCCGCTGCCACTCCCCGACCCAGGAAACCACAGCCGACGTGGCCCAGGTTGGGGAAGGCTGGGCCCACACTGAACAAGCATGCCCATGGTCAGAGAGCCATCCCGCCAGCTGCACAGCCCGGAAAGGGTGGGGAGCTAAACAAATGTGCAGGTGACCTCGCCCCCACCCTGCTCCCAGCGCCCCGCCCCCTGCCATGACAGACAGCTATGGCAGCTCCTGCCCTGAGGTGGGGCTGGCGGGCCTGGCTGAACACATGTGCTAGCCTGTGTTGACCTGCATGGGAAACCCTTAGCTCGGGCTGTATCCTCTGAGATTTTCCAAGGGTGCAGTCCACTGCCTGAATTACCGGGAACCAGTGGGGCCCCTGCCCTCCCTACCTTTTTTGACAGCCCCGTTAGCTACTGGCTTTAGAAGGCTACAGTGGGGACATGATTTCATTGAGGGCCCCCTACCTTTTTCTTTATAATTTGTGCTGGTGGGCCCCAGGGCACAGCAGGCCAAAGTGGGCCACCGTCATGTCTGTTTTTATCCAGTGGCAGTGGCAAGCTCCTCCTTGTCCATCTAGAGCAGACCCAGATTCAACCCAATCAGGGGGCTTCAGAAGCCCCAGCCTAAGCCCCAGGCTCTCCTCTGACAGGGCTGGGGTTGATCAGCCTAGCTCCCAGTCCTCATTGAGCTTAATCAAGCCCCAAAGAACTGCTGGCAAAGGAAGGACGTGGAGAGGGACTGACCGAGTCACCATGGGACCTGACAGGGCAGCTCCACCAGCCCCTCTGAATCCCCCCATGCTTCTGGGGTAAAAGGATGGGGTTCCCAGGACAGACCTGAGCCCCCAGCACCTCTTTACCCCTCCCCCCTTTTTCAAACAACAACAACAACAACAACAAAACAAACAAATGAAGTGGCAATAGGAGTCCCAGACAGGAAGGGCCCAGGAGTTCTGCTGGTGTGCTAGGAAAAGGTGCGATCCATCAGCAACAATGCCAGACTGTGGCTGTTGCAGGTTGACTTGAAAAAGCATCCAGTCTGCCCACAGCAATCCAGCCTGGGGGAGAACAGTGGGGTCACTAGGGGTTGCTGCCTTGTGAGAATCCTCACACACTGCATTGCTCTGCAGTAACCAAATCTAGGAGCCTTGCTTTGTTTTTTTATTTTTTCCCCTGGGGTCGCCACCCTAGGTTTGGCATGCAGTTAGAGCTCATGGGCACTGGGAGGGGGGAGTAAGGGGACATGGTTGGACCCTCTGACTTGTGTTTGCCCCTGCCCCTTCTAAGCCCTTCTGGGTGGGGGAGGAGGGAGAACACAGGGCCACAATGGAAATAGAACAAAGAGGCTCCCTTGCCTCTTTCTGATGTGGCCACACCCCTTTCCCAGGGCCATGACACCATGGTGCTTGGAAAGGGGTGGGATGAAGGGGCTCTCCCCCTTATTTCTGCCATAGCCTCTCTCCCCCTGGAGTGGATTCTGCCAGCATCCTTGCTGTAGACATGTGTGTGTCTGTTCACACAGGCTGGGGAGGTAGGCACGTGGCTATTGCAACATGTGAAACAGACCCAAATTTAATCTTAGTCTAAACCTGTATTTTAGACACCGGCCATTTTTGAAGGGAAATAAACAGTCTTTCCTCTGATGAAGCATTATTGTTTTGACCTAGGGTGTTTCCACAACCATAGCAGGGCGTGGAGAGCAACATATGTAAACCCTTGTAGCGGGAATCCAGACAAGCTTCAAGACGTGAGGGTGCGCCCACTATGTGCTGAGCTGTGGTCAGCAGAGCCCTCCTTGGTTGCCAGCAGCAACCCCAGTCAGGAAGAGAGCAGGGGTGCTGCCCTCCTGCGATAGGGACAGGAATGGTCTCCTCACTGCTGAAGCAATAGGTCAGGCCAGCTCTTTCCCCTGCACTGAAGCACTATGTGCATGTGTGTGTGTGTTCTGCTTTCTCCTGATCAGCTGTTCCATGGGAAGCAGGCTTGCCTCACCTGCAGCTCTGCAGTGTGGGCAGGGCCATTTTGCTCCCTGCTGAATAGCTGTTCAATGGGAAGCAGGAGATCTCCCCCCTCCTGGTCTCATACAGCCCTGGGACTGTGTTACATCTGTGACTCTGGCTATGTGTCAACACAAACCTAGGAAGACTCTTGCCCTGGTTGTCTTGTGGAGCAGCACACCAGACTGGCATGTGTACACAAACATGATATGTCCAATGCAACATGTGGAGACACCTCTGGTCAAAATCAGTCACTAGAACTGCTGAGCGCCACCCTCCTTCTGAGCAAGTGTCATGCAGCTTCAGCTTTCATAGATTTTTAGAGTTGGAAGGTACCTCAAGGGTTACCTAGTCCAATCCCTACTGAGGTGGTTGCTCATAGTTTTGCCCGTAGACATGTAATACACCAATACTTGTTTTGGTTCATAACTCTGCATTAGTGGTGGAGAGAACCTCTGACCCATGGGCCAAATCCTGCCTGCATCTGTTTATTACTTGACCCATTTCCAATTCCTAGATATGGCTTGTGAATCCAATCGCTGCCCTCAAGCACTGAAAGAGGGAACTCAGAGGAAGGAAGCAGAGATCTGAGGTCAGGGGCACACAAGGACGAGGGATGGATCCATGGCATCAGTTCATGATTTGGACCCTGCCCTTCCTTCCCCCATCTTGAGCACCCTTTAAGTACCCCTGCTCCCCACTCCTATGCAGTCCACGGAACGTGTACTAGTTTTCAAAGTGGCCCAAATGTTCCCCACCCCTACAGAAATCTTATTACCAAATGCATTTGTTCCTTCCTTTTTCTTGAAATATTTTTTTCTTTTGCAAAACTTCAACCAACCAAAGTCTGATCACATAATCTTAACCCTCTATTTCCAGTGTATACATATAACAAGGTACCTGTGACAAGCATCTTATTCTGCAAACATTTACTCATGTTGAGTAACTTTATTCAGGTAAGCAGTTCTAGTGATTTTGATGGGGCTATGCAACTGAAAAATCTGTTCCTGACATGCATGTAGTTTTTGTGGAATCAGACCCAACATCTTGTCTACATGAGAACTTGTTTCTGATTAGTTAATCCAGTTTTCTTAAACTCATGCAGGATGGGGGCATGACTGCTCTTATTTCAGTTTAAAAGTGATTTGCTTCAGCTCAACTTGATCTGATTGGGATCCGTAGCAAACCAGACTGAAATAATACACTCTTTAACAGAAATTTGTGCCCAGATGGGCAGTTCAATTTAACTGCATTAGGATCAGGCACAAAGGGCGGATTCCGACGTGCATTTAAATCGCACAGAATCCTCGGCGGCACAGTGCGATTTAAAAAACCCCGCACTTCTGGGCTGGTTTGAATGCGCTGAGCGCGCACATTTCCACTTAGCCCGAATGTTTGGAGTGCAGATTGAAAAGTTGCTCCGAGCAGCTTTTCAAACCGCGCTCCAAACATTCGGGCTAGGTGGAAATGTGCGCGCTCAGTGCATTCACACCAGCCCGGAAGTGCGGGGTTTTTTAAATCGCACTATGCCGCCGAGGATTCTGTGCGATTTAAATGCACGTCGGAATCCGCTTCTGCAAACAACACCTGAATTATTCAGAGGAAGGGGAGGCTAGGGGCTAGTTCAGGGTTGGGGAGTTTTTACTCTCCTGTGGGCCACTTTGAAAATTAGTAAAAGCTCTGTGGGCTTGGTAGGAGATGGGGAGGGTGGTGCTCAAGATGTGGGGAGGGCATAAGGGAGAATCCAGATCATGGATCTCTACCATGAATCCATCCTCATTTTCACTTATTCTCCTGGGCTCACTCTTTCAGTATTTGAGGGTAGGGGCTGGATTCACAGGAATTGGAAAGGGACCAAATAAAAACCAGCCATGGGCTAGATTTGGCCAGTGGGTTGGACGTTCCCCATCTCTGGACTAGATTCTCAGCTGGAGCATGTTGGCGTGGCACTACAGGATTCACTAGATTACCCTGATTTACATCGGCCAAGAGACTGCCTTTAAGATGGCACTGGCTCTAAGAATGGTATGTAAGGGCCAAATCTGCTAACCTTTGTAACATGTTACTTTACAAGCAATTCCCACTGAAGCATCTACTTATGTTGGGTACCTACTTATGTTAGGTAGCTGGGAGTAGCTGGGTACTCACAGACATGATGGTGCCACCGTCATTCCGACTGGGTGTAGGGAGGGTTATGCCCGGCCGGGGCAACTCCGGTGATGGAAACAGACATCCCCACTGCCTGCCCTGGCTGGAGAGTACTGGGAGGCTGGGTGGCTTCCCCAGTGCTGTGGGCGGTGCCCAACCCCCCGTCATGACAGACAGCCATGGCGACCTGCCCCCCCCACGCCGGGACAAGTCAGTGCCAAGAACACACGTTCTCACCTAATTTGTTCGCTCTTGCCCAGCTGGGCCATGGCTGGGCACAGACTGTGGGCCTACTTTGTTCCAGGCCTACATTTCTGGCCCATCCACCACATCAGGTGGAGTTTGCTCCAGGTCTACATCTAGTGGGTCTGGATCAAATGTTCAGGCATCACTCTGGCCCAGTTGAACCAAAGAGGGCTGAACCGGGCCAGTGTGATGTCTGTTGACATTCTATGGCACAACATCAACAAGGCCCTACTGTGCCAAATACAAGGTAGCTGCTTATGGAGCAAAGTGTTACTCTGCATGAGTAAAGAGAGGCAGACTCTGACTCTGGAAATATAATGATCATGTTTATTAAAGTTTTTTTTTTTTTTTTACTATTTATTAAAGTCCAGGAGAGAGAGCTGTTGACCTAAGGAAAGTGTATAGGCCTGAGCAAGTTCACAGAGAGCAATATAGACTTGGCTAGCTTGAATGCACACAGTGGGTAAAAACAGATGTGACAGCGGCCCGCTGTGACCCACTTTGACCCACTTTGCGTTGGCCACCAGATGTTGGCCCAGAATTTCCCTGGGCTGTGTTGGTGGCTAGCCTGGGCTCTCACTCCCGAACTATGTCCAGGTCAAAGCCTGATTGGGTCAAAGCAGGCCACAGCGAGCTATCACATCTACTGTGGCCCAGCAGACACGGCCCGGATTGGGTCCACCATGGCCAGCCGCCATAACTGGCCATGTCCCCACCCTCCACGGCAGCCCAGCTGCAGGCATGTTTGTTGTGTGGCCTGACCTGGTCCAGACCATGTCCACAGCAGCTTCCCGACTTATGTCTGTTTCCACCCAGTGACGCCATAGCACAAGTCGCTTCACATGGGAACTGGAATGCAATGATCCTCTTTCCCAGGATAGTTAAACAAATATTAAGCTGATAAGGGTCTGCATAACCAGATAAGAGACCATAATTCATTGTAAATAAGTCCTTTTGCCAAGGAATTCTGGGAGTTTCCATAGAGCAAAACAGGAAAATCCATATCAGGTCAATAGCTTGATAGGTCTCCCAAGAAAAGGAAAGAAATTTTCACCCCTAGAATATTATAAAAGCCCCAGCTTGGGTCAGGGCAAGTAGATCCAGGGTGGAAGAAACTGTCTATCATGGGCCCTTGGTTCCCCATGCCAGAGGCCACTTGGAGCAGGCACCTGACTTCTCTCTTGCCGTGCCTGTTTATTGGGCTAGGATCAGCTTTTGCCAATCCAATCAGCATGAAATACTTTGCCAGTCTTGCCTAAAACTAGAAAGCTTGTATTGATCCATATAGGACTAAGACTAGAAGAATGCGCTCTTCTGATTCCGATCAAGCTTGAGCCATTCAAACATTCATCTGACAATATGGCATCCTGACCCTCAACAGATCAGTCTTAGAGTCTAGGAGAGCTACTCATCTAGATGCTTCAGCTGTGAGGACACCAAAAACATCTGGATGAGCTGACATCTGGATCAATTTAATCTTCCACCCTCTTCTCTCCTTGGTCCCAATGCCGAGCTGGCTGCAACAGATGGGAGGTCAGTGGGGTGGGTGATCAGACAAGGGCAGCGGGCAGTTAGCCCTTTTCTCTCCTACAGTCTCAGCTCATTGGCTCATGGTGAACCTGGTGAGAGCAGAGGACTATGGATGTGGGGAGAAAGTAGAGCAGTCATATTTCCCGTCTGCCCTGTCTCCTTGCAGATACTTACTCTTCCAAGGAATAAGTAGGGCTACTGGATGAATGAAGCATCTGGGTGGCCAAGATCCAGATCTCTCCTAGAGCACTGCACTGCATGGGCTCCAAAATCAGGCCAAACTCCCATCAAAGCTTGTTCCTGAGGTAACAGGGGTGGGCCCCCCCCCCCGCCTGCAGAGTGCCATGAAATCACAGTGCACCATGGGGTGGAAGGTTGGACATGTCAGAGGAAGGGCAGGTTCATCTGTTTCCCTGTCCTTTTCCTGGCATGAGAACTGTGATGATATGATGCTCTGTGGCAGTGAGGGACACATCAGAAAAAGGGTGAGGTTAAGGTGTTCTTCTGCTCTTTACTTGATGTGGCTTTGCTTTCCCTGTGATAAGGGTGGGGAGTCCTCTTGCCCACAGGGAATAAGGCTCAAGTGGGTTTGGTCTGGAAGGGCTCCCAAACTGAGCCTGATGGAGCCTCTTAGGGTTGGTCTGTTATGCAGGATTCTAGACTCTACTATATATATTTTTTGCCTCCTACTTTATTTATTTTCCATGAAACTGATTATACCCTCTGAAGCATGAAATCCACCGAGACCCCTCTACCACATCACAAGTCCTTTATTAGTGTGTTTATCAGTGACACGGAGTACAGAAAGCAAATGTAATTAAATCACATTTCACTTGAAATCGACCACAGGCTCAAGAAACACAAGTCACACTCGGCGTGGCAAACTTTTCAATACATGGGTGGGGATTGCTTAGCTTGTCATTACAGTGCAAAAGAGGAAATCCCTTTACGTGACTGCTAAAGTAGTCACAACATTTTGTGTGTGTGGGTGTAGACCAGTCCCTTTGGCAATAATTTCCATTATTATTTTTTAATTTATTTGTTTTTAGCTTTTATTATATAAAAATAGAACAACATTTCTTTATGTACAAACATTACATTACACAATATACAGGGGTTGTTTGTTTGTTTGTTTTTAAAAGAAAACACTACCCAAATGGTTGGTGAGCTAAAAGCAAACAAAAAACCCCAAAAGCACAGTAGGAAAAAAAATAAAAATAAACTTAAATACTGCACATTTCATAAAAATTACATGAGCAACAGTTTGTTGTTTGCAAATACCAAACAGTATTGACACGATTGGAAACTTCTCCCAACAACTTCAATGGTTAAGGCAGCGGTTCGCAAGCCAACGGACCATTGTCAGCCCAATCTTGTGGGTCACCATAGCTGGATGAGGTGGGCCTCTTTGGTCCCAGCCAGCACCATGAATATTTTCAGGGGGAAGGGGAGAATGCGGACCACTAATGTACTCTGGCCCCAAAGTTCGATTATACCTGTTGTACTGTAGCATAATGGCTAAGCTGTTGGCTGTGGGTCTGTAAAACCAAGGGTTAAATCCCATCGTGACCCTGAACTCACTGGGTGGCCTTGGGCAAGTGACTATCTCTCAGCCTTAATTCCCCTTATGGGAATAATGATGATGACTTACCTCACAGTGGGAGAACTAGGTAAGGACCTGTAAAGCACTTTGAACACTGAAAAAGTGCCACAGGAATGATAAATAAAAAGAATAATTATGGCCATTCCTGGGCTCCTTTCCCCATGGAAGTGGTTGTAGCCCAGCTGGGCACTAAAACTTGCTTGGCTGAAGCCTCTTGTGGTCTCAGTTTGGGAACCGCTGGTTTAAGGCACATCTTGCATATTTCTATGTGCAACACTGAATTCTACTCAATAACTTAAGGGCTCTTCAGACTGTCCTAATAGTGTGCATGTATGGGGTGTGTGTGCTTGGGGTGTGGGTCTTTAAACCTTCTCACTGGGGTCAGTCTGGGGTCCCAAGTATCTAGTTGAAGGGGCTTGGTAGAGGGGCACCCCAATTTCCTGAAGATCTGGCAGCCTCCCTGGGCGAGGAGGGGAGAGCAAGGTCATTGTCCTGTCAAAGTCTCTGTGCAGCACTTTCTCATAGACGCTCTGTAGCCCCACTGTCTTGGGCAGCTGCACCTGGTAATAATTGTCTCTGCGCAGGGGATCCCTTGGCAAGGAAGTGCTTTTGCAGAAGGTGGATAGCTGGGCTGTAGGGTGGGGGGACACATGAGGATTGGATCGACCACAGGATGGGCTCCAGCAACGGTCTGAGTGCCCTAGGATCTTACATTCAGCCGTACAAGCCCACAAGCCTAGAGATGCAAAGGAAAGAAGAGATCAGCTGTCAGTCACAACTCAGAAAGAGGAGAAAGGCAAGAGACCAGCATACTGCTGTCAAATCCATTCTCCAAAGAGCAGTAAGCTGAGATAGGGGGAGAAAGTCCCACCCCCCCAGCAACACAAAGGTGGGGCTGGAAAGGCAGATTGCAGGATTCCATCTGCGTGGAGTCTGCAGGTGTGCTCAATGTGCATCTGCATATCAACACTGCAAGGTAGAAGCAAGCTAGCAGAACTACTCCTGCACTGGAGCGATGGGAAGGGGGCAGCTTCTTCTCTCCACTGGCCACTTAGCCCACCCTGCCTTAGTTAACTCATCCGTCCATCTTTCTGTCTCGGTTCACTCTCTATTTCTCCCCCCACACTGTCTCTCGAATCCATCTGACTCTCCACCCACCCACACTCATATCTATCTGCCCATGCATCCCCACAGGTTCAACTCATCTCTTCCCCATACACTCTATCCATCTAGCCATACTGCACAAACACATCTCCTTGCTTTATCACTCTCTCCTCACTCTCTCTAGCCCTTTGCCCCCCTGCCAGTGTGTCTGCCTGAGCCCCGCTCCCCAAAAGCAGAGCTGTGCTGGAAGGAGGAAGGCTGTGTGTTTGGGAGGGGGCGGGAGAAGGCTCCTTACCATTCTGCATGTGAGCGATGAGGTCCTTCTTGAGGGCATCGCCGCTGATGTCTGAGTCGCTGTCGTTGAAGTCACTGTCCCCCTTTCCGCTGTCTTTTCCGCTGAACTTCTCTGCTTCTCGGCCGGAGATAGTGTTGAAGGAATGACCCTTCCAGATAGCCACCGTGGGCACAGACTCCTTACTGTAGCTGGGGGTAGGGGCGTAGGGCTGCAGGGGAGAGAAAAAGGGAGGATGGGGAGTCAGGTCAGCATGTGTCAAACCCGCAGCCTCTCCCAAGCCTCCCCCCACGCCCATCCCCATCCCCAGGCAGAGGAACGCCCGGGATCTCACCTCACTGTTTGAGCCCCGTAGCCTCTTCTGCCCCTCGAAGAGACAGGCGCTCTCCCTGCTGCTCTCCGAGGCGGATCCCTCTTCGCTGGCCGGGGACGGCTCGGGGCTGGGGAAGGAGCGCACCTCGAAGAGGGTTCCTCGGGGACTGCTTTCCTCCGGCCTCCCCAACGAGTCTGGCGGCGGGTCTCGGCTTGGGGGCACGCCCTTTCTGCTCTCCGTCTCCTTCTTGCGCCGGTTGCAGGTGGTAGCGATGGTGATGATGGCCCCGAGTAGCAGGGTGCAGCTCCCAGCCAGCACAATGATAACGATCAGGGGGATATCCCATTGCAGCGCCTTGCCCTCCCAAGAGCTGGGCTTGAGCGCTTCGTGGCCCAAGGAAGGGGCCGTGGCCGTCACTAGGAAGGTCACCGTAGCCGTGGTGGAGAGGGGCGGCTTGCCACTGTCAGTCACCGTCACTAAAGCTCGGTAGGTTTGGCCCAGCTCCCCGGAAAGGTCCCCGCGGAATGCGATCTCCCCTGTTTGGGGGTCGATGAGGAAGCGCTCCTGAGGCTCCTCCAGGAAGGCAAAGGTCAGTTCGGCGTTGGCCCCCTCGTCTGAGTCCCTGGCTTGGATCTGCGCCACTACGGAGTCGGGGGTAGCTTTGCTGGAGATGCTGATCTCTGCCGAGCCGTTGGAGAGCACCGGGTGCGTAATGAGGGGCGCATTGTCGTTCTGATCCACCAGGCGTACTTTGACCAACGCTGTGCTGGACAGCTGCGGGGAACCCCCATCGCAAGCCTGGATCCGCAGCTCTAGCTGCTTCAGGATCTCGTAATTGAAGGTCCGGAGCGCATAGATGGCCCCGGTGGCGGGATCCACGGAGACGTAGGTGGAGAGGGGGGCTCCCAGGAGCTGCGCGTCCAGCAGGCGGTAGCTGACCTTGCCGTTGGGCCCCAGGTCGGGGTCCCTGGCCAGCACGGTGGCGAGGTAGGCGCCGGGTGGGTTGTTCTCCAGCAGCGCCACCTCGTAGACGGGCTGGGCGAAGAGCGGCGCGTTGTCGTTCTCGTCGCTGAGGCGCACGGTGAGCTGCCGGACGGTGCGGAAGGGCGGCGAGCCCAGGTCCTCGGCCAGCACGGTGAGGTTGTACTCGGGGATGCGCTCCCGGTCCAGCGGCGCCGCCGTGACGATCATGTAGCTGGCCTGGTAGGCGCGCTGCAGCGCGAAGTGCGGGTGGCCGGAGAGGGCGCAGCGCACCTGGCCATTGGCGCCCGAGTCGCTGTCCGAGGTGCTGACCAGCGCCACGAAGCTATCGCTGCCGGCCGCCTCGCTGACATAGGCCACCCCGCCGCCGCCCGGCCCGGCCCGCAGGGGGCTGATGCTGATGCCCGGCGCGTTGTCGTTCACGTCGGTCAGGCGCACGATGACTTTGCAGGTGGCCGCCAAGGGGCTGGCGCCGCGGTCCTGCGCCTGCACGTCCAGCTCGTAGGTGCGCTTCAGCTCGTAATCCACCGCGCCCTCCAGGCTCAGGCGGCCCGAGCGCGGCTCCAGGCGGAAGAGCTGCCGCGCCTCGGGGGGCACCTGGCTGCCCCAGCCGTAGACGATCTCGCCGTTGGGCCCCTCGTCGGGGTCGGCCGCCTCCAGGTCCAGCAGGAGGGAGCCCGGCGGCGCGTCCTCGGGCAGCTCCACGGTGAGCGAGCCCTGCGGGAAGGCGGGGCTGTTGTCGTTGGCGTCCAGCACCCGGAGCAGGACGGTGGCGGTGCCGGAGCGCGCCGGGCTGCCGCCGTCCTTGGCCACCAGCTCCAGCGTGTAGGCGGCCTGGCTCTCGCGGTCCAGCTCCTGGAGCAGCACCAGGTCGGCGCACTTGACGCCGTCGGCCCGGGTCTGCGCCTCGATGCCGAAGTGGCTGTTGGGCGAGATCTGGAAGCTCTGGATGCCATTGGAGCCCACGTCCTCGTCCAGGGCGATCTCCAGGGGGAGGCGGGTGCCGGACGCGGCGCTCTCCGACACCTCCAGCGGGATGTGCGCCTGGGGGAAGCGGGGCGCGTTGTCGTTGATGTCCCGCACCTCCAGCTCCACGTGCACCAGGCGGTACTGGCCCTGCCACAGGCTCACCACGTCGAAAGCCAGGACGCACTGCGGGGACTGACCGCACAGCCGCTCGCGGTCCAGTCCCCCTTCCCCGATGCTCAGCTGCCCGTCCTCCTCTCGCACCCGGAGCAGCGAGCTGTTGCCGGACTGCTTCATCAGGTGGAAACTAACCTCCCCGGAACCTTGCAGGTGCATCTCCTCCGCCAGAGTGCCGATCACCGTGCCTGGCGCTTCTTCCTCGTAGGCGCGATACCGCACGGTTTTGGAGAGGCTGAGATGGAGCAGCCAAAAGAGACACAAGTGCCGAAGGGAGCTGTGCCTTTCCCCGCTGCCAGGACCCATGTCACCCGTCCTGGGTGCCAATCTGCCAGGGATTGGGGTGAGAAAAAGTGTCCTCTAAGCGACTGGTAAGTTACAATGTCCCGTAAAACACTCCTCTTCCCAGAGGCAGCCCCTGCATGCTCCGTTTCGCTCTGCCCGGTTTGGAAATGCCAGCGCTTTGTAGCGCGCCCGGCTCCGCAGCATCCAGTTTTGTGAACCGGACCGGCGCCTCCTGAGGGTCTTTAATAGACATCGCTATGCAAATAGAGCCAGCCAGTCAGCCAATGACAGGCGCCCACACTGGTCTCCTGAATAGCCTTCCGGAAAATCCCTTTAATGTGGAAAAGGCTTAAGAGGGGGAAACAAGAAAGGAAAAATGAGGGAATCTCGCTTTTGTTTCCTTTAACTCTTTTCTCGTCCCTCTCGCCTTTTTTTGATGGTGGGAGGAGGGACGCTGTGCAGAGGGGTTGGCACACAGATCGGGGAGTAAATCGCGCTGGGTGTTTGGTTAATTGCACCACGCCAGCACCCTGCTTGGAGGGACAGGTGTCTGGGGCGCCCAATGCTTTCCTCAGCTGGTCAATTGTAACTTGCCGTGGTGTTGGTGTTGGTGTTGGTGGTGTGTGTGTATGTGTGTGTGTGTGTTTTGTCTTGTGTTGTGTTGCATGTGAAGACATGTACTCCTACTTGTGACTGCGTGTGTCAGTTTCCACACTGACTACAACAGCAAATCCCCCCATCCCAAGAAAAACGAGATTGCAGAAAACTAATCTGATGCAAATGCATACGCCCCCCCCTTCTAATCAGGATAGACAGAAAGGGTGCAA
Source organism: Sphenodon punctatus (assembly GCA_003113815.1). Taxonomy (NCBI): domain Eukaryota; kingdom Metazoa; phylum Chordata; class Lepidosauria; order Sphenodontia; family Sphenodontidae; genus Sphenodon; species Sphenodon punctatus. The sequence continues at coordinate 2,282,767 of QEPC01008108.1, read as the reverse complement.
TTCTGACTCCATTGAAGTCAATGGGAATTTCGCCAGGGGTGTAGCTAGGTAATTTGCAATGGACCCTCGTACAGAAACTTCCCCCCACCCACCTCCCAGTATTAGGGGACACAGCTGCCCGTGGGAGCGTGGGCCCCTCAGGCTTGTGGCCCTGGTGCAGCACCTCCCCACTATACTTACACCCTTGAATTTAGCCATTGACCTCAGGATTGCACCCAAGGGGGGCAGCCCTGATCTCTCCTCTTGTTTATATTCCCAGCCACCACCACCCAACATATGCGCCCAGTGCCCTCCTCCAGGTGCTATTTGCTTTGCAGAGGGGGTGGCACCACATGGGAGAAGGGTCAGAGGGTGTGAGAGGGGGTACTGTCTCCTGGTCGCACCTCATGCTCCCTGTCCCTTCTCCCACTGGGCACACCACCAAGCCCCCTCAGGGAAGCAAAGAGAGCTTAGATGGTTGCAGAGAGGAATGGTTGCAAGGGAAGGACAGGGAATGTGCACTCTCAAGGGTTAAAGGGCATTGCTAAGAGAGGGCACAGGCCTCCCCCCCTGTTGATCCCCTGCCTAAATAGTAGTTTACTCGCGTGAGATCAGAGCTGCTTTTGAGGCGCTGCTCCTAGCATGTTTTAGTATGCATGTCACTGCCGGAGTGGCTTTCTTAAGCCTTGGGCACTTGCAAGGCAAGGCAAGGGGGGTGGGGAGGAGAGAGAGAAAAGTTCCAAATAGGATTTAGCATAAGCTTGAGGAGATTTGGAAAGGTTTCAAAGATCAGACTTTATCAAAGGCTTATGAAGCCCTCGTTAGCTGTAGACATAGAATAGCATGGCAGGCCAGCCCGTTGGAGGCACCAATGTCTGTATTATTTCACGATGACAAGCAAAAGGAAAAGAAAGTTGAACAGTTTCCACAAGAGGTGTCGGGGCTAAGTTGAGTATAATGGGCAAACGCCACATGTATCCATTATGTCCTTCCATTCATTCCCAATCACTGCCATAACTCTTTGACTAAACGATGATGGGCGCAGAATCACACACAATGCCCCCCGGCTCATATTAAAATACATTTAAGACCTATCCCTCCTGATGCCCCGTTACGCCTATTTAGAGGATTTTCTTTTTTGTCCTAATAGGGCCTCTCTGGGAAGCCACACTAGTCTCGTTCCAGAAGAACAAAATAACAGCATGAGGTTGAAACCTGGCACGGACCTGGGGGGGGGGGGGGGG
>QEPC01008108.1:2196189-2281378 GCA_003113815.1 Sphenodon punctatus | reverse complement strand
TCTTGGGGGGGGGGGGCGGGCGGACGTAGATTGGATTAAAACAATACTCATCCCCTTCCCCAGATGAAGTGGTACACAGGTCTGTTAAAAGAAATTTAGGCTCCTGGTACATCCTGCCCCCTCATTCCCGCCCATCTGTTGAAAGTTTCAAAATCAGTTTCTGGAGACAACAATACTGGAACTTTATTTACTTACAATGCTCATTGAACGCATCATAATTTATATGAAGAAATAAAAATGCTTGTCCTTGGTCCCTCTCTGAGCTTGGGGGCCCAGTACAATTGTACACCCATTCCCCCTCCCTCAGCCTGATGGTACAAATGAGTGGTGTGTGGAGGGAGCATAGCATATTGGGGTGGGGGGTGGGGAGAGGGAGTCAAGGCTATAATCTTTACAGAATACACATTGGCACAGGGTGATTTTTATAGTTGTGGTAGGAGGCAAAGAAAGATACTATGGACATGATCCTCCAGAGTAGTGCCATTGACGCTGACCCATTGGTTTCAATAGGACTACTCTGGAGTATGTGATTTGAGGACTGCAACCAATGGGGGGGGGGGGGGCAGCAGCGGGCGATTGGGTGTGTGGGCGGGGGCAATTGAGCAAAGTGCTTTTTTTGATCTGTAAACTTTGTGTATAAAAGGTATCCGCTCTGCTGAACACATGTAGCAGTATAGCATGCCGGAACAAAAGAGCAGGATCAAGCTGCCAGAGTGGTGGGGGCAAAGCAGGGAGGAGGAGAGAACGGGGGCATGATGCTCTGAGCTTCCAACAAACTGCAAGACAATCCTTCTGCTGAACTCAGAAACGAGCTAGGAACGTCTCCAGAAACGAGGCTGGGTAAATTAATGGTGCCCAGAAGCGCCCTGCCTCCTAGCTATCATTTCCCCTTGCTTAGCTGAGTTCCTTTGTATGTGTTTCGGTAATGGAAAAGAGCAGTGGCTGGAGCAGCAGCTGTTGGAGACAAGAGATACACCGCGCTTGTCTTAACCTAGGGCATCATCCTCTGTAGCAGCGGCTTCCAGACTTGGTGCATCAAGGGACTACTGTCAATTCTCCAAACTGCTCATGGACTACCATGTGGGTTGGCTACAGCGAGGGAAAGCAGGTCTCTTCAGTCCCTGCCAGTGCCAGTCTGGGAGATGACCATGAACTCATTATTATTTTTGATCAATTTAGCATTCAAAGCGCTTTATAACGAGGGTTAGCATACCTCCCCTTTAAAAGGGGGCACTTATGAAAAATACATGTTGCAGGGCTGCACGGGAACCAAGGCAGCCCTGCCCCATGTATTTTTCATAGGCGTCCTCTTTTAAAGGGGAGCTACCCTAACCCTATTTATAACCCATATCAACCCCATGAGCTAGGTAGGTCATTGATATTCCTGCTTTATAAAAGGGGGAACTGAGGATGACTTGCCTAAGGCCACCCAAGGAGTTCATCACAGCCAGAACAGGATTTGAAAACTGGTCTCCCAAGTCCCACACCTTTGCCTCTACACTACAGTGGCTCACTAACACGGGCACTGGTGGGAACTGAATCGTGCATTGCTTTGACCACAGACCAGTTTAGGACTCACTGCTCTAGAGTCATACAGTTGGAAAGGACCTCAAGAGTTTTTCTAGATGTAACACGAAGAAGCCGATTGAAATCCAGTCCCCCTTCTATTATTTATTTATTTATTTATTTATTTAATTAATTAATATATACAGCACTAGCAATATAGACTAGCAAAGTAATTTTGAGACAGATACCTGTCCTAAGGGGCTGGACAAGACACAGAGACCCGGATATTCCCGTGTTACAGATTGGGAGCCAAGAAAGACTTGCTCAAAGTTACCCAGTGAGTTTCACGGCTAGGACAGAAACCCTTACCCTAGCACCTTTCGCAAAAGGCTCGCCAAGGCTGGTGGAGGGTTCATCTCCCTGAGACAGGCCATTCCTTAATGGGATGCAGGGCCAAGAATGTGTTAGCTCTCCAAGGACTCTCATTTGTATGTCAGCCCCAAAGTGGCTTATAGGTATCATAGGAGCTTAGAAAGTCTCCTTGCTAATGCGGGCAGAACTGACTAATTCTACTCCTGCTTAGTGGATGGAAACATCTCTCTCTCTCTCTCTCCCTCCAGCTTTGAGAATTAACCCTCTATCTTGTGGACTGATCACGTTCCCATCTAATCCAGTGGAAAGACACCCCACTGATTTCAATGCAAGTTGAACTGGTGTCTTATCCCGGCTTTTCAAGTGCAGACTCCACTCGGTTCCTTTCTGAGGGTTTCCTCTAACATGGGGACGTACAGCTTCATGAGTTTTCCTGCCTTAATTCACCTCACGCCTAATGTGTCCCACAATGGAGCCTGCAAAACCCAGGGGTGCAGCATTCTGGGATTGCTGGCAGCGGCTGCGGGTGCTTTTTAGGCAGGCGCCTTCCCCACCCAGCGTGCAGGTTGCCGAGCTGCTGCCTAGGGCCCCTGCAAGGCGCGTGATGGGTGGGGAAGCACCCTGTGGCGAAACTGACAGCGGAGGAAGCACGAGTGAAAACCAATTGCCCGCAGGAAATTAAAAAAAAAAGCGGGAGAAGGGACTCCTGGGACTCTCCCTTGGCCTTAACGGGGCGCTGCTGCTGCGGTGGCGTGTCTGGCAGGATGTGTGCCCTGAGTCGGTGCATCAGGCGAAGAAGCCAGGCCGGCGGGTTGCTGCCCTCCCCCAGTCCCAGCGGCAGCTCGCGAGACAGCCCAGCCAGCTCGCTAATTACTGCCGAGAAGCGGTGTTAAGAGTAATTACCCCGAGTGGTGTGATGGCACGCGAGTGAAGCGAGCTGAGGTGCCTGCAGATTGCCAGCATTCTCTAGCCTGGCGGGCAGCAGCCAGATTATGGAAATGGGATTTAAAACAGCGCATCAGCGCCTTGCTCCAATCCCCACCGAAGCCGGGGGGTAGCTAAACTTTCGCCCAGCGCTGATCTGGCCCAACAAAAGCTCCCCAAATCGCCTTGTTATCATACCAAAAGGCCTGGGCTGTCTCAAAGGAGCCCTTTTCTCTTTATTTTAGCAATTTAGCAGACAACTGTCTCGCGATCATGAGAACAAACATGACCACAATGGCTGGCCTTTTCCCAGAATGCAAATGCTGCTGGCTCCCAAAAGCTGGATTTTCCCAACTCGGCCTAATACCGGCATTGTGACCGAAACTCGCGTGCAGACAGCGAGATTGACACGGCCGTCACGTGATGGATTAGCTCTATAGGCGAGTTCTCAAAGGGGCGACAATGCCGGGGCTCAGCTTGATCTGGTATCTCCCACAGTCGAGAGGGGGAAAGAGAAGGAGGCTATATTCTCAGAGGTAATAGGATTATCTTTTTCCATTTCAAGTTCTATACAGCATGTAATTTATTTTTAATTAGGATTAGATCTACCAGGAAAGGAAGCTAGACTTGGCAGCAAAGACAACCCCTATTCGAAGGGATGGAGTGAAGGGGCTGACAGGGGTGGTGGTCATTCGCCCCCCCACCCCACTCTCCAGTTAAAAAAAATAAAACAGGTCTCTGCACTTCACAGAAGAAAGGGAAGGAGACAGAAGTCTAGTCTATAATTCCGAAGAAGCGTTTTGGAGAGGTATACCAAATGTCCTTTCAGGAAGACTACTATAGCTTGCTAACTGGACAATGCCCAGAATAGGGTTTCAGTGACTTGTTTGGTTCACTTGCGCCTTTTGAGAGGTAGAATAATAATACCTCCCCCCCCCCCCAACATAAGAAGTACCATACTTTGTCAGAGGAATGACCCATCTAGCCGACTATCCTGTCTCTGATATGGTGGCAGCTTTGGTTACTTTAGAGAAGTGGACAAGCCATAATGGACTCTCCATTTCCTGCTGTTCACTCCTGGACTCTGAATATATAGAGCAGGGATGGGAAAGTGTTTCCCTCCCAGGAACCACTTTGAAAGCTCCAAGGGCCACATAGGCATCTTTGTCCTGCAACCTCTAAGCCTTAGAATCTACAGGGTGCACCTAGGATGGGGGAAGAAAGAGGAGGGTCAAGATCATGGATCTGTGTCATGGATCCATCCCCTACTCATGGATCCATCCTCAATCTCTACTACCTCCCCTCAACCTCACTCTTTCAGTGCTTGGGGGCTGGAACCGGATTGGGTTTTGGGGCCCGAGCCAGAAACCGGAAAGTGGCCAAATAAATACTAACCATTAGCTGCATTTGACACTCCCACCCCTGCCTGAGGTTTCCCACCCCTGATACAGACCCATTTCCTGTCATTCACTCCTAGTTTCTGCCAGCCGGAGTTTTTGATTACATTTTTAAAAATAAATAAAAAACAGCCACTACTGTAGGAGCCTTCAGAGAAAAGAGTGTCCTGTAGTCTGGTGAAAATCAACTTAAAAGCATTCCACAAGACTTCTAGGGGAGGGCTTTGTACAATTTAAAAAAATCAACATATGGAAACCTTCTGTTTGAGATGCATCCCTGAAATATTAAAGCTAAACAACCCAGATCGGTTCATTGCTACAAGTGGGGAGCCATATGTTCTTGCAAACTGCACATATTGCTTCTAATAAGAGATTCTCACCCCCTATAATTTCTTTGGAGCAGAAAAAAGAAAGTGTTTTTTTTTTCTGTTCTTTTTTGTAGCCGTGCAAGATTTTAATAATTGAGCAGCTTCCGTGCATAAAGTCATTGTTGCAGAGCACTTTAGAGGCAGACATTTCTTTGTGCCGGATAGCTGGAACTGCCTGCTTTCCAGAGCCTTCCCCAAGCCAGTTTTCATATGGAAATCGAGGCCCTTCTCTGAGGTAGTTTCTTAAAGCCATTAAACCGCAAGAGCTGGATTCTGCCCAGCGTAAGCTCAGGTCGAGTGTTAGAGCCTGCTTCTTCCAGGCGGCAGCAAGAACATTTTTATAGCATTGATCTAGTGTCACCCGCAATCAAGTCAGATTGACGGCTGATGAATTGTCCGGTGACAGGTTGCAGTTAAAAAAAATACAGATCCAATCTCAGAGATGGCTAGCTGGGTAGATTAGTGGAACACCTATTCACAGGCCACTGCACTACCTATTTCTCACAAATGCATGGGGTACGAATGGCAATGAAGACTCAGCACTCAAGCCAACCCCATGTCTGAGACAGTCACGCTGAAAAGCCAGTTTCTCTGTGTCCTCAAAACTACAGGGCTTGGGAAGGTTTCTGGAGATGGAAAACCGATCCTGGGAGGATGGCTGAATGATTTAGTCTAATCAGGGCTTGATTCAGGCAACTGCAGATTCTGCAATTGCACAGAATCACCTGTATGTGTGTGTTGGGGGAGGGGAAGGTATCTATGAATAAACATAAATGACAGAGAGTCTGAGAAGCATTGGCATAAAGTACAGGCCCACAAGGCCTGAATCATGGGGTGTCCCAGCCTATGGGAGGCCTCTAGCCATTCAGGTAGGGGGCCCACAACACATGGGGCCTGTTGGTAAACTAGAAATAGCAGCATATGCATAATATATGGGCTTGAAGGGTCTGCAGTGCAGGTAACCTGCGCATCTAAGCAGGATGTTATGATTAACTGAGCATAAAGAATTAATTACAATAACATTACCTCTCACCCCATCCTAACGGGTGAGTCTTTGTGTGTCCATCAAACTTTCTTATGTAGGAGGAGGTCTATATGACTATTTCCCATGACGCTTCAACTTCCCCTGATCCAACCAGTACTGAGACTAATTATATAGGGGTGGGGAACATTTTTCTTTTTGTGGGACACTTTGAAAATTAGTGCATCACTGTGACCAGATAGCAGTTGGGGGCTAGGGTGCTTAAGGTGCGTGCTTAGAATACAAAAACAAAAGGGAGGCTCCAGATGTAGATCTGTGCCATGGTCACACATCGAGGTATTTCGTTTGCGTTCGGCAAACAACGCGCGTCCACCTTGAATGTATGTGATTGCGTCCGTTGTCACGTATAATCCCGTCTTGTGGGATTTTGAAAAATCGCACGGGCGGGTCGCGTGACTGCGACCTGCTCGTATAAAAGCAGCCTTAGCCTCTGCTCCCTTTCCCTGAGCTCTTTCTTTCAGTGCTTGAGAGTAGGGACTGGCTCTATGGGCCAGATCCAGGAACTGAAAAGACATCAAGTAAAAAATAGCTGTAGGTCAGATTTGCAGAGGTTCCTTACCCCTGCAAATATATAAGGCCTGCTAATGATGCCGTAGCACTTGCCCCATCCTTGCCTGAATTTGTAACATCAAAGCCAAATCTTTGTTTTATTTGTATAAGGGTTTGTCCACAGGGTGTTTTTAGACCAGCGCCTCCCCACTCATCACCCGCCCATCATGCAGGCACCCTCTGCAACAACATGCATGATGGGTGGGGAGGTGCTTGTCTAAAAACACCCCACGCAGTCACTCTGGAGTAATAACCCTGCTTTTGTTCACACAATAAGTACTACTACAGCAAGGTGAAAGGTGAGGTTATAAACCCTAAAGAAACAGGAGGTAAAGCAAGGTTGACTCTGGGGTAACTGTTCATGTAAAAACCAAACCAAACCAAACCTTCTAAGGGGTAACCAACATAGTCACCTTGCCCCAGAGGCCCCTTTCCTAGAAAGCACAATAATTTCCTGCCAGGATAGTCTCCTCACTCTGTGTGATCAACTGCAAAGTGAGGTAGCTACTCTGGAGTAACTATCCCACTTTAGGGGTAGCCAGATAGTGTAAGCACAGTCTTAAATGAAATAAGCTTGTAAGTAGTGCCAAAATGAGCATGCAAAAGTGAATGCTGAGTTTGACAAGGGGGTACGTTTGCACTTAAATTTGCAAAGCAAAGCTGAAAACAATAATAATTCCCATCTTAATTTTGCCTTAAAATATTCCTGTTCTATATTTTAGTAGTTGTATGAGTTTTGGGCTCAGGTGATAAGCTATTTTCAAAGTTCAAGATTTATGGTGGGCCACAAATTTATTTAGGTTTTTTTTGTGTGTGGAAAGTTAAGTGATAGAAATAGGTTATATTCTAGGATTGTATGTATGCAGAAAATAAAAATAAAGTAGAAACTAAAATATTTTTTGTTGTTTTTTATTTCTGGTTTTAGTACCCCTGTCTCTTTAAGAAAACCCTAGTTTAGATGGTTAGAAACACCACTCTCTCCCCCCCCCCCCCCCCAGCAGCAGCTCTGGGCTTATCTGCCAGGAGTTTGACAAGTTCTGGGTGTATTTTAACCTTTTCTGTGTTAGTTTCCCTCTCTTTTCTCTCTACTGTTACTCATTTTCCCTCTCTCTCAATATTTTGCATTTGTTTACCAAGCTATCCCAAGCAACAGGTTGCTCATGAGTGATAAATTGGGGATCATTTTGTGAGAGGAAAAGACAATGCTTTTCCCTCAAAGAGATACCCCCTCCCGTCCTCAAATAGAGATACCAGTCTCTGTACCTTGGCTTGATTTCTGAAGAGCCTCAGCCCAACCAATACTAACACCAGCTCTTATTATGGTGACCAGGTGGAGGGGGAAAGCTATCTTTCCACAGGTCACTTTTGAAATGAGTACAAGCTGCCAGATAGCAGGTGTGGGTGTTGAAAAGATATGCGCTGGTTGGGGGAAGGAAGAGAACAGTCCAGATCATGGATCTACCAAGAGGACCCACTCCCTGTCCTGAACACCTGCCCTCATCTCTGCTCCCTTCCCCAAACTCACTCTTTCAGTGCTTGAGGGTAGGAATTGGATCTGCAGATTAGAAAGGGCCCTAATGAAAAATAATCACAGGCCAGATTTTCCCCATGGGACATGGCTTTCCCACCACTACCTTATGCAAACTGGGCCATTAAGTTTTATTTTTCCAGAGTACTCTACATTGCCGAAAAGTGTCCCTACCAACACGCAAATTCTGCTTCCCATAAGCTGGAAAAGTCCACAAGAAGGAGATCACTCTCTACTGCCATCTGCTGGAGAGCATGGAGAACTGTGCAGTGTTCCAGTAAAGCAATGGCTTATGGGAAGCAACATTTGACATTTTGACATGGTGAGGACATTTTTGGACAATTTGATGCACTTTGGCAAAACTAGATTTTACCCCCATTGTTGTGGAAGATAGTCCTGACAGAGGCTCATGTCAAAAACTTTTAGGCCAGTTTACTTGGAGTAACTCTAGTCGGATTGGTGTCAGTAGCAGCTGGTGTGAGGCACTACCAAAAAACCCCAAACCAAGTATAAAGATCTGCATATTTCTGGCTTTTGGGTGTGGGTCTCTTAGGAGTGGGCTTTGTTTTTCTTTTCCACTATAGATATCTAAACAAAGATGCAAATTTTGCATTCTTAATGAAATTGGATAGTTATACGTTGAAATGAGCCTGCAGATTTGCAAAATGAATAATGAAAAGCACAATTGTTTCTGCTTTATTTATGTGTAAACAAAAGGCGACTAGTCATCATTCTAAGGTCCAAACTACCTGAATCCGAAGGCCCTGCTCTGACATTCTGGGAGTCATCGGTGTGCCTAACTGAAGGCAGGTTTTTGTCCTGTGTAAATCAGACATGAAATAAACAAGCAATGCAAGAGAAGCTATCAGTGAATTTCTGTCATTGCCCAAATGCACATCCACACCCATTAATATGGGGTAGCTAAGAAGAACCCAGAGGGTTTATGAAATGCAGGGTTCACACCCTCCTCCCTCTTGGCTTGGTGACGTTTGGGGGGCTGGCAAAATTTTGAGGGTCTAGAAGTCCCCATACACTCCCCTAGAATGGCCACTGATTATAGCACCGAAGAGTTAGTCTGGTTTCTTTGGAACAATGCAGTCAAAGCAGACCCACCTAGCTTCAGTTTGAGCTGTATGAGGCGAGTGAAAGGGAATACGTTATCTTATATATTCTCTAGTATCTCTGGGCTGACACATCTTCACAGTGGGATTCAGAAAAGAGTAACAGCCCAAGACTGTGATGGCCAAACTATTTACTCTGGAGTAGTCCTGGGGCTACTGTAGAATAAATGGTTTGTGGATCATGGTCCAGGCTTCATAGTCTTCAGCAGGGCTGGATCCTGGTGAATGCAGACTGTGCAACTGCAGAGGACCCCATATACTGGAGGGGGCATGGAGCCCCCCCCCCCCCAATACATGAAGTACATGAATTACCTTGCAATGACAACATGTGTGTGAGAAGCACTGGTGTAAAGTATAGGTCCGCAGAGCCTCATACATGGCAAGCTGTGGCCTTTGGAGGGCTTGTGGTGATTCAGTTGGGCCCCCCAATTAGGGTGGCCATACCTCCCCTTTAAAAGAGGACGCTTATGAAAAATACATGTTGCCTTTTTCATAAGCGTCCTCTTTTAAAGGGGCGGTATGGCCACCCTGCCCTCAATACATGCGGCTTATAAGCAAGCTAGAAATAACAACATCTGTGTAACACATGGGGCTGCTGCTGGGCCTGCAGTGCAGAGAGCCCAGGGTTGCAAAGAAAATGCTATATTTAACTGACCATCAAAAATTAATTATGGCAATATTTTACTTTCCCTAATGGGTGAATCAGTGTGTTTCCATCAAACATTGCTTTGTTAGGAGGAGGCCTACCCCACCACATCACATGGAGCCCCAACTTCTCTTGATCTGGTACTGGTCTTCCAAGGGATGGTGTGCTCTCCCATTCTATTGAAATGCCGCTCTCCTGTTGGCTGGCTCGTTCCTCTTTCTTTCTGTGCATCATGGTGGCTTCTGATGCCTTCAGTGATCTACAAAAACAAAATAAATCCTTCTGTTCTGCAGCCTAAACAGTCGCGCCTCTGTTTAATCATTTCCACCCCAGCCGAGGACATGCGGGTTAACCTGTCAGAGCCTACGAGCGTAGGCTGATCAAAACCCTCGGGAAAACAAAGGACTGGAACTAACGTGAGGAGCGTCGGCAGCATTGGCATGTGAGGACGGCATGTGGCATTGTGTTCCTGCCTTTGCCCATGGCCTGTATAAGAAGCAGAGGCTGTGCAGGCGTCCGCGTGGGCTACATTGTCCTGTTTGCTTCTTGTCTTTGGAGATCATGGAGAAGGAGTGTGTTATCCAGCGTAAAAGCAATTATCTAAACATCAACCAGTGCTACCAGCAAGGTTCCTAATGGAATTAATTTCTAGCCCTTCTTGGAGTGGCAGCTGGCGGGGGAGCTTTTCTTTCAAGAGATTAAAACACAGGCTGAGAGCAAAACAAAAACACTGTTAATCAAAGGGCGTGTGCAATTTGCATAGGGCCCTAGAGGATGATCAGCAGTGCGCACAAATGCAGGGATGTCCTGCCTGCTGTCAGACCTGGGGGTCGAACCAGGCTCTTGCTTTCAGCAGGTTTTCTGCTATGAGAGGGACTTAGTAGTAATGGCCTCTGGGTGCAGCTCGCAAGCAGTTCTGGCTCTTTCTTCCCCAGGTAATTGTTCCTCTCCCACTGCTCACTGGATTTTATGCTAGTAAGCAGCATCTTTCTGGGAGAGGTGTCCTGGCTGGCAGCCCTTCCTAGCATCTTAGTCTTGCTCCTGTAGTGGTGGCTGGTACTTACAATGTTTGGTGGTGCTGGGGGAGTAGAACCATAGGGTGCAAGAGAGAGAGCTAATCTCTGCTGGTACAGTTCCTCCCCGCACACGTGAGCGCATGTGCGTGCACACATACTCACAGAGCCCAGTCTCTCACACTGTGACGGGGTGGGGGGGCGGGGAATTTGGAGGGAAAAGGAGGAGGACAAAGGTTCCTATAGGGTGCAGACTCATGTAACCACGCACTTGCCCGAGCCCCGGCCACAGGAGTCGTCTGTCTAGGGTATATAGCTTGTCAGGATAGTGTGTGGACCCTCTAGACCTCACAGAGATCGGGTCCCTATCATCATAGGGCGCTGAGAATTGCCAGGAGTCTCGGGCCTCAGGCACGCAACAACACCACTCAATACCCAACCAGGAGGGGGGGGGGGGCAAGGCTGTGGTTTGTGGATGGTGCTGGGGAAACGGGGATAGGGGTCGGGGGTAGGGAAAGGTGATCACACAGGGAGGGGGGAAATGACACAGAAACCCAGGGAAGGGGAGGCTCTCTCACTCACACTAGCTTGCTCCACACCCACTCTCTCTCTCTGATACACTGGTCACGGGATAAGGGGGGAGGGAAAACAGGTCACAACATAAGCTTCACTAACATTCAAACGCTATGCAATAGCAAGAGCAGTATGCACAAGCACAACACTTAGCTTCTCGCACGGGCCAGTCTCACTGCCTCAAACACCAGCGCCGAGTGCTTCTTGGCGCCGGTGTTTATACCTGAGGCCCCTCCCACTCCGCATGCCCGCAAGCGTGCGGAGCGCTGCAGCAGGGGCGTGGCCATGTTCCCAATGCCAGAGGGCCCTGTGCCAACATCCTGGGCTTCCTCAGCAGCCGGCGTGACCTGTTGCGATGGGGCAGGTGTGCCCCCAGTTGTGGGGGGTGGGTCCGAGGATGCGGTCTCTGGAGACTCCAGGGAAGGGGGCTCGGAGTCCCCATGTGGTCCTGGGAGATGTGGCCAGTGACCCCAGTCGTGTCAGTGGTGGGGTCTGGGTCTTGTTGGCAGAGCAACGTATGCTTTTACCCTATGTCTCAGCTAGGGGGAAAATTTATGCAGTCCTGCTTTGGCCTACATTGCTCATCTGAACAATACCAAATTAGTTACTTTGATTTAATTAAATCAAAGAAATCAAAGATTTCATTAGATCAAAGAAGTTACCTTGGTTTACACAGTTCATCTGTAGACTACCGATGTGGAGTAGTTCAATGTAATTAAATCAAAGTAGTTCTTTGGTTTACCTGTTTGTAAGAACGTGACCTTAGTGTGTGAGCTCCTTGGTGGCTTGAAGGATGCTGCCTGTCTCTGTTCTTTTGTAGGTCTGTTTTAGAACTGTAGAATTCTATAAAACTAGAAGGAAAAGTTGTTGAGGTTTAAGCATCCCACTACCAATAGTATTGAAATTTAGTATCGAACACTACCAATAGAGTACTGTCCCATGCTGTAAACATGCAATATGAGGGTGTTGTCCTGGATAGGCCTAGTAATGGGGCTTGAAGGACTTCCACCACCTTTCTATGGATGCTATTCCATCATGGAGCTCAATGAACAATTACTCTCCCTTAATGCTGTCCTGCTGCTCCTTAGTTATACTGCCATGTGTTGCTCTCATTAAGGCCTGCTGCTCTTCTATTTACCATGTTCTAATCTTTAAGTCAGGGGTGGTACAGTACTGGTTTAGTAGAACCAGTACTGTACCACCTATTCCGATACCTCTCTATTATGGACAAAAAGCATGTCCTCCAAAATGTCTGCATAAGGGAAAGGCTCTTCTGCAAGGGTAGAGAACATATGGTCCATGAGCCAAATCTGGCTCATAGCTGTTTTTTATTTGGCTACTTTCCAGTTCCTGGATCTGGCCCCTGATCCAGCCCCTATCCTCAAGCACTAAAAGAGTGAGCTCAGAGGAAGGGAGTAGAGATGAGGGAATGCATTCAAGGACAGAGAATGGAGCTATGATCTGAACCCTCCCATTTCTTCCTCATCCTGAGAACCCCATCTAAGTTCTCCCACCTCAATTTCTATTCCACAGGCGGAGAACCTCAGACCTTCTTCCATATATCCTGCGGTGGCTTTCCCTATCTTGTGACCTGCCTTCCTTCTTTGCCTGGTCTGCTTGGTCGGGCCACTGTGAAGGCAACCATGTTGTCATGTTGCCTCCTGGCATGGCCATGCCTCTGTAGAATGTTCTAAGAAGGGGGCCCTGCTGCAATCCAGAGTGCTCCCGGCATGGTCATGCCACCCCTTAGGCTGCTCAGTCTGGGGCTACATGCCAGGAGCACTCTGCAGAGGGGCATAGTCCCAGCTCTGAGTGCTTTGGGGCAGGAGGACAGTTGCATCAAGAGGCTGTGGGGGGTGGTGATCTGCTCCTGGCGTAGCCATAGCCCCACAAAATGCTCCTGGTGTGGCCACATCCTCAGCAGGACACTCTGGGTTGCAACCACGCCCTCACGGGACCTCTGAAGAGAATTGGATCCAGTCTGGAGTTGGGAGAAGGTTTCCCAACCCTGTTCTATGTGTCCTTCGGAGCTAGTACTATTTTTCAGAGTGGCCCATGGGAAGGAAAAGGGTTCCCTACCTTTGCTGCTGCCTTAACTTCTGTGCCATGTAAGCAGTAAAGATGATGTATGGTCTCACATATTGTGCTCACTTACAACGTAGGCTCCATGCACCCACACTTTGCCTTCGTCTTTCAGCCCCAATCCTCTTCCTCTGCAGATTGGGGGCAACACTGGAGCTGGGAACAGGAGGGCATGAGCTGTCCCCTTTCTTTTGCTCTATCCTTTCATTTGGGTTGAGGAGAATGGGACAGCTGAGTAATGGCTCACAACCCTCCCTCTTGCCCACTACACACCTAATTTTCTGGATGCTGGAAAATTAGGGGTTTGGGACCCTAACTTGACTTGTGGGGGTCTAATTGCAGCAAAGAAAAAGCATATTTGGGGTCAGGGAAGACTCCTCTATCACATGCTGATCTTGTCCCCCGTGGGGCGATTGTCAAAATGGCCACCACTTCTATTCCTAGTTCTTTTTTTGTGTTTTCTCACATTCTGGGGTGGGGGTGTAAAAAAAAATTAAATCCTTGGATTTTTGGGGAGCCCCAAGGGTGCTACTCTAAACTCTGTTTCCAGATCTTCTTAATTTTCTTGCTGTTTGTCACAATTTGGTGCTGAATCTCAGCCTGTCAGATCCACAATCTTTGTCTGCCTCTGTGCATGTCTGGGTGAATTTATCTCAATTTCTCTCTAAAACTCTCTACCAAAAAGCCAGTTCCTGATCTGCCATAATCCTAGTGGAGATTTTCCATGGTCCCCAACCCTACCCTCCAGACAACCTGCATTTAGGAATTCCTCCAGTCTGGTTGGAAACCATCGTCTCTGTTTCCTCTCTCAGTCTCTCTGCTGCCTGCACACGCTACTCTCTTCTGGTTCTCTAATGCACATGCCTGATGTTACCAGCTTTCCCATACACTTCAATGGTTTGGGGAACTTTAAAACCACAAGACAGATTTCCCTTAATTACAGAACAACAGTAAATGCCAATGCAATCTTTCAACATTAAGTTCTGACACCCCGTTCCCAAATCATCTAAAACCAGAAGTAAAAGTATTCCCCCGTTTCTCAACTGCTATGTTTTTGTCCCCCGCTCCCAATTTGCATGAAATTTGGACTGTTTGTACCCCACACTCAAGTGACCCTCTGCCAAATTTCAGACAAATAGGATAAATGGTGTCCATTTTATAAGCAATAGAATGTTCATGCTTTATAAAGAAGAGTGCATTCTGGCCTTAACTACAATTATTATTATTATTATTATTATTATTATTATTTTATTAGCATTTATATAGCACAAGCAATGTACCTGGTGCTTTACAAAAAATAAGATAGACACGGTCCCTGCCCGAGAGGGGTCTTAACTCTTGCTGCTCGCATAATACAGCAATAGGGTGCTTTCATATATCACATTTTGGCTGCTTTGGCTGTGGAAAGTACCTCATGACAATCCTAGAAGGGTTTTTTTGAGGAGTTGTCGTGATGACTGAAAACTTGTCTGAAGTGGTG
Source organism: Sphenodon punctatus (assembly GCA_003113815.1). Lineage (NCBI taxonomy): Eukaryota > Metazoa > Chordata > Lepidosauria > Sphenodontia > Sphenodontidae > Sphenodon > Sphenodon punctatus. Next base: position 2,266,777 of record QEPC01008108.1, on the reverse strand, counting down.
ACCCTCGGGTAATGCTGTTGAAACTCAGAACTGTATCCAGGCAAATGCAGACCATATGACTACACAGGGCCCCATGGGTTGTTGGGGCTTACAGGGTCCCCCAATACGTGGAGTCTATGAATAACCTAAATGTGAGAAGCAGCACTGGTGTAAAATATGGGCTCACAGAGCCTCAAAAGCGGGGAACCCCAACCTGTGGAGGGCATGTGGTGATTCAGGAAGGATCCCTCCCCAAGACATGGGGCCTGTGAATAAACTGGAAATAGCAACATTTGGGCCCACAGAGCCTGCAAGACAGGGAGACCCAGCTCCTGAAGGGGATGGTATGTTTAACTGAACATCAGTAGCTAATTATGGCAACATTTTCTAATGGGGGAGTCAGTGTGTGTGCATCAAATCATCCTATGTTTGGAGGGGGCCCACACACCGCACTTTCGCATGGGATCCCAACTTCCCTGGATCCGGCACTGTTGAAAAGTCTCATGGATATTTTCGATACATATTTTCCGTAGGGTACCATGCAGGACAAACTTCCGGATGTCACAGCGATATTTGAGAACCCTTGTCCTGATCATGGGGTTCCCATAGGGCATAAGAGAGACACCTGAAAGCACCCTTTGCCTGTCTGCTTTGCTTCCCTCCTTCCCTCCCTCCCTTCCAGACTGTCCTACTTTCCTATCCTCTTGCTTTGCTCAGCTTGAAGTTTAGGAGACTCACTTTCTTCTCCCCTCACTCTGTGCCCCCAGCTGCAACACTTTGTCGCTGGCCTTTGAAGGCCTGTTGCTGGCCTCGGAAGACCCCACCCATGGCTGGATGCAGAAACCTCAGCTCCAGTCTCCCCCGTCAGGGTTCGGGCTGAGGATGCTGCAGCTGGACAGATGGGCAGAAAGGCTTCTGCTCTCCTCCCATCAGCTGTTAAGCTATACGAGAGTTTTGCTTTGGAACTGCGGATAGGTGGCAGCAGCAGCTCCAGCTCAATCCAGAAGTGGGCAATGGCTGGCAATGAAAACCCAGGAATGGGGTTAGTGGGGCCTACAGTTGCCAGCTCTCTGGGTTTTGACCAAGGGTCTCTGAGTTGCAGGGGGAGACCGTATCTCAATGCTATGTTCTCAAGAAAATTCCTAACCTAACCCCTCAGTTTTTTTGTTCCAGTTTCAAAATCCAAAGTCCAGGATCCAACAAACTTTTGTGCCTGAATCTCCTCATTTGCATAGCTGTACCCCCATTGGTAGATATTTAACCAGGTATTGTTGGACTCATATGCGGCATCTGAGACAGATGGTATGGGGGAGGTATAACGGCAGGGCTAGGTTTGTCATACCTCCCCTTTAATGCAGGACACTTATGAAAAATGCATGGTGCAGGGCTGCATTGGTTGCATTGGAAACAATGCAGCCCTGCACCATGGATTTTTCGTAAGTGTCCTGGATTAAAGGGGAGGTATGACAACCCAAGTCAGGTCCCTATCAGGGTGGGTCTTTGTAGGATCTTTCCTGAGGGTGGCCATACCTCCTCTTTAAAAGAGGATGCTTATGAAAAATACATGGTGCAGGGCTGCACTGGAACCAATGCATCCCTGCAACATGCTTCTTTTTCCAGTGTTGCTTTATTTACAGTGCTCCATGCTTTCTTCAAACCACATATTATAGAAGCGCAATTGCACCTCTATTAGTTAAGGCAAGATGCAGTTTCAATGTAAACTCCACCTATCTCTAAAATGGGAGGATTTCTTCACTGCAGTTCCGGCTTGCAGACGAAAATTGTTGCAGACAATTTTATTAGTTATTTCAGATCCTTAGGAAAGTGATTGGAATAGAACAGTAAAGTTGCCATTCAGGTATTCGCTCATGAATTTTGGCACGTCATAGTGTTCTAAATAAAAAGTTAGAAAGAAAAAATGACCGCGCTAAAATGAATGGAAAAAATCCTTAAGTTTTGCATGCGTACTGTAGCTCCCCTACCATTGTATATACAACGTAAATCTTTTGCAGGAGTTTATTCTTTAGTTAGGGATCTTAACAAAAAGTAAATGTTATAGACAGTTAACGTTCTGAGTGAAGGAATTGCTGATAGTTTTGTGTAGAGAATGGTGCATTTAATAAAAAGTTCTTGTTGAAAAAATTACATGTTGAAGAGAATAGAAGAAATCACTACGGTGCGCATGCATGTTGTAGCTCTCCTAGCATTGTATATACAACATAAATCTTTTGCAGGGAATTGTTCTTTAGTTAGGGATCTTAACAAAAAGTAAATGTTATAGACAGTTAACATTCTGAGTGAAGGAATTGCTGATAGTTTTGTGTAGAGAATGGTGCATTTAATAAAAAGTTCTTGTTGAAAAAATTACATGTTGAAGAGAATAGAAGAAATCACTACGGTGCGCATGCATGTTGTAGCTCTCCTAGCATTGTATATACAACATAAATCTTTTGCAGGGAATTGTTCTTTAGTTAGGGATCTTAACAAAAAGTAAATGTTATAGACAGTTAACGTTCTGAGTGAAGGAATTGCTGATAGTTTTGAGTAGAGAATAGTGCTTTTAATAAAAAGTTATTGTTGAAAAAATGACACGTTGAAGCAGTCCTCTCAACTGTCCCGGAGTGGGTGGGACAGCACAGAATGCAGCTATTTTTAGCTGCTGTCCCCTCTGCCCCACTTATAGCACTTAAAATGTCCTGAATTCAGGGTTGTGGTGACCCATGAAAAAGGAGCAGGTGGAGGGGTGAGAGGATTGTGCACTGGGGAGAAGGCGAATCAGGAAAAAATGAGCAGTGGGTGGGTGGAGGATTTTGCACTGGGGAGAGGGGGATCAGGGAAAAAGGAGCAGTAGGTGTGGAGCCCCTTGGACTTTGGGGGCTGTTTTATGACTGGCAGGGGGGTCAGATTAACTGGGGTGGGGGTAAATATGGCTGGTGGAGGGAGGGCGGCTAGCCGGGGCAGGGGTAAGTATGGCTGGCAGGGGCTGCAGGCTAGTAGGGGGAGGGGGACATGTCAGAGAGAGGACAAGGGAGGTAGTTTCTCTCACAGTACCAGTTGAACAGGAGGAGGGAGCAGAAGGGGGTGGGGGTGGGGCAGGTGAGCTGGGTGGGTAGAGGAGAGGGGGGGGCAGGTGAAGTCAGGAGGAGAGTGAGCTGTGGGGGAAGAGATGAATTGGAATGCACTGGGGCAGGGAAGCTGGTTTAAATATCCCCCAGGTGGCTGGATCCACTAGAGTGGAGCTGGCTGCCTGGGGGAAGATTCAATCTGTCACCGCTTCCCTGCCCCAGCACATCCCGGCTGGAGTACACTGGGGAAGGGAAGCTGGTTTAAATGTCCCTCAGGCGGTTGGATCCAGCTGCCTCAGGGAGGATTAAACCTTTGGCTTCACTTCCCTGCATCCCAGTCTGGGTGTGCTGGGACAAATCCCCCTTTCCATTCCCACTGACACCCAGCTTCTCCCACACCCTCCCTCCCCACTAACATCCCTCAACATCCTTGTCTCCCCATTAATCCCCAAACAGCCCCTTCCTCCCCACTCACCCCAGCCCCCCACATCCCCATTTCTCCCATTAATCTCCAAACACAACACCCCTTTCCTCCTCATTCAGCTCCAGTCCCACACCTCTCTCTCCAATAACCCCAAATACTCCTTCCCCATTCACCCATTTCCCCCATAACCTCAAAACACTCTTCCCTATGCACCTCAGACACTCTAACCCACTCAAGAGGACATTTCCAAAACCTCATTAAATGCCAACCTTTTTAAAACCAAGTTTTTAAATTCATAGTTAAGGTGAATTAATTATTTGTAATATTTTTGCATTTCCCCGATCTAATAATATCACCATACCTTAATTGCTTCACCACATCATATCACTATTTTCACCCTCTCTATATCCTTCCCCCCTCAAAATTATCACCCCCTCATCTTTAAAGAACATGACAATTCTGTCGTAACGCATATTACATCACTTCACATACTCTAAAATTAAATAAATTTAATTACTTATTCCCATGTCTTAACAAGTTAATCAACACATTAATGTTTTTTTACTCTGTATCTAAAATTTCAAAGTTAATATTTGTGTGATCTGCACTATGTACAGATTAACTCCTTTAGGCATGGGAATAATAAGTAATTCATTTATTTAATTTTAGAGTGTGTGAAGTGATGTAATATGCATTGTTACGACAGAATTGTCATGTTCTTTAAAGATGAGGGGGTGATAATTTTGAGGGGGGAAGGATATAGAGAGGGTGAAAATAGTGATGTGGTGAAGCAATAAGTTGAAAGTATAGGATTTAAGGTATGGTGATATTATTAGATTGGGGAATGCAAAAATATTACAAATAATTAATTCACCTTAACTATGAATTTAAAACCTTGTTTTTTAAATATTGGAATATACATAAACAACTAAGTCTTCACCTTACAGTTTTTCCCAGTTTGGCCCCTTTGCCCCCAGGGTTTTCCATCTGTGCCACAGGCCAGAGCCCTCACCTCACTGCCTCAGACTTTCCTGGTGATATTCCCCCTGCAAGCTCTCCAGCTCCCCATTTATAGCTGAGGCTCTGCTGGCTTGCATAGTCACACCCTGCTGGAGCCACTCAGCTGACCTGCCTTTAAACTTAGCCCCCTTAAAAGGTCAAAGCCTTACCAGACCTCTGCCTCTCTGAAGGCTGCAAGACTCCATCACAGGTGGTCACATGGACTTGGTTTTCTGAGAATAGCTTAGTTGAACTGGTCTAGATTCACAAGTAAACCACTGAGATCTCAGTTTTATAACTGCACAAATGTGTTTGCATAGTAGGACCCTGCTTTAAGCTAATCCCTAATATGTCTCTTTATCAGGAATCTTTAGTATTAATCGGCACTATAGCAAGAGTAAAGTGTCCAGGATAGAGTGACCGCTTTCAGACTATAGTGTGTCTGTAAAATTGTCAGAGACTGTGAATGATCTCGGTGTGAACTGTGTGTTTCCTAATTCTAACTTTGTGTAGTTAATTATGGGTGCCTTTCTTTTGGGTCCTGTCAGCCTCCAGGGTTGGGGCAGCGGCGGCGGCTTCTGGTCCGGGAGGGCTCCGCCGCCTCCCTGTTCCCCTACCTCGGGTCCGGCGCCTGGGCTCGCGGTGGAGGAGGCGCTGCTACCACGTCCGGTTGCCAAGGCAACCAGCTCAGATGCGGGCAACGTTGCGCCGCCCCTTGTGACCCCTCAGGGGGTGGGGCCACAGCCCGAGTTGCTGCGGCGCTCCGCACGGCTCAGGGCACGCCAGGGGGCATGTCCTCCACTTGATAAGCCGGCACAGGGAGCTCCCTGACACTGGTAATTAGAGTGAGAAACTGGCCACTAAAAGCTAAGTGTATTGAATCATTTTTGGGTATTGTGAAACGTGTGTGGTTTGGGTGGTGCTTGTGGATAACATAGGAGCGGGTTGGTGAATGTTTGTCTCCCTTTACCTTCCTTCCCTTCCGTGGTGTGTTTGGCGACTGCTTGTGTGAGGATGAGGGCATGCATGCTAGCCCTTTCCCTTCCCCCCTGCCTGGTTCCCTTTCCCCCATTCCAGGTGTGTGTCGCTCCCTCCCCAACCTGATCCTGGGCCCTTCCCTTCGTGCCTTCACAACACTTCACACTATTAGTCCCTTTCCGGTACCCCCTGGTTGTGAGTGTGTGCGTGTAGACCTGTGGCGGGCTGGGCCCGGCCGGGTCTCGGTCTCATGCTCTGCACTCTATGATGATAGGGGCCCTGTCTCTGTGAGTCATAGTGGGCCACACTACTATCCTGACGGGCATTTTTCCCCTCCCCGTTGGGGGCAGAGGGTCCTTGTGAACGTTGGGTGCGTATGGGTTTGTGTGTATGCTGATTCCTACTCCCCACTGACAGGTCGAAGTATTTCAGACCTTGTCTATTATGAGGTATGTGTAAAAATCAGACCTGCTTTTACAGCACTATAGTGTTTTTTCTTTTGTCGTTTTCAGAGGGTTTTCAAACACCCATGTTTACTGTGCAGTTGGTACCATAGCTGTCATAACAGAAGTCTGAAGGGTTATCCGTTCCTTTGCCAAGCAAACAGATACATTTTTAACCCCTACCCTTTCAGCAGGGGAGTGGACTAGATGACTCTCAAGGTCCCCTCCAACCCCAAATTCTATGATTCTGTTCTTCTTTGTTTGCTCTAAATAATCCAGGTTGGGGTTGCTGGTTTCCTAGGGAGAAGTAGGAATCCAGGGGCATTTGAGGGTTTGATGACATCCTGTTTCTTCATAGGGAGGGGGGATGTCACATGCATTATTACCAGCTCTGTGTGATTTTCACTCCCTGATCCACTTATGCCATTTACACAGGGAAGCACATAGCACCTGTTCCTATGTCCTGGAGCAGTCACATCTGCCTTGCAAGCTGGACTTCCTGAGGCAGAGAAACTGGCAGATCACATTCATTCTGTCTTGGGTATGACTGACCTGATCTTATGAAACGCTGGATGCAGGAGTGGTTTGTAGGACTGGTGCCTCTAATAGAAATACACCATCCCACGCAAACCTGATGACATTGGCTCCTGTAGTTTTGCTTTCTCTTACCCAAGAGTGTTATCTGAAACTGAAGAGTCATAGCTTTGATCCTCTTGAGATCAAATGAATCTAGTTACACAATCCTTTTCTCCCACCTCTTCACTTTTTGGGTGAGATTGTAATTGTGTGGTTTAACTTTACCAATGTTCCCCATTACCACCACCCCAGTTTTAAAAGTTACTGCCTGTAATGCTATGGCCACAGCTAGATATCTCATGAGGTGCACAGCTTTTTGTTTTTTTTGCAGTGCATTGTGGGGGCACCAGGCAGATTGACAGCAGGATTAATCCCATCACATGTTACAAAAAAAGCATATGATGGAATAAGCACGATCCCTAAACTTTGGCTTCCAAACTGATTACACACATCACACCCACGGTATTCTGCAACCTAATCTTTTTACACGATAAAATTTAAAAAGCAGGGGAAAGAGATTTTCATGGACTTAACATCTTGTGTGAATACAGCATCTGTCTTTCCACTGACTTTGGATTAGGCCCCTTGGGGAGCTGAAACAGGTACTTCATTTAGTACCCGCAGATAATTCCCACATTTTCGGATACCGAATTGGGTACCTGACGGGTTACATGGGTACAATTCGGGTACCCAGTAACCCGCAAAGTCAGTAACCTCCAGTACTGATTTTCTGAATACTAACAGTATATCAGGTTAGAAAACTGAAATATCAGGTTGGAAATCAAAACATTCTGGACAGGAAGTTGACTTTCCAGGATAAGAGACTGTGAGAGAATAAAGAGACTGAGAACCAGATTAAGACACAGGATGCAGCAGGTGTAATTTGCGTAAAATACTTAATTCAGAAACTGAGGTTTAGCAATTGTATTTACTCGCTCATGCACATTTTTTGTAATGTGCAAAGGGCTGAATAGTCTTGTGGTCAGTCCATCTGCATCACAGTCATGTACTTTCCATGTATTTTTTGCTCCTCCCCCGACTTTTTGTCTTCCTGTTTGCTCTACGGTCCCTGGAAATAACATCAAGGCTTTTAAAAGTTCAGGATAACTAGCAGCAACCACGGCAATATGGGAAATAATTTTTAAGGCATGGGGAAGGGAATGTGGGAACAATTGAAGTGTGTGATTACAACTGTATGCAAGAAACTGAAGGAATGGGAGAAAAGGGTTGTGTGAATGCAGTCGGGATGCCAGGGATCATGAAGTTGAGAAGTTGCAGGTGCACATGTTTAACTTAGGGCATTTTCAGAGAGAGAAACTAGTCCTGACTACTAGTATGAATCAACTCCGGTGCTTATTAGTCAGTGCTTACCAAATGGTACCTGTTTAGACAGACATTCTAGTCGGTGATAAATTAAGTCCAGGATAGCCATGTGAACAGAACATTGCTGTTAGCATGGTGCTTAGAGTCTTTGGACTGAATTTCAATCCCATGGTGCTTTTGGTCCGTGCTCAGCGCACTCAATTCTGGGACTGAAGAAAATCTGACTTTCTTCATTTTTCTGATTTCTGAGTTGAAGAAAATGGAAACTCATCCCTCAGGGTATTTAAAGTTGGTGCTCCACAATACAGTGTTTAAGGATGATGGAGGTAATATGATTGCCCCACAGTCATGTGCCCCTAGACACCATAGAGGCAGAAAATGCCTAGAGAGTCTGGCAGGTCTTGCTGTTGGACTCTGTGGCACTAAGTACAGGATAGTCGACTAGTCCGGGATAGTTGTTCAGATGGACAGTAGTTTGGACTGGTTTAACAACCGGTTGTTATAAACTCCAGCGATTGGGGTTTTATAACACCCTGGTATTTTTTGTTAGTGAAAAAAGCACTATTGACAGCATTCAGACGGACAACCTGTCGCGGACTTAATGCAATTAGTCCAGACTAAGGCCGTTTTTAGACGAGCGCGGCGGCGCCCGCGCTTGTTTCTTTAAAAAGCCGGCAGCTCGTTCTACACGAGACGCTGCCGCCGAATACGCGCATGCGCGGCCGACGCGCATCCATTTCCGTGCGCGAACTGACCGGGTCGGCGATCGAGGCTGGTCAGACGCGGCTGGAAATGGATGCGCGTCGGGCCGCACATGCGCGTATTCGGCGGCAGCGTCTCGTGTAGAACGAGCTGCCGGCTTTTTTGGAAACAAGCGCGGGCGCCGCCGCGCTCGTCTAAAAACGGCCTTAATGTCCGTCTGAAAACGCCCTCAGTTACAAGGGGAGGAAGGGCCATCTGACGGATAAGACAACATAGGGAGAAGCATCAGTGAGTAGTCTGAGGGGGTGAGGAGCTAGAGAAAGCCTGGTGGAAGATGTAGGTTTTGGGGGGGATTTAAAGGTTGGGAGGGAGCAGAGAATATGTGTTCAAAGAGGGAATTCAAGGAGCAGGGAGTGGCATTGGAGAAGCGGTGAAGACGAATTATTTATTTAATTAATTAATTTATTTTATTCAAATTTCTACCCTGCCCTTCCCCAAAGGCTCAGGATGGCTTTATCAAAATAAAATAAAATGCCCTAAAACACCTTAAAACCCACCCTCACCCACAAACCCACCCACCCCAACCCCGATTCCTGCCTGTCAAATGCTTTGCCGAAAAGAAAAGTTTTACACCACCTCCAGAAAATGCTCAGACTTTGGCTCTGACAGACCTCCAGGGGAATGGAGTTCCACAATACTGGGGCAGCAGCTGAGAATGGAGCTCTGTGGGCCCTTGTCGTATGGCAAGATTGGCAGGTGGTACCTGCAAGAGAGCACTCTTGGCTGACTGCAGTGGAGTCAGTGGAGTATGGTGGTGTAGTGGAGTTTAGGGAGCAAGAAGCTCTGGTGTGGGTGAGTCTGGTAGCAGAGGAGGGGTGAAGTTCCTTTTGGGGAAAATGAAAGTAGAGCGCACGAGAGAAGCAAGGCCATGAAGAGCCTTGGTTAAAGAGTCATCCTGCTCTGCATACGCGTTAGGTGCTGGGACCAGCTAGAAGCCACGCAAAGCGTGTCACGAAGGAACACAGGGGCACACACATGTGAGTCTGGTCTACATGTAGGCTACAAGTCTAGTAAATATGTAAACCAAAAGGTACCATGTATGTAATGTTACAAGTGGGACCTGTAGAACTCAAATCAGGTACCGTGAGACTGATAAAACTCCAGGAAATGCAAAGAGATAAAAGATTGTGGATTCACCCCCACAGCTAGACAGACCTGTGGAGATGCAAATGGACCTTTCTGTTTGCCTGGGTTGCCCGAGGAAACACACAGGCTCTAAGGCGGGAAAACTCAAACAAAGGACTCAGAATGGGTATTTAAGCAAGGGCCATTAAGCCATCTTCGCTATCTCTTGGTCAGAGTCATCTTGAGCAATCTCATCTGCATCCTGGATCCTGCCAGCTAGCAAGGCTGGAAGATATGCACTGAGACCAGGACTTTGCTTTCTAGCAACTCTAAGAAACAGCACCCAATCACCTACATCTGTGACTGAGAAGGAATCAGAACTAATGGACTTTCATAGGGTAAGATGCTTATCTAGGAACTCAACCAGTATAGATTAGGAATGCATTATATTTACCTTTAATTTCTAGTTACCACTCTGTATCAACTTTCTTGCTTGTGTAATCAATAAACTAACTTCTTATCTTTATGAAGAAGTGTCTGTGTCTAACATTGGGACACAAGTGAGCAACAAGAGTTTTCAAGCTCTTGGGACCCCAGAGAGAAAGAGTCTGTAAATGGGAAGGATCAGGCCCTTGGGTGACAAAGGGGTTGTCCCTGCGGCAGGCTTGAATCAACCAGAGAGACAAACTGATTCAAGTGGGCTGTGAGTGAGGGAAACTGAGTCACTCAAACCCGGTAAAGTGGGGGTGCGGACCTCCAACCCGTGACAAAGCGGCTCTGCATTCTGACTTTGCTGCCTTATTGGCAGAGTAGGCTGGTGTCTCTTTAAACAACAGTGCCGTCTGAATTGGACTGAGGTCTTGGATGCACCAATCAGTGACTTATTTGCCAACTGTCCTTATCTTAGCTCCCACCGTGTGGCCTCTTCATCTTCTCTCCCTTCTCCTGGAGCCAGAAGTTTTCTCATCTTGGGGAAGCGGGGGGAGGAGGGGGAAGGGGGGGAAGAACAGACATTTCTGGGAGGGTTTCTCTGGACTGTGTTATGCAGGAAGTCAGACTAGACATTCTGCCTCATCAAAAAACTCTGTGAATCTTGCACGCGTGCGCATGCGCATGGCATCCATGGGGCTTCATTTGCCTGCAATAGGGATCCGTATGATTTGTGTGCGGCTCCGCGTGTGCACAGCTCCTCAGCGTTTGGGATCAGGCTTACTGGGTGGGGAACATTTGCCATCCTGTGGGCCACTGTGAAAATCAGGACAAGCTCAATGGGCCATAAAGGACTAGTTGGGGGTGCTTAAGGGATGTGCTCAGGATGGAGGAAGGAAGGGGAGAGTCCAGATTGTATTTCTGCTCCAAGGGCCCATCCCTTATTCTTCAGCACATGTCCTTATCTCTGTCCTTTCTCCTAAACTGAATCTTTCAGTGCTCGAGGGCAGGGACTGGATTCATGGGCCAGATCTGGGAACAGGAAAGGGGCCAAATAAAAACCAGGCACAGGCTGGATTTGACTCATGGGTCAGAATTTCCCCACCCCTGCTCTAGATCAAGGCTGGAGGAACAGTTTCCCTCTCAGGGCAGGGGTCACTTTGAAAGTTAGTACAAGCTCTGAGGGCCTTTAATTCTGAGCCTCTCTGCTGGGCAAAGGTGTTGCAGCCAGAGCAGGGAGCTACTGGAACATAGCTCAGCAGAGAAACCTCTTTGATCTCTTCTTAAACCCAGTGAAAGGGGTAACAGGAGATTCCCCCAGGAGCAAAGTAGACACTAAAATATTTAAACAATTCTCAAGCCTTGGAATTGCCCTGAGGCAGAACTGAACACAGCTCCAGAGCAGCCTAGCAAGGAACTTACCTAAGGCAGCTCAAAGTGACTTTCAAGAACAGCTGTTTGCTGGCCTTGGAGTCATGGAATAGGACTGGAGAGATGGGGGCTGCAATCCACAAGCCACTTACTCCAGAACAGTCTCATTGAAACCTACAGGACTTGAGAATGGAATTACTTCTGAGTAAGTGGTTTGTGGATTGTGAGCCTGAACTCCAGTCCCAGTGCTATCCCACAGTACCTGGATTGACCTCACTGTGTCAGTTCCCCAGAGGTGGAATGGGAATAAAAACTGGTCACAAGGTTTTCAGATATCTATAAAGAACTTGGATTCTTTGGAATGCGATAGCCCTATGGACTCTTCTGCTATTTCGGTGTGTATGTAAGACCTGGCTGTTCCGTTAGGCTTTGGGAGAGGGGTAGGGGTGGGGTGGGGTGTTTCCCCACATGCTGTATTTTTAAATTTTTTTTATTTTTTAAAATTGTTTTTGTGAGGGACGGTGGGAGGGCACGGGGAGTTGGGAAAGAGGGGGAGCCCACGGACCTGTACTCTACCCTATTCGGGGACTCCTGCGGTTTAGGGGAGCTCACAGTTCTGTTGTAAAAAGGTCCCCTCAGGTTGTAGGTTGGCCCTAAGTGTTCCTGCAGGAACGAGGCCAGGTCATCATAGGGGAGGAGATCAAGCAGAGAATGTGAGCAGGCCCCTAACACACTCCACAGGGAGACAAGGTCTCTGCCCACAAAGCCTAGAATCCTCCGCCCCACCCTGATATTGCCGGGGAAAAGGGTGTCAGGGGGAGGAGGGGGAGGGAAGGGGAAAGAGCCACGGGGAAGGACACCACGGGGTTTAGCCAACACCAGCTGTAAGGGATAACGCGCAGGGAATACCAGGGAATAGTCTATGGTGCACACCAACACTGACAGAACCTCCGAGATACACACACTCACGCACCTCGCGCTCTCCACTCACCAAAACACCCTCACAGACGCTACTTCCACTTAGAGTCAGCTCAAGCCTTCTCTCAGTCGCACGGGGCCAGTTCACAGCAACGCTGATCGCCGGCCCCGAGGAATGAACGAGGGACGCTAAAATACCCCTAGCTCCGCCCCCGCTGCGCCANTCAATAAACTAACTTCTTATCTTTATGAAGAAGTGTCTGTGTCTAACATTGGGACACAAGTGAGCAACAAGAGTTTTCAAGCTCTTGGGACCCCAGAGAGAAAGAGTCTGTAAATGGGAAGGATCAGGCCCTTGGGTGACAAAGGGGTTGTCCCTGCGGCAGGCTTGAATCAACCAGAGAGACAAACTGATTCAAGTGGGCTGTGAGTGAGGGAAACTGAGTCACTCAAACCCGGTAAAGTGGGGGTGCGGACCTCCAACCCGTGACAAAGCGGCTCTGCATTCTGACTTTGCTGCCTTATTGGCAGAGTAGGCTGGTGTCTCTTTAAACAACAGTGCCGTCTGAATTGGACTGAGGTCTTGGATGCACCAATCAGTGACTTATTTGCCAACTGTCCTTATCTTAGCTCCCACCGTGTGGCCTCTTCATCTTCTCTCCCTTCTCCTGGAGCCAGAAGTTTTCTCATCTTGGGGAAGCGGGGGGAGGAGGGGGAAGGGGGGGAAGAACAGACATTTCTGGGAGGGTTTCTCTGGACTGTGTTATGCAGGAAGTCAGACTAGACATTCTGCCTCATCAAAAAACTCTGTGAATCTTGCACGCGTGCGCATGCGCATGGCATCCATGGGGCTTCATTTGCCTGCAATAGGGATCCGTATGATTTGTGTGCGGCTCCGCGTGTGCACAGCTCCTCAGCGTTTGGGATCAGGCTTACTGGGTGGGGAACATTTGCCATCCTGTGGGCCACTGTGAAAATCAGGACAAGCTCAATGGGCCATAAAGGACTAGTTGGGGGTGCTTAAGGGATGTGCTCAGGATGGAGGAAGGAAGGGGAGAGTCCAGATTGTATTTCTGCTCCAAGGGCCCATCCCTTATTCTTCAGCACATGTCCTTATCTCTGTCCTTTCTCCTAAACTGAATCTTTCAGTGCTCGAGGGCAGGGACTGGATTCATGGGCCAGATCTGGGAACAGGAAAGGGGCCAAATAAAAACCAGGCACAGGCTGGATTTGACTCATGGGTCAGAATTTCCCCACCCCTGCTCTAGATCAAGGCTGGAGGAACAGTTTCCCTCTCAGGGCAGGGGTCACTTTGAAAGTTAGTACAAGCTCTGAGGGCCTTTAATTCTGAGCCTCTCTGCTGGGCAAAGGTGTTGCAGCCAGAGCAGGGAGCTACTGGAACATAGCTCAGCAGAGAAACCTCTTTGATCTCTTCTTAAACCCAGTGAAAGGGGTAACAGGAGATTCCCCCAGGAGCAAAGTAGACACTAAAATATTTAAACAATTCTCAAGCCTTGGAATTGCCCTGAGGCAGAACTGAACACAGCTCCAGAGCAGCCTAGCAAGGAACTTACCTAAGGCAGCTCAAAGTGACTTTCAAGAACAGCTGTTTGCTGGCCTTGGAGTCATGGAATAGGACTGGAGAGATGGGGGCTGCAATCCACAAGCCACTTACTCCAGAACAGTCTCATTGAAACCTACAGGACTTGAGAATGGAATTACTTCTGAGTAAGTGGTTTGTGGATTGTGAGCCTGAACTCCAGTCCCAGTGCTATCCCACAGTACCTGGATTGACCTCACTGTGTCAGTTCCCCAGAGGTGGAATGGGAATAAAAACTGGTCACAAGGTTTTCAGATATCTATAAAGAACTTGGATTCTTTGGAATGCGATAGCCCTATGGACTCTTCTGCTATTTCGGTGTGTATGTAAGACCTGGCTGTTCCGTTAGGCTTTGGGAGAGGGGTAGGGGTGGGGTGGGGTGTTTCCCCACATGCTGTATTTTTAAATTTTTTTTATTTTTTAAAATTGTTTTTGTGAGGGACGGTGGGAGGGCACGGGGAGTTGGGAAAGAGGGGGAGCCCACGGACCTGTACTCTACCCTATTCGGGGACTCCTGCGGTTTAGGGGAGCTCACAGTTCTGTTGTAAAAAGGTCCCCTCAGGTTGTAGGTTGGCCCTAAGTGTTCCTGCAGGAACGAGGCCAGGTCATCATAGGGGAGGAGATCAAGCAGAGAATGTGAGCAGGCCCCTAACACACTCCACAGGGAGACAAGGTCTCTGCCCACAAAGCCTAGAATCCTCCGCCCCACCCTGATATTGCCGGGGAAAAGGGTGTCAGGGGGAGGAGGGGGAGGGAAGGGGAAAGAGCCACGGGGAAGGACACCACGGGGTTTAGCCAACACCAGCTGTAAGGGATAACGCGCAGGGAATACCAGGGAATAGTCTATGGTGCACACCAACACTGACAGAACCTCCGAGATACACACACTCACGCACCTCGCGCTCTCCACTCACCAAAACACCCTCACAGACGCTACTTCCACTTAGAGTCAGCTCAAGCCTTCTCTCAGTCGCACGGGGCCAGTTCACAGCAACGCTGATCGCCGGCCCCGAGGAATGAACGAGGGACGCTAAAATACCCCTAGCTCCGCCCCCGCTGCGCCAGCAGACGTGCAGAGCGGCGCAGCGCTGGTTCTGACCCCGCCCCCGCTCCCGTTTGGAAAGACCCGCCCTCCTGGGCGTGCTCTGTCCTCCGTGCGGGTAGGCTGGGTGTATCCTCTACGCTAAGAGGGGAACCCCCTGCTCCGGGCTCCTCGTGTCTTGGGGTTACTGGGGGGGCTACATTCTGCGGGGCAGTTTCCCTCGGGGGTAGCTCTGCCGCAGTGGTTTTACCACGTGATCTTTGGCTCCGGCCCCTCCATCCCCCCTGCTTTCCCCGGGAGCCCCACGGAGTCCTGAAAGCACCCCCCCCCCAGGGTCGCCGATTCCGGAGAGGGGACCTCCTGGGTCCTGGTCTGATGGGGTGCCGAAGATGGAACAGGCGAACCAGACGGGGGGCATGGATAGACTCGGCAGGTTCCCACGAGCGGTCAGCAATGTCGTACCCCTTCCAGTCCACCAGATAAAAAAGGCGGCCACGCACGACCTTGGAGTCCAGGAGGGCCCGTACCTCATACTCCGGTTCCCCCTGGATATCACACACAGGGCCTGGCGGCGAAGGGAGTGGAAAAGGAGGGGATGCCTGAGGCTTCAGCAAGGACACATGAAATACAGGGTGTATACGTAGCGATGGGGGTAGGGTTAATCGATAGACGACGGGGTTAATCTGTCGTTCAATCGGGAAGGGACCCATAAAGCGATTGTCCAATTTAGAGGAAGGTCGAAGAGAGGGATAGTGGCGCCGATCAACCCAGACCATATCTCCAACCTTGTATTGAGGGGCAGTTCGTCGTCGTAGATCGGCGAATCGCTTATATTGTTGGTGGGCAGTTTGCAGCATTGCACGAGCATGAGAGTGGCAACGGTGGAGTCTCTGAATCATTGCCCCGGCGGCGGGTACTTGCACTGCGGGTTCGTCAGATAAGGTTAGCCTGGGGTGGAACCCATAGGAAACATAAAAGGGCGATGTGCCAAGCGAGGCGTGGGGAGCGTTATTGAACGCAAATTCGGCAAGGGGAAGGTAGGTGACCCAATCGTCTTGCAGATAGTCGACATAGCACCGGAGATACTGTTCGAGTGTCTGATTGGCGCGTTCCACTTGTCCATTCGCCTGGGGTCTATAGGCGGTGGTGGGCGTGATTTCAGTACCTACTGCTGTAAACAAGGTACGCCAGAATCGGGCTGTAAATTGCGGCCCTCTGTCAGACACAATAGTACAGGGAAGGCCGTGATGCTTCACCACATCCTGCAGGAAGAGTTGTGCCGTACGGCTGGCGGAGGGAAGTTTCTTGCAGGGTACGAAGTGGCCCATTTTAGTGAACTGATCGATGGTCACAAGGAACGTAGTATATCCTTGAGAGGGAGGTAATTCTACGATAAAGTCTAAGTTGACCCTTTGCCAGGGTCCTTGTGGCAGGGGCGCCAACTGCAAGAGACCCACCGGTTTCCCTCGTGGCACCTTGGTACGGCAACACGTGGGGCAACTCTGTACGTGCCTTTTTACGTCACGGCGCATAGTTGCCCACCAAAAGTGTCGCTGTAATAGCCGCAAGGTTCGGCGCTGTCCAGGGTGTCCTGCTAGCGGGGCATCGTGATGCGCTCGCAGAATCTTTTGCCGTGCCTGGTGGGGAACTGCAATAGCCCCTTTATAACACAGCCACCCGGAGGGGTGGGGCTCCGTCAGAGCTTGTAGTTCTGAGTCCTGGGTGGCCCATTTCTTTAGTTGTCGTGAAGTGAGTCCACTGGCCAGGAAGGTCTGTGGGCCTATAATAGGTTCTCCTTTCACTGCAGGACCCTTGAGGTTTTCGTTGTAGCGGGAGAGGGCGTCGGCTAGGATGTTCAGTCGCCCGGGGCGGTATACGAGGTGGAAATTAAAGTGTGCAAAAAAGAGGGCCCATCTCGCATGGCGTGCATTTTGAATGTGGGCGGTCTGTAGAAACGTTAGGTTTTTATGATCTGTAATTACCAGGACTTGATGTCGAGCTCCCTCGAGATAGTGCCGCCAAACTTTGAATGCTGCGTGAATCGCTAACAGTTCCCGATCCAACACGGTATAGTTTCGCTCTGCCGGAGTTAATTGGCAGGAGTAGAATGCACAGGGTAGGGGGGACTGCCCCATTTCTTTGGTTTGGGATAATACTGCACCCAAGGCCACGCTGGAGGCATCGGTTTCTACAAGGAAAGGCAGGGCGAAATCTGGGTATTGGAGGAGGGGGGCCGACGTGAAGGCTATCTTTAGACGCTCAAAGGCTTCTTGTTGGCATGGGCCCCAGTCATAGGGTTGCCCCTTCTTGAGGAGGCGCGTAAGAGGAGCAGTCAAGTCTGCGTAATGAGGGATATACTGTTGGTAGTAATTGGAACTCCCCAAGAACCGTTGCAACGGTTTAACTGCCTGGGGAGCCGGCCAGGAGTGGATAGCGGTTACCTTCGACGAATCCATGTTGATTCCTTTAGCAGAGATGATAAACCCAAGGAAGGGGACTTCACCCTGGTGAAAGGCGCACTTCTCTAGTTTACAGTATAGATGGTTTTGCCGTAGTCGCTGAAGTACAGTCCTCACTGTTGGATATGCTGTTGGAGTGTTTGCGAGAAAATGAGGATATCGTCGAGGTATGCGATAACGTATTGGTCCAGTATATCTCGAAACACGTCATTAATTAAGTGCTGGAAGGCCGCCGGGGCATTGGCTAAGCCATAGGGCATAACCTGGTACTCAAAATGCCCGTATCTGGTGCGAAAGGCGGTCTTCCACTCGTCTCCTTCCTTCACCCTCAGGAGGTTATAGGCCCCTCTAAGATCCAGCTTGGTAAAGATGGTGGCCCCTTGGAGCCTATTTAAGAGCTCCGGTATCAAAGGTAAGGGGTATCGGTTTTTCACAGTGATTGCATTAAGGCCCCGATAATCAATGCAGGGCCGTAAACCCCCATCCTTCTTAGGGACAAAGAAAAGAGGCGCGCCCCCTGGTGATGTGGAAGGACGAATAAATCCTTTTGCAAGATTTTCGTCAATGTAGTCCTTCAGAGTCTTGAGTTCGGGCTCAGACAGGGCATAGATTCTCCCGTATGGGTGTGTGGAATTGGGTATCAAATCAATAGTACAATCGTACGTGCGATGCGGGGGGAGTTCGAGGGCCTGCTGGGCCCGAAACACATCGTCGAACTCTTGATAAATCGGTGGGGGCCGTGGTTCCGGACTTGAGGTCATTGCGATGGTGCCAACGCCTTCCCCGGGCGCAGAGGGCTCCCCTTGGTTATGGTCATCACAGCCGGGGGAGGCAAAAGTAATCACCTTACGCACCCAATCAATGGAGGGGTTATGCGCCCACAACCACGGAATCCCCAACACTACGGGAAAGGCAGGGGTGCAAACCACGTCAAAGATTAAGGATTCTTGATGTCTACCGATCCAACTCTGGAGCGCTAGGGTACAACAGGTGATAGGTCCAGAGATAAGGGGTGATCCGTCAATGGCGAACACAGCCTCGGGTCTTGTCTTTTGTTGAAGGGGGATCTCATACTTCTGCGCCGTCCGACCATCGATGAAGTTACCCGAGGCCCCCGAATCCACGAGCGCTGGTAACACCACTGCCTTGTTGGTCTGGAACTGTAACATAATGGGTACCCGTAGCTGCTCCCCTTGCGTTCGCATGGTCGCGATCTGGTGGGTTGCGCAGCAGGGGTTCCTGTCTCCGGTTACTGGGGCATCCCCTGCCCGCCCCGGCCCCTCTCGTTTCCCGGCCCTCATCGATGAGGGGGTAACTGTGGGCATGCAAAGGAAAAGTGTCCTGCCAGACCACAATAATAACAGAGCTTTCCTTGGTGCCGTCGCTCTTTTTCCTGCGCATCAAGGGGGCCCCTTGAGGCCCCAAGCTGCATGGGCTCCGGGTCCTCCGTCTTTGTTCCTCCACTTCCTGGAAGAGGGGCTCGGGCTGTCCACACTCGACCCGTGTCTTGTCTTCGCTCCCTTCTTCTCTCTGTTAGCCTTTCGTCAATTTGACACGTTAAATTGACAAGTTCCCCCCACTTTTCTGGGGTGCCTGACAACGCTAGCTGATCCTTAATCTCATCGCAAAGGCCCTTCCTAAAAAGGACCTTTAATACTTCGTCGGCCCACCCCAATTCCACTGCTAGTTGCTGGAACCGCGTCACATATTCCAGCAAGGGGCCCCGCCCCTGGCGGAGAGTCATAATGGCCGCTTCCGCATCCCTCTTCCGGTGGGGGTAATCAAAAAGGAATTGGAACTCCTGGAGGAACCCTTTCAGATCATGTAGTAAAGGACTTTCTTTTAGCAAGAGGGGTGTGGCCCAGTCCAGGGCCAATCCCTCCAAGTGCCCAATGATAAAGGCCACCTTTGCCGTGTCTGAGGCATAGGTAAAAGGTTGAATCTGGAAGGCCAGCTTACAGAGTGCTAGGAACCCCTGAAATTTTTTTCGATCCCCCCCCAACTTCTGGATCGGGTGGTGACGAGGTTCCCTACCCACGGGCCCCGCCCCAGCCGCAGCCCCCTGAAGGGGTGCCGCTGCCATGGGAGGGGCGGGGTCTTCCTCCATCTCTCTCGCTCCTACACCTCCCCCAACCACCTGCTCTTTTAAGTCTTTAAGGTCCATGGCCAGGGCCTGAATGGGCCGGCCCATTTCTTCCATTTGCTGTGCCAGGTCCATTGTAAGGGCCGGCGATACTGTGAGGGACGGTGGGAGGGCACGGGGAGTTGGGAAAGAGGGGGAGCCCACGGACCTGTACTCTACGCTGCGTTCCCCTATTCGGGGACTCCTGCGGTTTAGGGGAGCTCACAGTTCTGTTGTAAAAAGGTCCCCTCAGGTTGTAGGTTGGCCCTAAGTGTTCCTGCAGGAACGAGGCCAGGTCATCATAGGGGAGGAGATCAAGCAGAGAATGTGAGCAGTCCCCTAACACACTCCACAGGGAGACAAGGTCTCTGCCCACAAAGCCTAGAACCCTCAGCCCCACCCTGATAGTGCCGGGGAAAAGGGTGTCAGGGGGAGGAGGGTGAGGGAAGGGGAAAGAGCCACGGGGAAGGACACCACGGGGTTTAGCCAACACCAGCTGTAAGGGATAACGCGCAGGGAATACCAGGGAATAGTCTATGGTGCACACCAACACTGACAGAACCTCCGAGATACACACACTCACGCACCTCGCGCTCTCCACTCACCAAAACACACTCACAGACGATACTTCCACTTAGAGTCAGCTCAAGCCTTCTCTCAGTCGCACGGGGCCAGTTCACAGCAACGCTGATCGCCGGCCCCGAGGAATGAACGAGGGACGCTAAAATACCCCTAGCTCCGCCCCCGCTGCGCCAGCAGACGTGCAGAGCAGCACAGCGCTGGTTCTGACCCCGCCCCCGCTCGGGAAGACCCGCCCTCCTGGGCGTGCTCTGTCCTCCGTGCGGGTAGGCTGGGTGTATCCTCTACGCTAAGAGGGGAACCCCCAGCTCCGGGCTCCTCGTGTCTTGGGGTTACTGGGGGGGCTACGTTCTGCGGGGCAGTTTCCCTCGGGGGTAGCTCTGCCGCAGTGGTTTTACCACGTGATCTTTGGCTCCGGCCCCTCCATCCCCCCTGCTTTCCCCGGGAGCCCCACGGAGTCCTGACAGTTTTATTGATTGTTGTTCACTGCCCCGGGCTGCCCTGTGGGCAGGAGGGGTGGGATATCAATTTTAAATAAATAAATAAATAAATAAATAAATTATTGTTTATATAGTGATCCAACTGCTTTACAATCCTCTTGCTCACCTTCACAACCACCCCATGAGGTAGGTCATTATTATTTCCATTCTACAGATGGGGGAATGGAGGCTGAGAGGTGACTTGCTCAAGGCCACCCAGTAAGTTCATGGCAAAGGCTCTTTTCACATGAGATGCCCCCCCATGCGAGTGAATGAGTGGGTGAGGGGGGGGGCATCCATGTGCATGCAGATGTGGATGAGTGGGGGTGCGTGTGCATTCCTGCGCTCCACCCATCTCCATCAATCCCCCACGGACGGAGGCATTGAACAAAATAGGAATGCGTCCGTGCATGGAGATCAGTGGAGATGGGTGTGTGTCTGTGTGACGGGCCACCCACATGGTGCACACCCATCCCCCCTGCACCGTAGCTCCACCCAGGCCCATTTGAAAAGGGCCAAAGACAGGATTTGAATCCTAGTCAAACTTATCCACTAAGCTACACTGGCTTTCTAGCTTTATACTCACTCTGTCTATGGCCCTTTTTCCATGGGCCACGGCGCACGTGCGTGTGTGTGTGTGTCAGTGTGCACCACAGTCCATGTGCGGTGGGTGGGGGGAGGGTGTAGATGGTTGCACACCCATCTCCACTTAGCTACACGCATGGAGCAACTGCCATTTTTGCCGGTTGCTCCATGCGTGGGGGATGAGTGGAGGTGGATGTGTCCCCGCACCTGCCGTGGGATTTACATGGGACTCACCCATGCATGAACACCCAGATTTCTGCTGCCTGTGTAAAAAGGGTCTATGTTGGTTGCAAGCCACTTTCAAAGGTTTAGATTTATGGCAAGCCTCTCTGGGCAGAGCAGTGAAACTGGCAAACAGCACAGCATCGCATCTGGTGCTTCTGAACCTTTTGTGTTGCTGATTCCAAGGCCCACACTCTCTCACTTCTCCCTCTCAGTGGCCTTTTTTATATGGGCCACGGTGCAGGGCGAACCGGTGTGCGGCACGATAGCGTGGGCGGTGCGGGGGAACCAGTGCACACGGGCACACACCGATCCCTCCCCCCCGCATGTCCCTGCTTCCCCACTCATGGAGTAATCACCGTTTTGGAGGTGCATGGGTCGCGGGAGTGCACACGCACCCCCACTTACCCGCACATGGGGGGCACCCGCTCATGCCCACACACTGAATCTGCGTAGGCATGAGTGGGTGCGACTTGTCTAAAAAAGGACAGTATTTTGCATTTGATTGCTGAGCTGCCATGAGCAACATGGAAGGGCCTTGGGAATCACAGATTGAGGACCACTGCTGTATATGCCAGTGCTGGGCAGCTCCTGCAGAGGAGGCAGGAGAGGCAAGTTCCCACAATGTGAAAAGGCAGCCACATGGACACCACAACTCCAGGCAGCAATTTCTTTTGAGAATCACACATGCAGGTTCTAAGCCTTCATTTCACCACCTTTCCTATATGCACATAGTTACTAGATAAGGTGGCAGGAGATAGCACTAAGCAGTGCCTTAGGGCAGAGCAGGCGGGACAGTTGCCTTGGGCCCCACCCTTTGTGGGACCCCTACCACCCCCACTCCTGATGGGGTCCCTTCTTGTTACCAGGGCTTCTGCTGCTGCTGAGGGACTCCACAGTTTCTTGCTGTTGTTGCTGCCACTCCCACTGCTCCTGAGACTTGCAGCACTGGTGGTAGGGCCTCCTCAGGAGCAGTATGGGGGTGGGGAGCCTGCGACCCTCGCAGCAGCGGTGGCAGCAGAGAGGCTGGGACCCCCCCAGGAGCAGTGTGGTGAGGCCACTGTTCACCCTCTGTCCACTGTCCTGGCAATGACCCTGACCTCTAGACTGTGTCCCCCATTCTGACTCCATCCCTGTCCCTTTTCCCCTGGGATGTGCCTAGATGCTCAGGAACACATAGAGTGCCCACCTTTTGAAAGACCAATAGAACATGTTTGTTCCACTTCTGGCGCAATGCTGTTCCCAAGGAGCTCTGAACAGATGGTGCTATGTAAGCATGGTGTCTGATGTCTTTAAACTACTGACAGTGCTTTGAAAACATTGTTTTTATAACATCTTCCCCCAGTCACCACGTTGAAATTCTCCAGAAAACCTCTTGCAGGAGGTGGCTAAATACCTTTCCTGAATTTCTCCTCATGGAGTTTCCACCTGGATTTCACTATCAAGGAGGAACTGGCCACAGGACTAGCCCCCATACTTTACATGCTTTTTGGAGTGCACACAGGAACCCAAAGGCCAATTGCAGGAGGGCAGAGTGCTAGAGAAGCAAAAACTAAATCCAATTCCAATCCATTTCTGCGTGTCATTGCTGGAGAGCCAGTGTGATGTAGCGTATAAGGTGCTGGACTTGTACCTAGGAGATCTGGGTTTGACTCTCACTTTAGCCAATGAACTCACTGGATGGCCTTGGGCAAGTCTCAGCCTAACTTCCCCATCTGTAAAATAGGAATTCTGCGTGTCTGTCTTTTCCTGTATATTACCACTGAAAGTCACTCTGATCCCTCCGTTTCCCAAGTTTCAGTAGTCTGCAGCCCCTTTCCTGGATTACAGCCCCTTTTAACTCCCTGGGTGTTATCAGACAAGTGCGCTTTCTCATGTGCATTAATATGCAGCCATTGGTGCTGCGGGGAAGTCTGGAACTCAAAAGACACGCAGCTTCTTTCTTGTGAGAAGGGTGGAAATACAGATCTTTGCCAGCAAATGTGTGTGTCCAGCAGAGTACCTTTCCCCTACCCTGCCGGACGCGCAGGTTTGGTGGCAAAGAGCTGTATTTCCACCCTTCTTTCAAGATGGAAGCTGTGCATCTTTTGAGTCCTGGACTTCTCTGTGGCGCCAATGGGTGTGTATTAATGCACATGAGAAAGTGATCTAAATATGTAGAAACCCATTGTTGATGTCTGCAAAACTAAAAATATTTTACAGATGCTGTGTTCTCAGTTATGCGATAGTCCCATAGTCTCCTCTCACCACCCCTTGGGAAACTGTCCCTTGATGCAAAGAATCTTTATGGTACCTTGGGCAATCGCAAATCAAAATAGGGCAGCAGCAGGCATGTCTACATGGAACAACAGCTATGAACAAGTAGAAGCTACAGACTGTCTGGCAGCATGCTTTCTGGTGACACAGCCTGTGTTAAGTGTGTGGCACAACCTGATACATTTTTGATATCCAAAAGAATGGATACAAGTAATAGCCTACCTTGCAAAGGAAATAATATTACAGAAATATTGAAATCATTGAGATGCTTTGCTATGGACACAATAATATGGTGCATGCATATAAGAATAATGGACGAGTAAGAGGAGTATATAAATAATGACCTCCTTGATATCTCATATTCGCAACTCCCTGAGACTCCTTTTCCTCCCCACTCTACATGAAAATATTTGGCTGGCCTCACCTCCAGAACCATAGTTAGTTTGGCCATGATCTGGGATGGGGCTCGGAATGGCTGCGGGTAATGACTGTTACCCAGCCCAGCCCCATCCCGGAATCAGGTCCCAACCATGGGATGGGATTGGGCGCAGTGGCCTGATTTGCTGCTATGCCCATCCATCTCCCCGAGGACGGGCAGCCGTGGGAGCGGGGGGGGAGGGAACAGGGGCGGGGCTGAGCAGCCGAATGTCACGTCGCACAGCCCCGCCCCCTCCCCAATTCCCTACTGCGATCAGGCCGGCACGTCTAAAAGACGGCTGGCCTGATCACGGACCGGGATCCAGAATGGATCCCGGTCCAGGTTTCAGCGTGTTGGGTCTGGAGGCCCAGCACATCTGAAATTACCCAAAGAAAGCAGAAAAAAAAAATTGTGTTTAAAAATAGAATATATTACCAGTTAATACCTTGTTAAACATTGTTAATTATGTACCTATACATGCTGAAACTATATCATTTTACTGTTGTTATTGACTTGGTACATGAATTATATCTATAAATAAATAAATAAATAAATATATTTATATTTAGATATAAAAGCACAAGGGAAAAGACCCCTCTTGCCTCCCCTGCAAAACGCCCCCAGGGCAGTGCAAAGCATGTTTGCACAAATAGATGTAATTGGTGACTGTATTTAACAGCTCAATGTGTGAATAATATTGTGTCTGGTAACACTCACTTTGCCAGGATTGGTTTAGATAATGCTGGATTAAAGTTCCCCCTTTACAAATATTGGTTATTACCTGAACTGTCATCTTTGGTTCTGGTGGGGTATATCCAGTGACTTTACCATTTCTTTGCATATGCTTTTCAGCTGTACATAAGACTATCTGGGTCCATCGATACAAGCAAGATCAGGTTGAGTTATTATAGATTGCTGGCAGCGCTGCTGTGTTCTAACGCAGTGCCTGACTCGGTAGCATTTGGAATGTAAGCAGGCCCTAGCCTGTCTGCTTCGATTTACAGTGCTTTCCCTTTAAGCCCCTTTCCTCTCTGTGAACGGAGAGGAAATTCGTGATTGCAGAGTGCTATAGGTGTATGCGGCACTTTACAAACATACGAGGAGACAGATCGCTGCCATGAAGAGCTTCCAATTCAGTTCAGACAAATCCGATAAGAAAGAAGAAAGGATCAGGGTTGATCCTTGGAGCTGATAAATAAATACTCACACACAATTGCATCAGTCACAGCACATGGGAATGCACCCTTGTTGGATTCATGAGTGCAGTTGTGTGTCATATCTACTGCTGGAGTTGACACACTATTACTTCCTTAGGTAGGGATGCTTATGTATCTTAATGCTCATTATGCCATGAATGATAAAGCCAATTTAACTCTAAAAGATCAACTGAAAGGACAACCTTATTTTTAAGGATGACCTACAGCATCTTAAAATACACCACCACAAACCCAACCAACCGGGAGCACTGGCCATGCTAGCAGACAGATTTTGTTTCCTTTGAATACGGTATGCCAAAAGTAAGTAAAGTTACATTGTGTTTTGTGTTCTAGTTCCAAAGAGATTTCTTGTGCAGCGGTACAATGAGAGTGATTGCATATCAGAGCTACGTTATTATTGATAGTCTTTCTAGATACTACATACTGAGGCTACTAGGAAGGCCTTTCCAGTGAGAGATGCCCAGAAGCATTCTGGATATGGCAACACATGCATATTTGCACACAAAGCCCTTTAAAGACTTTTAGAGACCCAGAAACAAATGGATTTTGGCCCCTTCTTAGCCTGAGGGGAAAAATCATCTGCCTCCTTGCTACATTACTGCACTCTCCTGTTCTCTGAGCAGACACTGCTATGATGAAGCAGGCACTGGCCCGTTAAGGGTGGCCTGCTCATCACTCTTAGACCTGCCCCCTTCTCAGACTACAAGGCTTGCAGACTCAGAATTCTGGATAGTCTGCTACAAGCTGTAAGAGTGGTAGGAGCGCTTGCAAGGCAGACATGTACAGGGAGCTGTCCTTGGTACCACAGGAGAGCTCTAACAGATGGCTCTAAGGCTTTTTTTACCCAGACACTCTAACACTGATAAAATGGGTGTTACATGTTATTATACATGGTACAGGGCAACACTGCAGCCCTGCAACATGGGTCCTTTTCACACGAGATGCCTGCACCCAGTTTCGCTGGGTGGAGGCATCTGTGTAAACACCACTTGCGGTGGGTGGGGTGCATTTCTCTGGGTGGAGATGGGTGGAGGCGTCTGTGTAAACACCACTTGTGGTGGGTGTAGGTGCGTGCATGCTCCCACGCAACACTCATCTCCACCCACCACCTACCCACAGAGCAATCGGCAGTGGAGTCTGTTGCTCCGTGGGTGGGTGGTAGGTAGAGATGGGTGTTGCGCGGGAGCATGCACACACCTACACCCACCGCAAGTGGTGTTTACACAGACACCTACACCCATCAAAACTGGGTGGAGGCATCTTGTGTGAAAAGGGCCCATGTTGCAAGGCTGCAGTGTTGCCCTGTACCATGTATAACAAAATGTAACACCCATTTTATCAGTGTTAGAGTGTCTGGGTAAAAAGGACCTAACTATGAGATAGGGCTGATTCCCCTTAGATGGTGGAGGTGGTGGTGGTGGTGAGGCAGCTGCAGGGGAGCATCACTTGGGGTAAGGGCTTACTGGCCATTCTCTGTCCAGCAGGTGGCTCTTTTGGGTTCGAGGGACTTGATCCCCAGATGGGAATGGCAGGGGATAGGTCATGGTGACTTGATCTCTGTCTGTTCAAAATGGGGACAGGGGAGCCAAGTCCCCAGTCACATGCTACATCTGGATGTGACATGGTGGAAGGCAATAGTAGCAGGTGACTAAGTGAGGGACTCAAATCCCCCATCCCAATCTTGAATGAGATGACTGAGGACTAGGGTTGAAATGGACTGGCTGTTCTGTCTCTGCTGAGATTTTCTGCTCCAAATCTCTGCCAAGCCATTCTAACTGTGGGGAAGAGGGAGCATGTATAGTGGACAAAAATCTTCTGTGCATGTACAGTTTTTTTATTCTCACTGCACATGTGCAAAATGGTGGCACACATGGGAAGGGGCAGTCAGAGCTTCCAATTTGGATCTCCAGTGGAATGCTGACCAGATCAGGACTGGTCTGTGTTCTGCCAGACCCAGCTCATAATGGGAGATTCCTCTGGATACAAAATCCAGTTGAAATCTCTGTTTCAGCTCTGATCACGATGATATAGTATCCCCTAATTCTAAGGTACCTGGGACAGCTTGCTTTTTCACCCCCTCTAGGAGCAGTCCTATTTCCACACCCTCCTGAAGATATCTTATTTGTTTCAATGTTCAAATTTGTCTTTGGAACCTAATGTAGCAAATGATTAAAAAGCCAATGTATGTGATTAGATCTGCATTCAGAATAGCTGCAAAATGTTCCTTGCCACGAGTTATGCGAATACAAACAAAATCCTGCACCAACATTGGCGATGTCATGAAGGGAATGGGCCTTGAAGGTGATATGCAGATTGGCACTTGTGCTTTACGGGGAACTCATTCAAAGAAAATGTGCGATAACCTATTTCCAATGAAAGAACCGGTCCCTCAGATTCAAGGTGATTCAAAGGAAAATTATGTCCAGGAGGACAAAGATGTTCAGCCAATACTACTGTAGCATGACCACATGACATACCCAGAGGCAGCTACAAGGCTGTTAGTGCAGCTGCCCAGAGAGACTGCCAGAGAGCCAGATGATGCTGGAAGAATATCTTACACAGCTCTGGATTGGGCTATTCTTGGCTTGTTCTCTGGCTACGGGAGCTGGAACTCAGTGTTGGGCAGATAAACAAAGAGACTAATAAAGAGGATGGAGGTGCAGTTGATCATTTGGGTACATCAGAGCTGGGCTATTAGGTTCAGGTTGTGTTAGCACCTCTCTTGAGAGAGAATTTTTTTTTTTCTACCAGCCATTAAAATTAGTTCCAAGGTGGAAGCTAGCTCAGCATGTGGCTTTGGGGACAGGTTTACCCTTCCCAGAATTCTGCAGAATTACTCATTCCACTGAGTAACTGTCATGTAGCAAAATCAAGCCTGGTCTTTTCAGTGCCTGGTTTAGCATGATGAGGGGGTGGGAGTGGAGGGAAACCTTGATTTTTAAATTGATAATTTGAGGCTCTATGTGATGCAGGGGTGAAACAAATTATTTGGGCAGACTCTGAATCTGTCTGGTCCAATCCGGGTCCAACAGAACAGGGACCAATTGTGATCTGATCCCTGTTCCATCAGAGATCCTGATTGGCTATCATCCCCAACACAGTGCTACCTTGGACATATGCAATTAAAATATTTTCTGCATGTGCCAAAAAGGATTTTGTTAATTGTGCATGTGCAAGATGGCACTGGGCTATGGTTTCTTTGCCTTTGGGAGCAGTGTGCAGAGATCCGATGCAGCAAAGAAATTGTGTTGGATCTCTGCACAGTGTTCTGAAACTGTGCATTATATCTACAGAAATAGAAGGACTGATTGGCTTCAGTCCTAATATGGTGTTTTAAATAGGAGCAGGGAACATTTCACCTTCTGCAGACCACTTCAAAATTAGTACCAACTTTGGCTCTTTTCACACAGACACTCTAACACTGATAAAATGGGTGTTACATTTTATTTATTTATTTATTTATTTAATTTATTTATTTAAAATGTTTATTATCCCACCCCTCCTGCCACAGACAGCTCAGGGCGACTCACATCATACAAAATATAAAAACACTTAAAACAACTTTAAACAACTTTTAAAGGAGGCAACAGATACCACCCCCCCATCACCCATCTCCCTCGCCAAACGCCTGGCGAAACAGCCACGTCGTACAACTTCATCGAAACGAGGGAGGTCAGGGGCCAGCCAACATTATACATGTTGCAGGGCTGCAGGTGTGCTTTATGGGTGCCCTGCAACATGTGTAATAAAATGTAACACCCATTTTATCAGTGTTAGAGTGTCTGTGTGAAAAGGGCCTTTGTGGGCTGGATAGGAGTTGGTGGCCAGGGTGCTTTAGGGGTGTGCTCAGGATGGGGAAAAGAAGGGATGGATCTGTGCCCTTGAGTGCATGCCCTCATCTCTGCTTTCTTGAGGACAGGAACTGGATCCAGAGGCCAGTTCCAGGAATTGGAAACGGGTCAAATTAAAAAAAAAAGTCATGGGCTAGAGTTTCTTCATCTTATTTTAAATGACTGAGGGTGAAAACAGACATGACGCTAACCACCCTTTAACCACCCTTGGTGGTCATTTATGCATGTTGCAGGGCTGTATTGGTACCCTATGCAGCCCTGCAACATGCATAAATAACCACCAAGGGTGGTTAACGTCATGTCTGTTTTTACCCTAAAAGCACTTCCCAGAAGATATGCTGTACTGTTTGGTCCAGTATATTTTAAGAATAGTGTTTTTTTCTTTTTTCTAAAAAAGTAAACTTAGGGCATTTTTAGACAAGTGCCTCCTCCCTACCCATCACCCACATTGGGTGATTGCATTGGCACCCTCTGCAGCCCTGCAATATGTATGATGGGTGGGTGATGGGGGTAATGGGTGGTCAGGCGCTTGTCTAAAAACACCCCGAATTGTGTTTTCAGGAAAATAGTACCCATTTTTAAAAGACTAAAATAGGTTTGCTTTTAAAGAGAAAATGCTGCATGTAAAGAGAGCTGATCTTGTTAACTGTATGTCAGGACATTCGTAATGCTGTTTATCATGTCAAGTTTGGTGGTCATGGTACCAGGCTACTTTCTGAAAAGGCACAGCTTCAAGTCCCCCTTGGTGTCACACTGGATTATTATTGACTATTATTTCTATAGCACTTTCAGAACTCAAGGGGATTTACAATACTTATCCAGGTCACCCTCCCAGCAGCTTGTGATGTGGGTCATTATTAGCCCCATTTTACAGATGAGGAACTGAGGCTGAGAGATTGCATCTCTCAGGTCCCACCATAGGGCATTTTCACACAAGACACTTTCCACCCTCCACCCCCATACATGTTTCAGGGCTGCAGTGTTGCCCTATGGGTGCCCTGTGACATGTATAGTGGGTGGATGGTGGGTGGGTAGTGGGTGGAGAGTGTCTTGTGGGAAAATGCCCATAGTCACTAAGCTACACAGGACAGCCACCTCCCTCCAGGAGCAGGACTCTTTGATAGAGGAGTGTGGTAACTCTCTATGAAGTGCTGTGCTGTTTGGAAATAAGGGATTTAATTTTTTTTAAAAAAAGTGTTTAGTCCAGCTTCAATGCTGGCAATGGGCTATTTTAAATTTGCATAAATGTACATGAACTAACACATGCAGATTTGTGTAAATTAGAACCAATGCCCATCTTTTAGCCAAGTCTGGGGGCCTCTATTCCATTTTTGTCCTGCTCGATCTCTCTGCCACTGCCTCCTTCTGGGTTCGCTTTGCTTCCTTGGTTTCTGGAACTCGGTTTGTGACTGGTTCTCTTCTTATCTCTTGAACTTCTCCTTCAATGTCTCTATTACTGGTATATCCCCTGCGTTGCTCCCCCACTCTGTGGGAATTCCCCAAGGCTCTGTCCTGGGCTCTCTTCTCCCTTGACACTTTCTCTGGGCAAACTCATTGAATCTCACAGTCAGCTTCCAGTATCCCCTGTATGCTGAGGACACTCAGTTCTGCCTCTCCACCCCCATACTCTCCCACTCCATCCAGTCTTGTATTGCAGACTGTCTCTCTGACATCCCTGCTTGGATGTCTCACCGCCAACTCAAATTGAATATGGCCAAGAACGAACTCCTCATATTTCCCTCAAAACATTCCTCTCCCTCTACCCTCTCAGTTTCCATTGAGGGTGTCACCATCCAGCCTGTCCCTCAGGCACATAGCCTGAGATTCATCTTTGACTTTTCCCTCTCCTTTATGCCTCAGATCCAGGCTGTTGCCAATTCCTATCAGTTCACTCTGTGTATAATATAGCAGAAATCCAGCTGTGCCTTACTGCTTCCACTGCCAAACCCGTAGTCCATGCCCATGTCATCTCTCACCTTTACTACTGCAACTTCCTGATTACTGGTGTTCCCTGCTTTGATCTCAGCCCCCTCATCTCTGTTCTCAATGCTCTGCTGTCAAAGTAATCCACCTGGCCTGTCGCTTTGTCCGCATTCAGTCCCCGCCCCTCTCCGCCCTCCACTGGCTCCCTCTACCTGAACATATTCAGCACAAGCTCCTTGTCTTCACCTTCAAGGCTCTTTATGGCCTTGCTCTCCACACTTGTTTCCCACCAAATTCCCACCTGGTAGTTTCACTCCTTCTCTATCCACCCTCACATGCTTGCAACTCCTTTGCTGCTCAAAACATATTGACCCCTCCTCCCTTGCTGTTCCCGATGCCTGGAACTCCCTCTCCTTGGACACTTGATATGCTCCCTCCCTCCCTTCAAATTCCTCCTGAAAACCTACCTCTTCTGTCAGGTTTCCCTAGCTTGTCATTAGGAGAAAATTGCCTCCGAGTCCTTCTCTTCCCTGTAACTAAGCTAAGCACGTGCACCTGCATCTTCTCAACTTCATGGCTGTATCCTAGGGTGTTTTCAGATGTGATGATAGCCTGCATTTCCATGTTTGGCCAAAAAGAAAGGTTTTATATTGCCTCCAGAAAATGCTCGGACTCTGATGAAACTCCAGGGGAAGAAAGTTCTACAGCACTGAAGCAGCAACCAAGGACGCCTCTCTGTGTTCTGTTAATTCTGCCTCAGCACAAGCCAATGGATTTGATGACCTCTGGAGGTATCTTCTGCCCTTACAGTTCTATATTTCTGTGATCTATGATCAGCGAAAAGAAGAAAGGCATGATAGGTTAGGACTCTTCAGCTTGGAGAAGAGAAGACTGAGAGGGGATATGATAGAAGTTTATAAAATCGAGTGCAGTGGAACAAGTAGATAGGGAACATTTATTTACCCTCTCAGTCACTCAACGCACAGTTAAATTGTGGAATTTGTGGCCAGAGGAGGTTTTCAGGGTCAGTAGTATAGCTGCGTTTAAAAAGGGACTAGATACATTCTTGGAGACTAAGTCCATTAACAGCTGTTAGCCAAGTAGATTACGAGATGGGAACTTCTTACTGTCAGCAGCAGGGAGTGATCAACAATGGGAATGGATTGCCCACTGTGAATGCTGATACTTGTCCCATGCGACCGGAATTGGCCACTGTTGGAGACAGGATGCTGGGCTTGATAGACCATTGGTTTGACTCAGTATGGCGCTACTTAGGTTCTTTTGACTTTCAGAGAAAGATTGACTCTGGGTGCTTTTAGACAAGCATCCTTTCCCACCCATTATACATGTTGCAGGGCACATGCCCATAGGGCACCACTGAAGCCCTGCAACATGTACAGCAGGTGGATGGTGGGTGGGTAATAGGTGTGGAAATGCTTGCCTGAAAGCACCTTAGGTCTAGAGCTGAAAAAGAGTACTTGAAAACACAGGCAAACTGTTTTACTTGAACCAAAAATGGTGGTCTTGGGTAATAACTGATATCTGTTTGCTCTCTGTTGGATATCCATCCTGGTTATTTTGGGTGGTTTTTTCAGGTCCAGTTATTTCAATATTTTGGTCTTTGGGGTATTTCATTTTGTCATTTCAGCAGTATTTGCACTATTGCGCATGTGCAAGTGCAGAAAATGTGGTAACTAAAAACCCCAAATGACTGGAAAAACAAGATAACTAAACTGAAAAACAAACAAAAAACCCTGAAACAGAATACTTGAAAAAACCAGATATACGAGTACCTGTTTTGGTCATGGATGTTATTCAGGTACTCAAAGTGCTACCCCAAAATGTGAATGATATCCACAAATAATAAACTCACTGCCTGTTTTAGCTGAATGTCGGTAGGCTTGGGCAAAAATCCTAAAGCCATTTACTCTTCTTGAGGGGCCTTGGCTTTAATGGGACAACTCTGGAATAAGTGGTTGGAAGTCTATGGCTGTGGCAATCCATGGGACAGAATGACAATGGAAGATTTGACAAAATAAACGCATGGGCGCAAAGAAACTCTCTGGCAGGATGATGCTGGTGTGTTTTATAATTCTGCGTTTGTTTTGTTGCAGCCTTTTGAATTAATTAGCTACCATGTTGAATTCTAAATGCAATAATTAAGCAAATGAATGCCGCAGCAAAGTTATTAACGAAGCAAAAATATGCTAATGTGCTTTTGATAAAGAGCTCTTCTCCTGTTTCACTAAGGAATTGGCAAATATCTTTTTATTTCAGGCCAGGCAACTTATCTCTAGTGATTTTAAAGGGAAAGAAAGTGTTCCCGACCGTATGGTGGGGAATGAACGTTAGAAATTGGTTAATATCAAAATCCTGGCTATGCGTAAAATAAAGCTTGTAGGCTATTGCAGCAGAAAGGAAACTAATAAGCTATTAACATGGTTCCTTGCAGCACCAGCTTTTAGGAAAGTACAACGTTCTTCTCTGACCTTTTGTTCCACTATGGTGAGATGCTAAAGCACAATACAGGAATGTTCTTTTTATTGCGATATTTTAAATATTCAGGCATTTAGAGCGTCCAATGCAGAGTTACGCAAAAGAAAATCAACACCGATTTTGCTTACTCGGTGCCGTTGTTGCTGTTGTGTTTCTAAGCTGCTACGAAATGCATAGAAATGTTCCAATAGCAATTTAGTGGTCTGGAAATGATATATGTATGTAATAATAATAACAATAACTAATGACTGGCCCCCACTCTCCACCTACACACTTTGAGCATCACACATCATTAGGAAACAATTTAAAATCCATTGAGAACATGGCAATGGGAGATCATTTTTGAAAATATTCACAAAATATAACCCAGTCCAAGGGGATGCTTCTGGGGCTGCAGTCTCTAAGCCACTTAGGGCTGTGGGAGTAAAGAGCATGGAATGTGGATCACTCCAGTATGAGTGACCGATCGTTCACTTCTCTAAAGCAATCAAAACTGCCACTGGCTGTTTTTAAATGAGCAAGGCTGAGGCAGGGTCCGTGGCTACGGAGTGGCACAGCTGCAGAGTAGCCACTCAGGTGGAGTGCGTGAGGAGGGATTCGAACGGATGGCCACCAACGTGGCTACCTCAGCAGCTGCCTCACATTCCCCCTGTCATGGACCATGGGGGCGGGGCTGGCGTTTGAAATGGCTATGTCCCGGCCATGAGCGATGTGGAACCTGGGCTGCCCAGCGCTTGTGGCCAGTTCCTGAGGTCACGCCCTCTGCCCACAGTGCCTATGAGTGAGGACCTGTCTGCTGGCCTGGGTGGCCACCCCAGTAACGGGCAGGGGATGTGTGGGCGGTGGTTGCCATGCACTTTTTTGGCTTGCCCTGCATGGTGCACGGTTTCTCAGCAGTGCAGTCAGCGGCCATGAGAGGGTGCTGAGTGACTCACAGGAGCGTGCATTCCCCTGCCACACCTTCAAATGGGCGGCCGGATGAATGGCTCCTGAGTGGCCCTGCGGGGTAGCACCTCGTTTAAAAACACCCAGAGTCAGAGTTGGGCTAGGTGGATCATTAGCGTGACCCAGTATGGATTGGAACTTATCTCCTTAGATCATTCACACAAAATCCATCCCCATGAAAACTCACTACTTGTTCCTTAATCTGTTTGCCTTGCCCTGCAGCAATGCAGTCACACAGCTGCTGATTTGTCTGCATTTCAATGGCCCAACCCCTGCCTTAGGGGCAGAGAACAAAGAATCATCCAGGAGCACAGGAAGGGGTAAAGGATTTCACACTGCTCTCAGAATGTGGGTTTGCACCACTTCCCACTCTAACAGAGTGTTGTATGAATGAGCCAGACATAATCATACACACTTGCAAATCCAGCCTGAGTGTCAGGCTCTGTTCTCCAGTGGAACCCTCTCTGCAGTAGCAAACCCAGCCTGCCACACCCAGCTGAGCTTTGTTGGTTTCCTGAGCCCCACCTCACCTCCTGATTAGCCAGCCTATCAGCAGCCCCTATAAAGGAGTAGCAGGAAATGGTTGCTGCAGGCTGGTCAGGAGGGAAAATCAAATGAGACAATAGCCCGCTGCAGTCTGGGTTTGGTCCATGCAGCCCCCACTCACATGTCTAGTGCGTCCAGCCTAATAAACAGGCAGCTCCTGTGTGTATTTCATGTGCTTGTGGGCAGCCTGCGCTGGCAGCGCCAGTGCGAGTGGAGAGAGGGGCAGGAAGCAGTCACTCCTTTGATACTCTAGGATTTTTGCCCATGACTCTGTGGTGCTGGCAGCCTGGTGGATCTGTATGTGCTGGACACCACCTAATTGACGGGATGTGGACACGTGGGTGCACATTAGACTGCATTAGCCCTTGTTCGCCTGCATGGCAGGCTCCACATTCTCCAAGACCCTGCTGTGAGTAGAGGCTGTCTGGTGGATGGTGGCTGCTTGGCTGGTGCAGATAAATGCCCAATAAACGGGCCGGTGGACACCCACCTGATGTGGGCTATCATCTTGTTTGTTTTCACCCTCTGTTGTTGCAGTAAACCTGCCCCCCCCGCTTTGAATTCTTCTGCTTTGCTTCCTCACTACCTGCTCTTCCTTGTCCTTCACCCTCACCTCATCTGGAATCCTGCCAGTCATACCTGCCCCCCCCCCCCAAGTCTGCACCCTGAGGTATCCGTATGGCTGCCTTCCTCTGCTCTCACTTCCAGCCTCCCTGCACACCTGTCTTCCAACTCTGTTCTAGTTCTTTTGCTCAGCCCCCATCAGGGCTTAGGGTTTTTTGTGCAGGGGGGTGGGGGTTGCCAGGGATCTACCCTGGCAATTAAATTCAAGGGGCGGGGGTGCTGTAACCCCTGGGAAAATTCCGCAGTAGGAGCATGCACCCTAGAACGTGAAAGACCTTGAAAAGGTGATATTGCTATTCCGGGGTTGGAAAGGAAATCCAGAAAAAACTGGATGGTTTAATTGGTTTTCGTTAATGATCTTTTTGCCACACCACCTGCATTGGTCATTCTATAGATTAAATCACAAGAACGCCTGTTTTATATTCATCCGTAGAGAGGAAAGATGGTCCAGTGGTTGGGTTGCTAGCTGGCGAATAGGGTTAGTTTCCCTGCTCTGAAAAACTCTGGGGTGAGGGGTGTGGCTTCTGGGGCAGGCTTGGGTCTTGGCAATTCATTTTTTTACTAATTAAGCACAAGCCCCTGTTCCCCACTCCTGCCTGGAATGGCCTTTTGGCTTTAGACCCATTACCTGGATATTGACCCTGTGTTTGGACTGTCCTCTCAGCCCCTCAGCACAGTTGTTTTTATGGATTAATTCATGGTTTCGACCTACTGGCTTGTATCCTGACTCTGCTTCTTGGATATCCCTCTCTGGACGATTGTCTCAACTACAGCCTAGATTGTATCACAACTTAACTCTGGCCCCAATCTTGCTGCAGCCATTAGGCAAGACTGTCCACACCTTGGTCCTCAGTGTATTGAAATTGATTATGTCAATCTGGGTGCATAGCTGCATGAAGAGACATTTATGGTATGCTGGTGCATGTTTGCAGTATCCAATAGTGTCCTCCCATTTGCTGTTTCCTGGATGATATTCCTTGGTGCAACACAGTTGGTTGTGAAAGAGAGAAACTGGTTCTAGCTTGGCAAAGAGCTGGCAACCCCAGAACAGAAACTGCGCAGACTGTAAGGACAAAGCTTCATTCCAAAGAGAATCCAACTGTGAAAGCTTCCCTCTCATGGCCGCTTCCCCTTATACCTCTTGTTCCCTCCATCGCTTTCCCCATTTTATTGTTTCTTCCACCCGGCTCACCAGAAACACCACAGAGATGCGCAGAAATCAGACTGTCCCTTCACAGTTACATGTCTCAATGACCTGGATGGCCAATAACTGGTAGCAAGGCATGAACGTCAACTACATGCTAGTGGCAGCTGCTTGCCATCCACCCCCATAATTTGTCAGATCCCTAAGCATGTGGCGTTTCACCAAGAGATGTAATGAGTGTTACCATACAACACTACCCACTTGTTTTAGCTGGTAGATACACAGTGGGTTGTTCATGATCCTTTCTCTCTCTCTCTCCTGTCCTTCCTGCCTCTGGCAGCCTGGGACAGCGAACACCATATATAAAATACAATTCATAAAATCAATAAAACATGTATATAAACATGTATATAAAACATAAAACAAATAATATTAACAAAATATTAATATACAACTGGGAAAAATACCTCCCCGCCCCCTCGCCAAATGCCTGACGGAACAGCCAGGTCTTACAACCACGCTAGAACGAGGCAAGGCTCTGGGCCAATCGGACCCCATTGGAGAGGGAGTTCCACAGCCTGGGGGCAACCACCGAAAAAGCCCTATAAAGTGGCTACCCACTGTGTCCGAGGGACCTCCGAAAAGGCCTCCCCAGACAACTGCAAGAGCCGATCAAGGGTACAGGGAATGAGGCGGCCCTGTAGGCCGTGAAAGGCTTTATAGGTCAACACCAGCACCGGTAAGACTATTGGCAGCCAGTGCAGTGCCTGGAGCACCAGTGTTATGTGCTCTGTGACCCGTTCCCATAAGCAAACGGGTCGCCGCGTTCTGCACCAGCTGCAGCCTCCGGACCAGCATCAAGGGCAGCCCCCACATAGAGCATGTTGCAATAGTCTAGTCTTGAGGTGATAAAGGCATGGATGATGGTAGTAAGGTCAGAGTCTGAGATGTATGGCCGAAGCCGTCGGACCAGATGTAATTGCTGAAATGCACTCCTCGCTACAGCTACCATCTGAGCCTCCAGCCAGAGCTGCGGATCAAGGAGCGCTCCCAGACTACGAACATGGGAGACCAAAGGAGGATGGACCCCATCAGTGATAGGGGACGCCACCACCCCTAGGCCCCACAAATCCTTCCCCACCAACATCACCTCTGTCTTGTCAGGATTCAGCTTCAGATGGCTCTCCCTCATCCAATCCCCCACAGCTGCCAAACACCAGGTAAACACCAAGACCGCCGGACCCAGACTGATGAAAATGAGAGGTAGAGTTGGGTGTCATCAGTATACTGTATACTGATGACAGTATACTGATGACACCGTACACCCTCAAACCCTCTCATGACCTCCCCCAGCAGCTGCATGTACACAATGGACAAGAGGGGGGGACAGAATGGAGCCCTGCGGGATTCCACATGTGAGGTCCTGGGGAGAGGATGTACAATCCCCCAGGACCACCTGGTGAGTTCTCCCAGCCAGCAAAGAGTGGAACCATTCTAAGACGGTTCCCCCCACCCTGGCACAGTTCCGCAGGCGGCCCACCAACACCTCATGCTCAATAGTGTCAAACACAGCTGACAGTTCTAATAGGAGCAGCAAAGTCTGCCGACCCTGGTCCATAGCCAGGTGGAGGTCGCCCACCAGGGCTACAAGTGTGGACTCAGTGTAATAACCCAGACGAAAGCCGAACTGCATGGGTTCCAGAAATCCGATGCGATCTAGATGTGCCTGGAGCTGCCAAGCCACCACCTGCTCAATAACCTTCCCTAAAAAGGGAAGGTTAGAGACTGGCCGATAGCTGGCCAACGTCCAAATATGACTTTTTAATCAGGGGCTGTACTACCGCCTCCTTAAAACACTCTGGCACCCTGCCCTCCCTAAGGGAGGTATTGATTATTCCTGCCATCAACGGCCATAAGGTCTCCTGGCTGGCTTTCACCAGCCAGGATGGGCATGGATCTAATTCACAAACGGTGGCTCTGACAGCCCCAAGCACATCACCCGCATCAGTGGGCTCCACCATCTGAAATTGATCCCATAAAACTGGGCAATGCAGGGCATTTATTACCTCTGGTTCTCCTATTGCCTCAATTGTTGCACTGAAGTTGTGGTGGATGCGAGCGATCTTATCCAAAAAGTACTCAATAAGCATGTCACAGTGGACACTGGATTGCTCCAGATCCAGGTGGAGACAGGCAGGATGGACCAAACCTCTCACCACCTGGAAATGTTCAGCTGGACGAGACTTTGCAGGCGCTATAAGTGCAGCAAGGAAGCTTTTATTTGCTGCCTGAACAGACAGGGCATAGGTCCTCAAACTGCTCCTTTGCCGCAATCGGTCGTACTCATCGTGAGTACAGTGCTACCATCACTCCAACTGCCTCCCCTCCTACTTCAGCTGTCGCAGGTCCTCCATGAACCACGGGGACCCTCGGCGCTGAAGGGATGGGAGTGGATGCCTAGGAGCTACTGAGCTGATGGTTTTTGTCCTTATTGAACAAAAGTGTGTTCCATAAGGCCACAAGGTCATTGACTGAGTGACTGTCAAGGTCAGGGGGAAGAACCCCTAGAGCATTCTGGAACCGCTCTGGTTCCATAGGTCTATGTGCTACATTACTGTCATTTTCAAGATGTGGAAGGTAGTGGTACCACTTTACTTGGTGGGTGCAGCCAGACGAGTCGGGCGGAACTGGGCTTCCCGCTCTTCTTGGGGCGGGCAATCTCAGCCGCCACACTTCAGGGCCAGTGCAGAGAGCAGGGTGGATGGTCTGCCCCAGCGGGGACACTGGGTGAGAAGGCACCTGTCAGCCATTCCACAATGCCCCAGGGTGGGCCGAGGTGCTGGCTATATGCGCTGTCGCCCAGGCCTGCCCCACCTCCCCTCCCCTGACCCACCCACTATCCTGTCCTCAGCTGTGATGTGGCCACGTGGGAATACCAACAGCACCCACTGCTCACCCCTTCTGTGAACCTCACCGCAGAGTGGGGAAGATGGGGACTGGACCCATGAGTGGTGGTGGCATGATGCCATGATTTGAGCAGCCTTACCTCACTTTGGGTAAGGCTACTACACCCTGCATCCCTGGCTTTTTTTGGAGGATGCAGGGTGTAACAGCCAGCTGTTGGCCCTGCCCTGGGGCAGGGTGAACATCTGGCAACTGCAGGCACACAAGCCACTGAATCACATGGCAATGGTGCTGAAATTGGGATGAGGCTGCCCAAACTGTGGTGCCATCTCGTGCTAATGAGACCCTTACTTGGAATATTGTGTTCAGTTTTGGGCACCACAATTCAAGAAGGATGTTGAAAAGTTGGAGAAGAGGAGAGCGACAAAGATGATAAAGGGGCTGGAAGACAAGCCATATAAGGAAAGGGTGAAAGAACTGGGCACGGTTAGCCTAGAGAAAAGAAGACTAAGGGGAGACACGATAGCATTTTTAAAATATCTAAAAGGATACCACAAAAAAAGCACTGTTGCACATTTGTTCTTGACTGCCACAGAAGATAAAACAAGGAGGAGTCGTCTTAAATTGCAACAGTGATCAAATATTAGGGGAAACATCTGTAAGCACTGTTGGGCAATGCGTGTCTGGATTATTTCAGCTTGCTGGGTTTCAGTCGGCTTGGAAAGTGTGGCCAGATGGATGTGCGAGACACAAGTTGAGGGCGTCCGAAGGGAGGGAGCTGAAAAGAGCAGGTGGAGAGAGACACAGCTGGAGGGGCTGAGAGACACAGTGCGGATGGCTCACTGAGAGAACACTCGCACGGAAAAGCAGCGCTGTGTACAGATGAGTTATGCACTACAGTGATCACAGCCCGACTTCTCCAGACATAGATCACTTCCATGTACAACAGCATGACTCTTTGCCTTGCATACCTCTCACCCAGAAGGAGTCCCAAGTTTTAGATTTATTTACTATTATTTATTAATAATAATATTAGCGGCAGCTTCCAAACAGTCTTCAAGGGCAGCCCCACCTAGAGCACATTGCAGTAGTCTAGCCTCGAGGTGATGAAGGCATGGATGATGGTCGCCAGATCCAAATCAGAGGAAAAAAGCCCGCAGCCTTCTCGCCAGATTGAGTTGGTGAAAAGTGCTCCTGGCCACTGCTGCCACCTGAGACTCCAGGTGCAGCAGCGGACCCAGGAGCACTCCAAGGCTGTGAACCTGAGTGACTGGTGGGATGGGGGGCCTGGACCCCATCAGCAACTGGGGTCCCAATCCCCCCCAGGTCACAAGGCTGGCCAACCATCATCACCTCAGTCTTGTCAGGATTCAACTTCAATCGACTCCCCTTCATCCATTCCCTCACAGCAGCTAGGCAACAGGTAAGCACCGAGACTGCAGGACCTGGTGCTACCCCTATGGGGCGTTGTGATGTCATGATGCTCCACAAGGATGGGGTTATGTTAGAAATGGGGCTGATAACCCCCTCTGACATGCTCCTTCCCCTTCCAGGTTTTCTCCTGGAGGGAGGTGGTGGACCTCTCACCAGTCCCTAGAAATTTCCCATCTGTAATTTCAAATTTTCCCACCAGTATGTCCCAAGGGGGGAAAGAATGTGGGGATTTCAGGCCCATATCACTGTTAAACACAGATGCCAACATATTTACTAAAATATTGGCTAATCGGTTACAAGCCATCATTCGAGAGATCATTAGCCCGAATCAGACGGGCTTTATTGGGAGAGGGATGGGGATAGACAACATACGAAGAGCTATTAATATAATATATAAAATTAATATGGAAAAGCAGCTGGCAGCTGTGCTGTCCCTGGATGTTAATAAAGCGTTCGATTCATTGGAAAAAGAGTTCCTCCTGACCACGCTGACGCACATGGGGTTTGGAGGTACTTTCCTGCGGTGGGTAGAAAGTATATATAAGAAACAGGTAGCATGAATATTGATAAATGGAGAACTAACCCCAGCTTTTGGTTTGGCAAGGGGTACTAGACCTTGCCAAACCAAGTATCCCCACTTCTCTTTAACTTGGCGATAGAGCCTCTGATATTGGCAATAAACCAAAATCCGAACATTCATGTGATCAAGAGCGGAACAGTGGAGCATAAAACAATGGTCTACGCAGATGATATGTTACTAACAGTAAATAACATACAGACATCCCTACTGGAGCTCATAAACACGTTAAAAAAAATTGGGATCTTATCGGGCTATAAAATCAACCCAATGAAGACTCAGATGATGCTCTTACAGGGGGCTAAAGCACCGGGGGAGGGGGGACTCCCCCATGTCACAGTTTCAAATTAAAAAAGAATATATACAATATCTAGGAGTAAAACTTACTAAGAACACAAGAGATATATATAAAATAAATTACTTACCCTTGATACAAGAATTCCAGAATAAACAGCACTCCTGGCACAGGCTGGGATGTTCATGGCTAGGAAAGATAAATGTAATTAAAATGCAGCTACTGCCTAAAATTGTATATACCATTCAGGCATTGCCGGTACAAATTCCCCAAGAATTCTATCAAAAACTGGATAAAATAATGAAATTCACTATCTGGGGTATAAAGAAGCTGAGGGTTCGGAGATCCATTTTGAAGACTGGCCTTGAACAGGGAGGTTGTAATTTGCCTGATCTGAAACTTTATGGTATGGCCTCAGCGTTGAGAGCGGTTAAAATATGGTACAATGAGGAAAAAGAGCCATTATGGCGGAACCTGGAGTTGGAAATACTGGGAATTACAAAAGGTAGTGACTTGTTTGATAGTATAAATGGAAAGGCGTTAAGGGGGAAGGAAGGGAAAGATCACCCTTTTGCTAATATGGTCCTGTCGGCCTGGCATGGATGTTGTAACAAGATGGAGGTGTGGCTAGGTAAGACCCCATACACGCCCTTAGAAAAGATAGGACCCGTGTGGAACAAAAAGGATAGAGAAACTTTGCAAAGGTGGAAGCAAAGGGGGATATACAGGGCAATGCACCTCTTTGTAGGGGATATGTTTAAAACCAGGGAGACGTTGGAGGAGGCTTTGAAAGAAAAAGTTGAGTTCTGGATGTATTCTTGACTACACAGCATGGTAAACAAATCTAAATACAGAGCCCAATATCCTAGAAACCCCACCAACCTGGAAAGAGTTATATTTAACACTGGAAGCCAACAGGGTATCTTCTCCATGTTGTATAAAATAGTTAAAAAACTGGATCGCTTCCCTGATGCGGGATATATATCTAAATGGTCGGATGATCTGCATAGAGTGACAGCAGATGGGGAAATGAGGAGTATATGGGGTTATATGTCCACAAGTTCCAGATCCTTATTGGTAAAAGAACCTCTTATTAAATTGATCCAAAGATGGTATCTTACCCCCAAAAGCAAAACATAATAACATCAGGGTACTCTCCTATCTGCTGGAGGGAATGTGGGGAGAAAGGCACATACTTACACTGTTGGTGGAGTTGGCTGAAGGTGGAAGCCTTCTGGAAAAAAATATGGGTTATAGTAAATGAGCAGATTGATATGAGCCTCCCGTTTAAGCCAGAGATTGCACTGTTAGGAATATATCCCCCTCAAACTTTGAAAGACTGTCAAACCAGAGTATGCCAAAATTTGTTCCTGGCTGCGATCCATACTATCGCCAAGACTTGGAAACATGCCAAGGGACTCACCAAACTGGCCTGCCTGCAAAGATTATGGTATATGGTCTCAATGGAACGTATAACCGCCAGTCTGGAAGATGAATTAAATAAATTTTACGAAAAATGGTCTTCATGTTGGACAATCCTAACACGTCACATCAAGATGGATAAGTACACGAGCATGACTTGCCTGAAGGAAATATACTAAATAGCCTAATCGGAGGGGGTGGGGGGAAGGGCCAGAAAGGGGAGGGAAAAAGGGGACATAAAATAGGTAAAGTGGAAAGTTGGGGTTATCCACATAAGATGTTGTAAAATAGTATTGGTTTGACAATGTAATGTATCGCAGCCATCTAGAAGCGTACCTGAGAATGGACGGCAAAAAAATATATACGATGTAAAGGGAATATATTGTAAGTTGTAGATACGGTGGACAACAAAAAATATATAGATTTTTTTTTTCCCCATCAGTAATTGTCCTCTCAAGCAAATGTGACTGAATAAAACACGACCTGCTTCTGCCCACTGTCTTTTAGTCAGAGGCAGAAGTGAACCTGATACAGAAGTTTATTTTCAGAGAGATTTTGTGAAGCATTCTTCTGGCAAAATGGCCTTTTTATTTTTAGATGTGTCTAATAGCTAAATTCTTCAATCAGACAATGCAATATGAATTTGTAGTCTATAATAGACTTTCACAGAAAAACACTGGATAATTGTATGGTTATTATAATTAATAGATTCCTCTTATATTACTGTTGTTTATTCTAAGGTTTGAAATGAATATATTTAAGCATTGATTCATCTGTAGAAATCTGGTTTTAATGTTTCTGGATATGGGATAAAAGTGCCTTTTTGAGTTCCATCCCCACCAGTGAAAGTTCCTTACAAAATTTCCCGGGTCCCTGCTCTGAGGAGCTTACAGTTTAGAATGGACAGGGGAGGAGATACAAGGGGTGGGGATGGGGGGTTTACACTTAAGGAGAGACAGGGATACCTTCCTGAAGTTGGGAAGTTGCAGGTAGACATGCTGAGCTTAGTTACATTAGGAAGGGGGTCAGGAAAGATAAGACTGCAGAAGTACAAGCATAAAAGAGCAATCTCTGGGGGTGAGGAGTTGGTGAACGCCTGATAGAAGAGGTGGGATTTTAGGAGGAATTTGAAGGTTGGGAGGGAGGGAGCTTCAGGCATGGGAGAGAGAGTGAAGATGGCTGTGTAGTCACCTGCTTGGGGGTGGGGTGGGAGGAAGTAGGTGGTACAGGGCAACAAGGCAGATGTGTGGCTCGGGGATGGGGTAGTGTCTAGCCTCAGCTGCTTTCCTGCTCACATACTCCTCTCCCATCCCCCCTGATCCAGCAGGGAGGGGATGCCCATTCTTGAGCCTGGCCCTAATCTGACTGTTAGGACTGAGCTAAACCTGGTGCTGATGGAGCTGAGGTCTTCTGACGTAACCTGGGGGCGGGGCGGGAGGGGCGGGGA
Source organism: Sphenodon punctatus (assembly GCA_003113815.1). Lineage (NCBI taxonomy): Eukaryota > Metazoa > Chordata > Lepidosauria > Sphenodontia > Sphenodontidae > Sphenodon > Sphenodon punctatus. Next base: position 2,221,858 of record QEPC01008108.1, on the reverse strand, counting down.
GCAGAGCACTATGATGTCATGTCACCTTGTGGGAGCAGGGCCATGTCAGGAAAGGACATTCAGCCTGGCCTCCATATGCCTCATAAACTCACATGAAAATATACCCAGGCTTCCAAGATTCCATGTACCCTTGTTTCTGACTGGAGCAGGCTGGAGAAAAAAGAAATCATCTGTCAGCACAAAGCCATTGTTTCGCACAGGGGAAAGTGACTATCACCAGCTCTTGGAAGTGAACATCTTGCAAAGGGGTCACATGGGAAGAGAGGTCTGTGTGACTTCACTGAACACAGCTGGCGCGTGCATCTCCTGAACTGACATTTCCCTACCCCAAGTCTCACACGTTCTTTTCCTATTTGGAACACAGTAGGTGAGGGCACAGCTCAGTGGAGGCCTGAGAAGGAACTCTGGGCCAGTCTAAGTAATGGCAAGGATGGTCTGTTCTCGGATAAGTTTCCTAGCTTGTTTTGTAATGATCCTATAAAATGGCTTAAAATGTTCCCCTGAAGAAGCAGTACTACATCCGTGGGCTTTAGGCTGCCGTGTGCCTCTTTAATTATGGTGCATTGTATTGCATGGGTGTTGTCAGTCAGGTAGCTTTGTGGTACTGTACAGCACAGCTGTTGTGTTTATATATGTATTAGAAATCTTTTCCTTCCTATGGGCTGCTTTGAAAATTGGTACAAGCTCTGTGGACTTGAGGTTGGGAATGCTTAAGGAGTACGCTCAGGATGGGGGAGGGAAGGGGAAGATAAAGATTATGGATCTGTGTCGTGGATCCATCCCCTATCAATGGGTGTTAACAGAAGTGACGGTGGAGCACTGCTGTAAGAACCTGACCTGGGACAGGAACCTGCTGGCAAAACCGTCCCTACTGGGTCTAGCCAGAAAAGAAACATGCCAGCAGCAGGGCATCATCTGCCCTGCCATGGTGTGCTCACCCCACCATGATGGGCAGCCATGGCAGCTAGCCATGGCAGACCCAATCCGGGTCACAGCGGGCCATAATAAACGTTATAGCCCATTGTGGCCCGCTTTGGCTTGATTGTGTGGATGGCAGCCTGGGCTGTAATCCTGGAGGTCTTTGGGATTCCAGCCCGGGTTCACCTCTGACATGCCTGGGAGCAATCCTGGGCGAACATCTTGCAGGGCACTAACAAACGTGTCGATGGCTCACGGGTCACCGTCACGTTTGTTAACACCCATTAAGTGCATGCCCTCATCTCCACTCTGAACTCACTCTAAAAGTACTCGAGGGTAGCTGCCAATGGGGAAAATGTAGCGAACACAGGTCCCTGAGGGTAGGGATTGGATGCATAGGCAAATCCAGGAATTGGAAAGGAGCTAAATCAAAACAGTCACAGGCCAGAGGTTCCCCACTTCATACTTGTTCCGGCCGGGTAAGCCGTGCAACATCAGCCACAAATGGAGGGACGGGGGTAGTGGTGGTGTAGCCATGACTTTTAAGGCGCAATGGTCAGTGTGGAGGAACCCAGTGCAATCTATACCGGGTACGGAGGCTCTCCACTTTGTGTTTGATTTGGCAGGTGACAGTTTGGGAGTGCTGCTTGTCTACTGTGCACCTACCTGTGCAGTAGCCTCCCTGCATGCTCTAGTGGAGATGGTGTCGGGAGTGGTGTTGAGGTCCCCAAAGACGTTATTCTTGGGGGACTTCAACGTTCACGCCGATGCTGATCCTGGGGGAGCAGAGCGTGAGTTCATGGCTGCCATGGCAACCATGGACCTGTCTCAGAGGGTGATCGGCCCGACACATCGTGGGGAATATACCTTGGACCTTATATTTTGCACTGGCCTTGAGGCGGGTGTTCCATTAGTGGGGGAGATATCAACTGTGTCCTTGTCATGGAGGGACCATTACCTCCTGCAGACCTTGCTCCTGGCGCACGTCTGCCCCTGGAAAGGTGCGGAACTGATTTGAATGGTTCACCCCCGGAGGTTGATGGAACCGGAGCGATTCCAGAGGGCTCTGGGTGAGATACCCTCTGACCTCGACGACCATCTAATTGATGATCTTGTTATGCTGTGGAACATTCTGCTGACTGAGGCCATCGATCGCACAGCTCCTAGGCATCTGTTGCCCAGGCGGCAGCTCTGCAGGCCTCCTTGGTTTTCCGAGGAACTGTGGTTGCTGAAGCAAGAAGGGCGACGGTTAGAGTGACGGTGGCGTCGTTATCGTGCTGAAGCTGACAGATTGCATCAAAGAGCCAGTTTACGGGCCTATGCCGTGGCTATATGGGCAGCAAAGAAAGAGTCCTTTGCTGCTCTCATAGCAGCTGAAAAATCTCGTCCAGCGGAGCTTTTCTGGGTGGTGCAGGGGCTGGTCAGTCTGACCTCCCTTCACCTGGGAGTGGAGTCATCTACTGCCTGCTGTGACATGTTTGTAGATTATTTTGTGGAGAAAATCGCTCATATTCACCAAGACTTCGACGTTGCAATTGATATACAAGAGGAACTGGAGGTTATGAAAGCCCCACCTTGTCCGATTGTATGGGATCAATTTCAGTTGGTGACAACCATCGATGCGGTCAGTATTCTTGAGGTGGTTAGGGCCACCTCTTGTGAATTAGATCCGTGCCCATCCTGGCTGGTTAAGATCTTCTGGGAGACAATGGGGCCATTGCTGACTGGGGTAGTCAATGCCTCCCTTCGGGAGGGCAGGGTGCCAGGCTGTCTCAAGGAGGCAGTGGTGCGGCCTCTGCTCAAGAAACTATCCCTTGATGCTGACTCCCCTGCCAGCTACTGGCCTGTCTCTAACCTCCCCTTTTTAGGGAAGGTTATTGAACGGGCTGTGACCCAGAAGCTGCAGGGGCATCTTGACTGCTTCGGTTTTCTTGATCCCTCGCAGTCAGGACTTTGGCCGGGTCATGTCACCGAGACTGCACTTGTGGCTTTGGTGGATGATCTGCACTGGGAATGGGGGTCGTTTGACCCTGCTGATCCTATTAGATCTTTCGACTGCATTTGATACCGTTGATCACAAGATGTTGGTGACGCACCTGCAGGTTGGCGGGACTGTTCTTGAATGGTTCTGCTCCTTCCTGACCGGACGAACCCAGCGAGTGGTGCTTGGGGAGTATTTTTCATCATACCGGGACCTCTCGTGTGGAGTCCTGCAAGGTTCTGTTTTGTCCCCTCTCCTGTTCAACGTGTACATGCAGTCACTTGGTGAAGTAATCAGAGGGTTCCATGTGTGGTGTCATCAATATGCTAATGACACCCAGCTGTACTCTCCTTTTCAACTGACCCAGGCCCGGCAGTCTTGGTGCTTACCTGGTGTCTGACAGCTGTGGAGGACTGGATGAGGGCTAACCGACTGAGGCTGAATCCTGACAAGATGGAGGTGATGTTGGTGGGTAAGCAGATGGAGATGGCAGCCCCCGTTATTAACAGGGTCTGTCCTCCGTTGGTTTCCCAGGTCTGTTGGTTTCCCTCGATGCGCAGCTCCACCTGGATATCCAGGTGGAGGCTGTGAAGAGGAGTGCCTTTCACCAATTACACCTGGTGCGACGGCTTCAGCTGTATGTCTCAGACTCTGACCTGGCAACCATCGTCCATGCTTTCATCACCTCTAGATTGGACTATTGTAATGCGCTCTACGTGGGGCTACCCATGGTGACAGCTCGGAAACTGCAGCTGGTGCAGAATGTGGCGGTCCGTTTTCTGATATGACTGGGCCACCGGGAGCACATTACACCAGTGCTCTGTTGTCTGCACTGGTTGCCAGTGGTTTTCCGGGTCCAATTCAAGGTCTTGGTTTTGGCCTATAAAGCCCTAAACAGCCTAGGCCCTGCATATCTGTGGGACCGCCTCACCCCCCGGGTGCTGGATAGGCCCCTGCGGTCATCCGGGGGTGCCCTGCTCGAGGTCCCCCCAAGTCTTCTGGGGGAGCCACACAGGAGAGGCGACCACACCGTGGCTGTGGAACTCTCTGCTGGTAGGGGCCCGGCTGGCCCCTGACTTCCCCTCGTTTCGAAGATGTTGTAAGACCTGGCTGTTCCACCAGGCGTTTGATGGGGGAGATGGGTGATGGGCTTGGGAGGGGAGGGTGGGTGTTTATTATCTCCTTTTAATGTTGTTTAAAGTTGTTTAAAATTGTTTTAAATGCTGTTTGTATGTTTTTTATATGACTGCGAGCTGCCTGTGGCAGGAGGGGCTGGATAGTAAAATTTTAAAATAAATAAATAAATACTAGAATAATTGCGTTTTGCTCACATGGCGCTCATGAAAGATGGATGTTAAGCTCATCTCAAATCAAATCATTTATTAGTGTGACCAGCGGTCCCCCTGTTTTTAGATTGTAAGCTCTCAGGCAGGGACCGTGTCTATCTTGTTTTTTTGTAAAGCGCCAGGTACATTGCTGGCGCTGTATAAATACTTATAATAATAATAATAATTAATAATACACAAACACACAAAATAATAAATAAAAATCAGCTAAAAAAGTTAAAAAGTAAAACACAAATACGTATCGAAACGACCAGAAAACGTGTCACAGCCCATAGAAAATCCATTTGCGCATAAAAAATGACCAGACCTGCCAGATCTTATATTAGTGTCTTGCAGTTAATAAATTTGCTACACACTGCAAAGGCCTGCAATAAAAATAAAGCAACTGCTGTGGACAACTCAGCTGAGGAATGACATAGAAAATTGTGAACCAAATTTAATGGTGTAGAGTCAAGATAATTTACCATACAAGGGGCCAATTATTGAGTTCTTAAGTTGTCATACAAGTGACAATAAAACATAATATGCCCTACTGATACCGTCTCTAACTGCTCAAATGGGCATAGGCGCAGTGAATAAGGAATTTTCTGATAGCGGCCCTCAAGAACCATAGACGGTAATGCATTTAGACGAGCACAACAAAACAAATATCTACTTCTGGGCGAGATTGGAAGTTGAAAATAGGCAGCCATAGTTCTCCTAATTGATGCCAGGGAAACATATTCAGACAAAAAAGGCATTTCTGTTATGTACGACAAATCCCTTTGTCTGTCCAGATCCCCTAAATGTTGTGATATTTCGGCCTTGGCTGCTAGCAGATTTTTATTATTAAAATATTCCTGGGAGAAACCAATTGATTTTACATGGCTTATAATAACTCTACTCCATGTACTCAGATATGTGTCTTGATAGAGAAACTGTAGGAGCCCTATCGGCCCTGCAAAGATAATTTTCAACCATAAGTGTAGTGCCAATTCTAATGCTTTACTATTCCAGCTTATTTGGCCCAGTTCCATTCGAAGTGCCGCTGCAGGAATACATCTAGGCATCCCGACTAGAATGCGCAGGTATTTAGATTGAAAAAAGCTTAGGTTATAGGGTCTTATAACTGCCCAGATTGCTGCACCATACCATAGCTGCCCCTGCACCTTGGCATTAAGAACTCTAATTGTCGGGATTAAGGCATTTTTTAGTAGGGAACATAAGCTCTACCGGTGGTCAGTGAACGAATGGCCTCTAAGTCAAGTGAAATCCTATAAGTATTTGGGGATTAATTTTCAAGCATCTGGTGGTTGGTATCTCCACTTTCAATCGGTCTCTGTGTGTGCTAAGAGCTCTGCAACAGCTATTGTGCATTTTTTTGGGACAAACTGGCATATTAAGCTTGAGCACACTAGTTTTCATGTGTACCTTAGCTAGGAAGGGCACTGCTTGGCTTGGCAGAGGGCCATGGGTGTGCACTTACAGATCTCTCGTTAGATGCTGGTCATCGAGGCACTTAAACGAGACAGATGAGGGACTAACTACACCTTTCACAACTGGGATCATGCACCCATGATTACTGTGTAGTGACGAGAGGAAAGGAAATTAAATTTAAACTGTGCATCCAGCCAATAAATCTTGTAGGAGCTTCACTTTTATAGGAACGATGCCTCAGGCAAGGACTGTGTGGCCCAGAAAGGAAGAAACTTAATATTTTATAATGTTTCCTAATGCTGCTTAACTTCCGTACGAAGAGAAGTTCGATAGTGTAGGGCTCTTCAGCTTGGAGAAGAGATGACCGAGAGGGAATATGATAGAAGTTAATGAAATCATGAGTGGAGTGGAACAAATAAATAGGGTGCTGTTATTTACCCTCTCAAATAATACTAGAGCTAAGGGTCATTGAATTAAACTAACTGGCAGCAGATTTAAAACAAACAAAAGGAAATACTTTTTCACTCAGTGTACAAATAACTCGTGGGACTTGTTGCCAAAGGACGTTGTGAAGGCCAATAGCCTATCCGGGCTTAAAAAAAGGATTTGATACATTCTTGGAGCATGGTTAAATTAGTCAGGTTGATCAGGGGATGTAGCCTCTGACTGTTGGGAGTAAATAGCAGGGAATGGATCACTCTTTTATGACCTGTTGTGTACTTCTGTGACGTGACCAACAGTGGCCACTGTTGGAGACAGGGTGCTGGGCTAGATGGACCGTTGACCTGACGCAATATGGCACTTCTTATCTTTATGCTACCTTTCTATGAAACTCCAAAACCCGCTGACCCTCCCTCGTTCTGATTAGAAGAGTTATGCCCATCCAATTAGAGAAGAGAAACCCCACCACATGACTCAGGTGACCCAGCCCTGGCCAACCAGGACTGCTCAGAATAAATGCCTTGGGTAAAATAGAATAATGGACGCTTCTGAGGCAGCCATGATCTCCTTGGTTACATTCTTTGAAAAGCAACATGTTCATCCAATGAGATGATGCCCTACACAATTTGCTGTCAATGAGACTCAGTACTTCTGGTAAGAGGGAGGGGATGTGTTTTGAGATGGGCAAAAGATTTCATGAAGATTTAGAAAGCCCCAGACTGGGGCATGAAGATTGAAAACCCCAGTCTCTCCTTCTGGAGGGCTTGAATGTGAAGTCAGGACTTGGAGCCCATTTTAATTTCATGGGTAATGTTACCCCACCCCAAAGGACTTACAGTCTTGGAGCACTTTGAACCTGGAAAGTGCTACAGAAATGAAAAATACTGTAATGATACAGTAACAACAATGTTGTGAGTCTCCCAATGTTTATATCAATTTGGACTAGGCACTGAAATCTTTGCAAAATGTATCCTAATAGAAAATGGCAAGGTTTCCCTAGCCAACATTTAAAAAACAAACTGACCTTGGAGATGGAAACAACTTCTCATCTGAGAGAAAAAAGAAAATGATGTTTGAGATTTGCTTTAGCATCAAGAGAGAGAGCAGACTTGAGGCCATGAACAGTAGTTAAGTTTTGGCTGAGGCCTGAGGCAAACTGACAAACCTCTATGTGGGCCTCTATGCAGTTCTGACTGATAGTGTGCTTATATGAGCATTTTAAACTGATTATTTTGACTGGAGTTATCGTTTAGAATTTATCTGCTGGCGTGTTGCAAATGGAATGACCGGAATGCTGTTCTTATGATGCATGACATGAGATGAAGTGCATGGGATTTACTGCCCTAATAAACCCTTCTTTCTCTGTTGTAGTGCTGCACTGGTAGCCTGAGATGGCTACTTGCAAAAAGCCATTTCTTTTCTTGACTGTTCCCCTCTCCAGAAAGGGTCCAATAAAAAGAGTCTTACATGGCCCTTTCTGCTGCAGTGCCATTCTTTTTGAGTTTAAGAAGAGAAATCATGCCACCAGTGTGACAGAGGAGAAATTTAAAGAGAGTCATTCCTACTCCAGCGTCTCTAGCATGACGACATGTGAGAAGATACCTCTTCCAACCTTCAGGAATTGTCAAGGCTTCACTAATTTGACAAGGAGGGTCATGGAGGCCCTATATATTCCTAAAATGAAATCATAGAAATGTAGGGTTGGAAAGGGTCATCTAGCCCAATAACCTGCTCCAAGGCAGGATATCCTCTGCCTTCAGCAGGGGTGGACAAAATTCCCAAGCCTAAGAGCTGCATACCAACATTTTCTTATTGCTAAGAGCCACAACACAAATTACATCAGTCATGCTGCTTCCCCCAGCTCTCCCCTCACATCAAAGCTCTGCCTCCCAGATGGTCTGGTGAGTTTAGGCAGCAGTAATATCAGCACAGGGCACACTCTTCCTGCTCCCATGGCCCCCATGAGGCTTCAGAGGCCAAAATGGTGGCTTCTCTTGCTTCTGCATGAGTCCAGACAGTTACTTCTAGTGAGAGCCACAGTTCAGGTGCCCAAGAGCCACATGCCCACTTCTGGCCTACAGCCTGTCAGACGGATGCTTGTCCAGCTGGGTTTTGAAAACATCCAAGGAAGGAGACTCCACAACCTCTTGGTAATTTATCCATTGCCCAACTGTTCTTACAGTTAGGAAGTTTTTCTTAATATTTAGCTGAAGTCTACATTGCTGCAATTGACGTCCATTCCTTCTTGTTCCGCCTTCTGTGACAGGGGAGAAAAAAATGTTCACCTTTTTTTTTTTTGGGTGGCATCTGTTTAGATATTTGAAAACTGCTATCATGTTGTTCCACTTAGTCTTCTGTAGGCTAAACCTACCTGGTTCTTTCAGCCTTTCCTTGCATGGCTTGTCAGCCTGCCCTTTTACCGTCGGTCATTTGCCTTTGTAAACATGCATAAAAGCTTCAATCGCTCGCCTGGGGTGATGGATTTGTACGCAGTACCCTCTCCTGACCTTTGAATGACCCATTCATGCAGATGTGAATGCGGCCTTAGCTGCTTGCCTCTGAATCTTCTCCGATTTGTCAGCACCTTTCTTTAAGTTTGGTACCCCAAACTGAACACGATATTCCAGGTGGGGTCTTTAATATTCCTATCACTGGAGTCCTTTAAAATTAGGTTAAATAGACATCTCTCAGGAATGGTGTAGTTGCTGTGGATCAAGCTTAATAGCAGGGGTTTTGATTCCATTTTGTCCAACCCAGGTGAGTCTTCTCTCCTTGATGAGTTCAGTTGCCAGTGGCTGCTCTGTTTGCTGTCAAATGCTGGCCATGGCTACCGTGTCCTGCCAAAATTATCTTCTTTAAATATTTGCTATCAAAATCATCATTGCGCTCTTGAGATTCCTTCTTAGCAGGCATGGAATCCTTGGGGTTCCTTCCAGCTCTCTTTGAGAAACTGAAGTTGATCGTGAGAGAAAGCTGAGAGGTGGCAGAATTGGCATCACTCTATGTAACAAGCTGCCACCGGATTAGGAATGCACAAGATTAATGGACACAAGGATTTTCTGGTCAGGCAGGAGACCCAGCCCATTCCTGTGTAGGTTACACCTGCCACCCACCCCAGATGGTTTAGAGACTTGTCCTTCACCACTGTTTGTCACGCTACTCAAGTATAAGGAGCTGCCTGAGTCAGACCAATGGTCCATATTAGGCTAGCCTAGTATTGTCACAACCTGACATGGCAGCAGGGTTTCAAATCCAGCTCTCCAGCAGAGGCCTCACCCCGGCATGCTACCTGAGACCCTCCCAGATCCCCAGCAGAGGCTTCACCCAGGTGTACTACCAGAGATCCTGAATCAGAGATACTGGGGACTGAGCTTGGGACCTTATACATGCAAGGCATGGGCTCTACCACCTGAGCCACAGCCCACCCCAAAGCAGCTTTTTAATGAATTGAGTTCTTCCTAATTAAGTTGTATTGCTGTAAAAGGCCATCAGTATATCAGGTATAGGTATAGTTCCTGATACTTTTCTATTAAGCTATGTTTTCTCCATGGATTGGCTGTTGTCACAGATAGTCGGTTGGGACTTGTTCCTCAAATGTTCCTAGGTATAGTGTTCTCTACAATGAGCACCTGCACTGCGACTATAAAAAAATTAATAAATGCTACAACCAGAATGTATGAAAGAGGCTTGACTTCCTTTTAGGAGTCAAAATAAGTAAAGAAGCCTGCACACTTGTGATATCATAGCAGAAATTTCAGGAGTCTTCCTCAATCCATCATTAGCTTTAGCACTCAGCAGCTGGCCTCCTGCTTCAAGCCCTCTATCCATTTCCCAAGATCATTCCCCTACTATGAGGACCAGGGGCTCAAACCTGCACCCTCATGGTTTCTGGAGCAGTAGACAAGCTTGCAGCACCACTGCTTCACCTTGCTGCTAGCCTAAACACTCCCAAGGGGCCTTTGTGCACTAGCTAGGCCACCCCTTCCCCCCGTCTCTAGCCATTGCCACCAATCCGAGCTTCCTGGTTGGCTGCCAGCCAGTATAGAAGGCTGGCTAGTAGCTGCAGGAAGCTCGGTAGAACTTTTATTGACTTGGTCATTTTTTGCCCTGTTCTTCTTTTGTTCTTGGTTTTCTAGTTCTGCCCTACTCTTGTTCCCTTTTCCTGGCCTGTGTCTACCCCTTGCACCTGTTCTTGTCTTGCTTCTTGCTCAGTTCCAGCCCTGCCTTGATCCTGATACCCCTTTAGCCGTTGTTTACTGCTTGCCTTGTCCCTCACCTTCCATCCTGATTCCCTTCGTCTGGCCTTGTTTTACCCTTGCTTCTGTTCCTCTTGCTTGTCTTGCGGGGGTACCTACTTTCTCAATGAAGTAGGTTAATCTAGGGATGGACTGGGCCCTATGCTGAAGGACATGCTCATGTTGTCATACCAGAAACAGAGAGCCAAGATGGATGCCAAACAAGAACTTTATTCTAAAGGAAGTACTGTCTCCAGCACTCCTCAAGAGTATACTATGGTTTCCTATAACAGCTCCACTGAATGGTTAGGCAACGTATTGCAACATCAGCTTTCCATTGCACGTGAACAGATTTGCGGCAAGCACCTTTTAAAATTATATTCCCTACAATCCTCTACTTTCCGTCCCTCAGCACTTCCTAGTCTGGACCTCCCAGTGTATCTGCACCCTGTCTGTTTTATTTTTTCCTTCTCTCTGCTGCAAGTTATAGGGATGAGGAACTGTGGGATATTCTCTCAGTCTACAAGGGATGCTGCTGGGAGAGGAGAGGTGAATTAGCCTCTATTTCCCACTGTCCATTAGAACAGAAGTGGAGGGAGGCAGTTACTTTGGAGGAACTTCTCTGGATCAGGAACCCTGGATCTGGCATGAGAGTCTAAATACCTCCTTGATCAGTCAGTTCTCATTCCAAGCAAAAGACTAAGGCCCTTTTCACATAGGCCACAGCGTGGTGGGTGGGCGGTGCATGGGGTTGCGTTCCCATGGACTCCCAACCCATCTCCACGCACGGAGCATTGGGCATTGGCGCCCGTTGCTCTGTGCATGGGTGATAGGTGGAGCGCAGGAGTGCGCATGCACTCCCACCCACGACATTTGTACGGGTGCCCTCCCATCCCCCCTTTGCAGCATTTGCACGGGCACCCCCACCCGCAAACATGTGCGGCGGGGTGTGTGTGTGTGTGTGTCGCCCATGTGAAAAGGGCCAAAGTGAAAAGATTTTTCTATTTCCACCAATCCACGGATTTTGCCCTGGTCTTGCTCCATGTAACGCCGAATTGGTTGAGATCTTTGCCCACCGCGTTGTGCCATCTAAGATGTGGGCATCCTGGGCAGTTTCCGCATGATAGCCTGAGCTGCCAATCTAGATGACTCCATTCTGTCCAAGCCAGGTGAGTCTTCTTTCCTTGATGAGTTCAATTGCCAGCGGCTGCTCTGTTTGCTGTCAAATGCTGGCCCTGGCTACCATATCCTGCCAAATGATCTTCTTTAAATGTTTACTATCAAAACCATCAGTACACTCTTGAGATTCCTTCTTAATAGCCTAAAATTTTGGAACTGTATAGTGGTAGACATGGATATTTATTTATTTATTTTAATTATTTTCTTAAACTTATATCCCACCCTTCTAAGGCTGAGGATGACTTAGAACATAAAAAACCATATAAAAATAGAGGGACATAAAAACATACAAAATCCCCTAAAAGCCCCTGCCCAACATCTATCCCTGCCTTATATATTTATTATATTTTATCATCATCATTATTTGTGGTATATTTATTTTATTTATTTATCGCATTGCTGCTATTAACTTGATCCTGAAGCTCAGATTCTTCTGTTTTCAGATGTCGCTCAGCATAATGAAAGCACTGCTTGCTTTTCCAGAGTGACACATGGCTTGTGTTTTTACACACACATTTCTCCTGCATGTTTGCTGTTACATCCTGAACTTTCTGTGTGTCTAAATCACTCACCCAGATCTTAAACATCTGTCTCTTTGAACTTATGAATAGAACTTCTCCCAGAACTTTTGTGTGTAAAATGTTTTCCTGATAAACTACTTTGCTCCAGGCAGCTGTGGTCACTTGGTTTCCATGACAGCCTGTCACGTCTACAGCTGCAGCTACTTTAGGCTGCCTCAGGGCAGTGTTTATGTGAAGAATGCATCCAGGAACTGCCTCAGGGCAGTGTGTGTGTGAGAGAAAAATGCATCTGGACCTTACTTGTGGACTTGTAAACCTGGAAAATTGAAAAATCCGGAACTTTAACGCGTGTGTAAAAATGCCAGTGTGTATTACCATTGCCTGTCTGTGATGCTGCTCCCCAAATAGTGGAACTCCCGTACCTTTACCAATGTGACCATCCTTAACAGACGTTTGTATATTACCAACGGTCATAAGCAGGAACCTGTGTTGGGGAAAACACAGTGAACATGGGTCCCTGGCCATTAGCTTAGTTTTGCTGATAGTTATAGAGACCAACTTCACCTGCCCGCTTCTTTAAATTCAATTACAAGGGGGTCGCTATAATAGCTGCACCAGGGCCCACAAGCTGGGGTGGGGTGGGGGCAGGCTTCCTGGTGTATCTGTGTCCCCTGTCCCTGTCATAGTGTGGCCAGAAATGCAAATTTTAGAGGACACATGAGAAATACAGGTTGCAGGGCTGCATTGGCTCCAATGCAGCCCTGCAACCTGTATTTCTCACAAGTGTCCTCTAAAATATGCGTATCTGGCCACCCTACCTGGGAGGAGGCCAGTAGGAGGGGACCCATACCATCTTCTGCACTGGATAAGGGTCCATTTCAATCTAGCGATGCTTCAGCTCATCAATATTTGCATTTCCCCCACATTATGCACTAGAGATGCAATGTTGTTGGCAAAATCAAGATCTTTCAATCTGTCTCTTTCAATCCACTATATTCCCAGTTCCTTCTCCATGGCATGTTTTAAAACTCCACCAGTAGCCAGCGCAAAGAATAATGGAGACTGCCTGCATACTTATTGCACACCTGTTGCAATTTTAAACCATTGTGATGATTTTCCATTCGTTTGGATGCCGTATGTTGACCCCTCCCCCAAGATCAGGGTTGGGTGACTGAAGAGAGTGTGATGGGACATAGGGGAGGAGGCAGCCCCTAAGGAATGTTGGGCCCAAACCATTTAAGGCTTTATAGAGCAAACCCAACACCTTGAATTGATTCCAGAAGGCCACAGGAAACCAGTGCAGCCCGTGGAGCATGATTGTGATGCGCTCACAGCGGCACACCCACTTCAGGAGGTTGGCCGCCACATTCTGAACCAGCTCCAGGCTCTGAACACCTTTCAAGGGCAGCGCCACAGGAGTGCATTGTAGTAGGCACGCCTCAAGGTTGCGAAGGCATGATGGCAGTTGCTAGTTCCGAATCCTTAGGAAAAGGTCACAGGCACAGCCTTCTCACCAGATGGAGATGGTGAAAGGTGCTCCTGGCCATGGCCACAAGCTGAGAATCCAGGTGCAGTGATCAATCCAGGAGCACTCCCATGTTTGTGAACCTGAGTGACAAGGGGAGGCAGGACACCAACTAAGGGTGAAAACAGACATGACGCTAACGACCCTTTAACCACCCTTGGTGGTTATTTATGCATGTTGCAGGGCTGTATTGGTGCCCTATGCAGCCCTGAAACATGCATAAATGACCACCAAGGGTGGTTAACGTCATGTCTGTTTTCACCCAGTGATAGCAGTACCCACACCCACGAAGTCCCAGGGCCCTCTATCATTTCATCAATCTTGTCTGGATTCAGCTTAAATTGTGAACAAGAGACTTGGTGATTTGTAACAGTAGCACACACGGTTTTTTTTGATCAGTAAACAGTAACACTGTTTTCAAACAATTTTTTCTTCTCTGCATGATGCCCAGATTTAGAAGAAAAAAAAGAAAAGCCATCTTCAGCCAGAATTGAATCGCCATGGAATACCAATGAATGAAATTGCAGTGCAGCTTGTGCAGCAGGGTCCAATAAAAGGTTGCATACAAAGTTGTGAAGGGTATAACACACCTCCGCAGAAATTGACCAAATCATGAAATAATGACCAGTAAATAAATACAAGAGGGGAGCAAACAATTCATTATATTCATCGATGCAATTGTTTCTCTTAAACTTCACAGGTTAGGTCTCTCCAAACAGCTATTGGAAAGAAAGTGGGAATGATCTTTTGAATAAAGTTTCTGACTTTGTTCTGTATTTAGAATCTTTTTCAGAGGTTTGGAACAGGGCTGCTTTGGAAAATCTGTCTTTCCTTTGCTATACAGTTTGTGGACCAGATGGCATCAGCTGATTCTATATGTCTATTGACTAAACAGGGAACTAAAAAATAATACAGCTCTTTCCTCAGCTCTAGTCTTCTTTGTGTTCTCATACAGGTGCACAGGCATGATCAGGTTGGTTATCGTGATTTCTGATTCCCTCCTTATCGCTTTGTGCTATTTTGCACCTCTCTGATATTTATATCTTTTAGATGCTAAAGTTGGTACCTATGCATATGGATCTCAAGGGGCTTCTTTCCCAGAGAAAGGAGGTCTTGCAAAAATCCACGGCTGGGCTGTTTGCAAACAGCAGCCGCAAAAAAGTCCCTCCTCATTTCCAAAAGAAGTTCGTCTAGACTTTTACCTTCTTTTCTTGACTGTTTTGTCTTTCCAGGGCTGTGTTTGGCATGCTGATGCCTGTCCGATGTCTGAGCAAACAGGCTGGCTTCAGGTCTGCATTTAGGGGGATTTCTTTAGTGCCATCTGCCATCTCGAAAATTAAAGCCAGGAAAGGTCATTGGGATAAACCGATTTGCTAAACAAAATGGTTAACAACTCATTAATAAAAGTTTTTTTCTTTAAAAAAGTCCTTGAAGGAGGGGAGCAACCTTTTTAAGCAACTCCCCCCCCCCCCCCGTCCAAACCCAGGCCGTGTGCCCTCTACTTGCCACCCCCCTTTCCAGTTCATTTCCATCATTATGGAGGAAAGCAAGTCTCCCCGTGCAGTTGTTTGTGTGTGTTGGGGAAAAGAGGGTTGCAATCTGTGCTGGGGGAGGTGCCTTCCAGATTCCTAATGGATTTTCAATTATAATGTCGAGGGGGGATTTGCGTGTCTCGCTTTCAGCAGCAGCCGAGGTCTGTCTCAGAAAAGCCACTTTTGTCCTCTGCTTGCTTCAGCGCCCCCTCTCTCTGAGCTGCTGCAGGTCACACACAGGAGCAGTGAGCCTTCCCCTAAGGAAACAAGGGAGGAAGAACAGCCCCCTCATAACAAAATGATACAGGCCCACCTCCCCACTTTCAGCTCGACAGGATAACCAGTATTATATAGGAAAGGGCTGCTGGGGAATGTGTCAGGTTGGTTCTGCTTGTCAGCAGCATTGCATCCATTCTCTGTCTTAGCCTAGATGAACGCCGGCCCATGTATGAGGCTTGTCACTCTAAACTTGTGACTGGGGGGCTGCCTGAACGTACATGAAATACACACAGGGGGCTGCCCGTTTATTAGACTCTGCATGCTAAACATGTGAGTGGGGGGCTGCACGGTCCGAACCCAGATTCCAGGGGGGCTGTCGTCTCTTTTGTTAACACCCTAAGAAATGATCCGGCAGGGCACTTGAGACTGAGAGAAAGGAGGGGAAGGAAACTTTCTAGGTGCACATTTCTCATTTCAAGGCTACAAAAAACTCTCTGGGTGCATTCATACAAATACCTTCGCCTGCTTTTTAAATTTCCCATGGGAGATAATAATCTCATTGTGCAGTTCTTTACACAATGCACAATTAACTTGTGGTACTCATTCCTACAGGATGTTGTGAGCACCAGTAATACAACTGGGTTCAAAAAAAGGTTTGGACAAGTTCATGGTTGATAAGTCCATTTGTTGGTTGGGCAAAGTTGATTGGGGTGTGTGCATGGGTGAAACCTCTGACTGCCAGAAGGTGGGAGAGAACAACAAAGAATGGATCTCTCCATAGCTGCTCTGTTGTTCATTTATTTAATGCATCAGATGCTGGCCGTTGAGACAGGATACTGGGCTAGATAGATTATTGGTCTGACCCAATAGGGCAGCCATGATGTTCTCTGCTCTTAAAGGCTCAACAGTGCAAACTCCTATACATGTGAGGAGTAGGGTTGCCACCGCTCAGGTTCGACCCAATAGCTCTCTGTTTTGATCCAAAGTCTCCAGGCTCTGGGGGAAACCCCAACTTTCTCTGGCTCAGCTGGACCTGGAGAAATTGGGGCTTCTGAGAGCAGCAGGGGGTGGCCATGTTAGAAAGGGAGATGTCCATATGGACTTTCCGACCTTTTTCCGGATGTGTCCCACCCCCAGTGGAGCATTGTGATGTCACAATGTTCCAAAAGGGACAGGATTATATCAGAAAGGAGGCGTGACAGCCTCTTTGGCCTGCCTCATTTCCGATGAGGCCTCACCCCTGCAGCGCACCATGGAGTCACAATCCTCTGTAACGGGCAGAGTTATGTCATGAAGGGGTGTGACGGTTTCTTTTTCCTGCCCCCTCCAACCTTGCTCCCTCCCCTCTGGGTTTCTACCCAGAGGGAGATGAGGAGTCCAACTCCTCCTTGTTGAGGAGTTGGATTCATCCAGTCAGGGGATTCCTCACAGAACTACGGACTACTTGTGTGAGTAAATGGGGTTGTAGTTTTGCAATCAGGCTCCTGTGGCTTGAAATTAAAAGCTGGTGGCTCTCTGATTAGTAGGCTTCCTGACTGTGATGCCAGGAAGTGGAGATAGGAGGTCCATGTCTTGGAATCAGGTCCATGTCTTGGAGTCTCAGGGTTTTAACCTGTCATCTCCCAGGAGAGTCCCTTTCCCCTTTCACATGAGGTTCTACCCCCCTAAGGAGCATTGCGATGTCATGATTGATGACCTCGTCGGGCTGTGGAATACCTTGCTGACAGAGGCCATTGATCGGACAGCTCCGAGGCGTCCGCTTCTCAGGTGGCAGCACCGCAGGCCTCCCTGGTTTTCGGAGGGGCTGTGGGTGCTGAAGCAGGAGGGGTGGCGGTTGGAGCGACGGTGGCACCGTTCACCTGCTGAAGCCAACAGGTTGTGACATAGAGCGAGTTTACCAGCCTATGCCGTGGCTATGTGGGCAGCAAAAAAGGATTTTTTTGCTGCCCTCATAGCATCCGCTAAATCCCGCCCAGTGGCGCTGTTCCGGGTGGTGTGGGGGCTGGTCAGTCCAGCCTCCCTCCACCTTGGAATGGAGTCATCTAGTGCCCGCTGTGACTTGTTTGTGGATTATTTTGCGGATAAAATAGCTCATTCACCATGGTTTTGACGCTGCATTTCCTGCAGTGGGGCGAATAGAGGTTATGGAAGCCCCACCTTGTCCATGTTTGTGGGATCAGTTTCAGTTGGTGACCCCCCCTGATGCGGAGGATGTTGTTGGGACTGTTAGGGTTACCTGTTGTGAACTGGACCCTTGCCTGTCCTGGCTGGTTAAGGCCTGCTGGGAGACGATTGGACTGTTTCTGGCGAGGGTGGTCAGTGCCTCCCTTAGGGAGGGCAGGGTGCCGGGCTGCCTTAAAGAGGTGGTGGTGTGGCCCCTGCTCAAGAAACCATTGCTTAATATTCACTCCCTTCCCAGTTATCGGCCAGTCTCTAACCTCCCCTTTTTAGGGAAGGTTATTGACCAGGTGGTGGCCCAGCAGTTTCAGGAGCATCTGGTTTGTGTCGGTTTTCTTGATCCCTCGCAGTCAGGATTTCGCCTGGAATATGGCACTGAGACTGCGCTTGTGGTGTTGGTAGACGATCTATGCCAGGAATTAGATCAGGGTCATTCGGCCCTGCTGATTCTATTAGATCTGCCGGCTGCTTTTGGTATAGTTGATCATGAGATGTTGGTGACACGCCTGCGGGACCGGGCGAAGGTGGGCGGTACGGTTCTTGACTGGTTCTGCTCCTTCCTGGCTGGAAGAACTCAGTGAGTGGTGCTTGGGGATTATTTTTCATCATACTGAGACGAGACCTCTTGTGTGGAGTCCTGCAGGGTTCTATTTTGTCCCCTCTCCTGGTCAACGTTTATATGCAGCTGCTTGGCAAGGTGGTCAGGAGGTTTGGTGTGCAGTGTCATCAATATGCTGATGACACCCAGCTTTACCTCTCTTTTTTCATCGGACCCAGGCCCGGCAGTCTTGGTGCTTACCGGGTGTCTGGCAGCTGTGGGGGAGTGGATGAGGGTGAATCAACTCAAGTTGAATCCCGATAAGATGGAGGTGATGCCAGTGGGAAAGGGGGTGGGGGTGACGGCCCCCATCATCGATGGGATCTGCCCTCTACTGGTTCCCCAGGTACGGAATCTGGGGGTGCTCCTTGACTTGAAGCTCTGCTTAGATGCTCAGGTGGAGTCTGTGGCAAGGAGTGCCTTTCGCCAATTACATCTGGTGTGTCGGCTTTGGCCGTATGTCTCGGACTCTGACCTGGCCACTGTCATCCATGCTTTCATCACCTCTAGGCTAGACTACTGTAAACCGCTCTATGTGGGGCTACCCATGGTGACGGTTCGGAGACTACAGCTGGTGCGGAACTCGGCGGCCCGTCTCCTGGTGGGACTGGACTGCCAGGAACATATTACACCAGTTCTTCGGTCTCTGCACTGGCTGCTTATAGTCTTCTGGGCCCGATTCGAAGTGTTGGTGCTTGCCTATAAAGCCCTAAATGGCTTTGGCCTGACCTATTTGCGGGACCGCCTGACCCCCCGGGTCCTGGATCGGCTCCTGTGGTCATCAGGGGTGCTCTCCTCGAGGTCCCCTGAGTCTGCTGGGGGGCCATTATGAGGAGGGCCTTCTCGGTGGCTGCTGCACAGCTGTGGTACTCCCTGCCAGTGGAGGACTGTTTGGCCCGGATCTCCCCTCCTTTCGACGCTGTTGTAAGACGTGGCTGTTCTGCCTGGCCTTTGATGGGGAGGATGGGGAGGGTGGGGGGAATGGGTTAGGGTGGGGGGTGGTTTGGGATATTTTAATTCCTCCTTGTTTTTGAGTGTTTTAAGTGTTTTTATTGATGAATTGTGAGCTGCCCAGAGCTGCCTGTGGCAGGATGGGTGGGGTAAGATTTTAAATAAATAAATAAATAAAAAAATACATAAAATAAATCATAAGGGGGCGTGAACACAGAGAAAAGGAGTGGGAAAGCAATCCCCCTGTCAGCATGGCCACATCTCCTTCACATCAAAGCATCGGGGAGGTGGCAGTCCTCTTTGAAACAATGGTGAATCTGGAGATTCACCATTGCTCTCAGTATTGGCAGTAGAGAATAATTGATCCTGCCATCTTCTGATAAAGATTAAGTAGCAGAATCAGGCTGCAAGCACCAGTTTTTATAGGAGGACCCTTTATAATAGAAAGCAAGATATATAAAATATAGGGCCTCCTCAGTCCAAAACTTCCTTACTGTTACTGTGTAGTACGTTTACCCCTGGGTAAGGCTATCTATCTTTGGTTAGTTTGTCTAGCAGTAAAGATGTCCATAGGACTGCTCCTACCCAGATGCCTCTGGGTGACTGCAATTCAATTTGGCTCCTCCTTTCTGATTCTTGGATCTGGCCCGTAGATCCAGTCCCTTCTGAAGCACTCAAAGAGTGAGTTCAGGGGAAGGGAGCAGAGACAAGGGGCATGCAATCAAGAACACGGCAGGATGAATCCATGTCCAAAATCCATGTCATCTAGGAAGATCCTACCCTTTCTTCCCCCATCTTGAGCAGATGCCTCACTCCCATCTCCTATCCAGCCCACAGAACTTGTATTAATCTTAAAAGTAGCCTGCAATAGGGAAGAAGTTCCCCACTCTGAATTAGGGAATAACTTCTTCTTCTTCTTCTGGAAGTAGACACTGGAAGATCAAGACCTACATTTGATGTTACTGGGACAGCTAAGTTTGCAAAGTGCTACCTTAGCCGTAGCTGCTAAAGGAGACCCATTTAGGAAGGTATGTAAGCTTTTAACCTGTGGATGGGTTTGGTCAAGGAAAGATACCCCTGATTAGGGGATGAGATCTCTGACATCCCAGAGTCTGGGCTTGAACAGCAGGGAATGGATCACTTATGACTTCTCATGGACTTCTCCAACCAAAGCAACCCAGTCTGGCCACTGTTGGAGACAGGATGGACCATTGGTTTGACCTAGTATAGCAGTGATGACGTTCTTAACCTTTTGTTGATATTTTGGGGATGTGTATTTTAACAGGAAGCTGAGATATGTCCCACATTTTGAGACTCATCCAAAGCCCACTGAAGTCGTTAGAAATAATCCTTTCCAATGGTGGTTTAATTTTGGTGGAACCCATTTAGAGTATGTGAAACTAATAAGAATAGCAAAAGGGAAAGGAAAACCATGCCTGCTAAAATTATCTGGGTCACTCTGAGTTATTAAAGCAACAGAGAGTAGAGGCATGCTGCAGAAGAAACCCTCTGACCATGTTCCTGGCCTTGTTATCAACCACGTTTGGGCAAAATGGCATTTTCTGTTTGCATTTAATTTCCTTGTGTCAATGAGGCTGGCCTACATTGCTGGCAAGGCAAGCCCCCCTCGCAAACTGGAGTTTGACTTTATGAATTGTTTATAGAATTCACACTATGAATTTTGCATAAAATAGTGGCAGAAGAAATGTGACCAGACTGCCTGGCCTTTTTTCTTCTTCCATGAATAGGGCAATGGGTCCCATAATGTTTAATAGATCAACAGAGTGAGGGGGTTGGAATGTGTCTGCTTTCTGACATATACAATATAAGAATAGGAGATTTACATAGGCTGTTTTCAGGAACAGGGATGCATGGAAGGAATGTTGTTATAGGAACATCCTGTCATCACTCAACTTTAGGCAAAGGATTAAAATAAAAGTGTTATATAAGTTCTTCTTTTGTGGGGCTTTTAGTGACAGCTGGAAACAAACTGCACTTCATCACTCATCATGCTAAAGGTCATATGGATGATTATTATTAACTATCCCTAGCTTTTCACCTCAATTAATTGGTTACTGATGCTTCTCCTTATACTGTGTCATATCCTTCAGGATCCCCCTCCTCCCCATAACAAAGCTAAGACTAGGCACCCACAATTTCCCAACGTCATGATCCCCACTCCCTTGTCTTGTCCATAATAGATTGTAAGCCCCTCAGGGCAGGGATCTGTCTCTAATCAAGACTGTTCAGCACCAGGCACATTGCTTGTGGTATAGAAATAATAAAATAAGAATAATAACCATAATAATATAATAATTAATAATTGCTCCCATCACTTATATTTTTGGTTTGTGAGATGCTTTGAAATAGTTTTTGGAACTCTCTGATTATATGTAGGAGTATTAACCCTGCAACATCCTTCTTCCTTGGAGAGATGATTGTTCTTGACTTGATCTATTTAGAATGAGAAAGAATCAAAGAGCCCTACGGGTTTGTGGCAAAGCACTTGAGATAAGTGTGTGTTCCCCCCCCTCCATATTACTTATTTATTAAAGCCGGTGGAGCATAACTAAAAGCAAGAAAAAAAACCAAACCCCAAACAGACCAAAGAAATACAGAATACAATGGCCATCAGATTTTAATGGGAGATATAGCTGGGAGCTATTTCTAAATTATTAAATGAATCGATTTTATTCTTGTAGCCACCCTCCAAGGTGTAATTGTCAGCCTTATTATATTTGTCTTCTGTGTTATTCAGAACCACTTGCAGACATACATGGGCTTTTATCCTGGCCACAACTCTTCAGGGTTTCCAATTAAACATGAAATTTACATTATGTGTCCTGCATACTTTTCATTCTCTCCTGATCCCCCTTATTCTGTCAGTGCTTGGCTCAAAGGCCCCAAACCGAGTAACAAGATCAGGGCCACGCTCCGCAAACTACTTACTCCGGAAGTGATTTGTGGATCATAGCCTAGGTTGGTTGTCTGGCTGAGGTAGCTAGTAGTAGTCTTGTTCTTGCTTAATGTGCAAAACCTGTTGGTTCTAACTGAGTTCTGAGGTAATATTGTATCTCAGTTCTTGGAGAGAATACAAAGGTGTTCAGCAGAATATTTGTGACACATACATGGTGGAGTGGATGTCATCATGACGAGGAATAGCAGGGTTTTATTTACAGAAGGGGTAGGGAAACTTGGGCTCGGGGGGCCAAATTCCATCTGTAACAAGTTTTTATGTGGCCCCTTTCTAGTTCTTGAATCTGGCCGCCAGATCCAGTTGCTACCCCCAACCACTGGATGTTTCTACACATTACAGTTAACCACGGGGGAAATCAACCTCTGTGGTAACACCTCAAGGTCATCCTAAGGTGGAGAGCATGAACAAGTTCATTCTGTTCTGTGCTTTTGCTGCCACCCTATGGATTCTGTCCAACAGAGGGCGCTCATTAGGTGGCAGCATAAATAGCCGAAGTCCTGAGCTCCTGGTTGCAAGGCAAAACGTGAAACTGATGAGGTAGATCCAGCTGTAAGACAAAATTCCCTTGCTTGCTGGTGAAACTGATCAAAACGCCCCTTGTAAATAAATCTTCCCCTGTTGGTGAAACTGACCAATATTCCCCCTGCAGTATAAAACTGCTCTCTCTCTCCTCCTGCCTGCCTGCTGGTAAAACTGACCAGGCAGCTCTCTGGCTGCAAGAGAAAACTCCCCTGCTGGTGAAACTACCAAAGCTCCCTCTGGAAGGCAATCCTCCTGCTGATGAAACTTGCAAATGCAAAGTGCCTCTCGAACTGGCTCCGCTTCTGAACTGACAAGTGTGGTGAACAGACATACATGCTATGGTGTGTTTTCTGCTGCCCTAAGGGTCTGCTGAGGAGTTTCCCGGGTCTCAGTAAACCGGTGTTCCTTCCCTGGCTACCTCCTGGGTTTGTCTGAGCAAATGTAACACTTACCCCCATGTTAGGAAGCTGGAATGTTGGCAAGTGCTACACTTAGAGTGTTAACAAACAAGACGATAGCCCATACTAGGTGGGTGTCCTCTTGTCCTTTTATGACGTGTTCACCCCCACCAGCCATGTGGCCATCACCAGACAGGCAGCCCCCACTCACAGCGAGGTCTCTGAGAACGTGGAGCCCACCATGCGGGCAAATGCTAGCTAATGTGCACCCACGTGTTTGCGTCCCGTCAATTAGGTTGCGTGCAGTGCCTTCACACATACAGGTTTGCCAGCACCGTAGAGTTGTGGGTGAAAATCCTAGAGCATCGGAGGAGCGACTGCTTCCTACCCCTCTCTCCGCTCTTGCTCTCATGCTCACTGGTGCTGCCGGTGGGGGCTGCCCACAAGTGCATAAAATACATGCAGGGGGCTGCCCATTTATTAGGTTGGACACGCTAAACGTGTGAGCAGGGGTTGCCTGGACCAAATATGGACTCCAGCAGGCTGTCATTTTTTTTTACACCTACAGAATGCATATACTTAGGGTAAGGCAAAAGAGATGAGGGCATGCACGCAAGGGTATGGGACAGATCCATGTTCTCACCCCTCTTTTTCTGGAGCGCAGCTCTTAATCACCCTCACCCCCAACTTCTGTGCAGCCCTCAGAGCTTGTACTAGTTTTTTCAAAGTGGCCCCTGGCAGGGAAAAGGTTCCCCACCTCCAGTTTAGTGGATTGGTTTATTCTGTGGGGTGGGGTGGGTTACAGCTGTCTCTTTCTTTTTCTTTCTCTCCTTAGCATCCACATGCAAAATCCATTTTCTCACATTTTCCCAGGAGGGATGCAGCCATTGTATTTGGAACACATTTTGTTTTGTTTTTTAAAAGCGATATTAAAAAAAAGAACGGAAACAAAATCCTAAGCAGTAGGTTATTAATAACCAACAGATTATAACTGAATGCACCAGTGGCAATCTTAAGAGAGAGGTAGCCCGGTATTTATTTTCCAAAGAATGGCTTTACAATCTCGAGCAATTAAAATTGCATGAAGCAGGCACATCGAGTTCCCCATTATTTTCAATAGCACTTGGGCCTGCGCTCAGTGCGGCGAAGCGTGAAAAGGAATTGGGAGCAATTTTCACCATTCCCTTTACGGAAGGGTGGGAACAAGCTCTCCCTTTCTCTCTTTTTTTTCTTCTTCTGTGGATGAACACTTTCGAGCCAGAGTGCATTGCTTGTTTGCTTGTGACTCTCCTCAGCCCCAGTCTGTGCTGGAGCACAGATGGGAAGAGGGTCAGTAAATAAATGAATGCACAGTGAACTTCCTTCGTACGCCTGTGGCTGTGCTCTTAAACCTGTGTGCTGAAAGACTCACCAGCTTTCAGCTGTCACTGGAAAGAACCACAATGGTATTTAAGTGAATTAATTCTCTCCTAGGAAAGACTCCTTACTCCGAATGATTCTCTGGATGCTGACTTCCTGCCTGTTGTTTGATTTGGCCAAGATAGGTAATTATTGTGTATACATGTCATAGTTGTATATAACAGGTAACTTGGAAAAGAGTATCCCCAGGTTCCACCAAGCAGCATATAATATCATCACAGCTGGCACCTACTGCCCAAGTCCAGAATGGCCCTTGCCAGGACTTAATTTGTGCCAGGGCTCAGTCCCGGCAGCATCTCTTCCAGACTCAGAGTGCTAGCTATGAGTATGTGTGCGTGCGACATGTCCAAAATTTGACAGGTTTCTTATTAAGTTAGGTGCTACCTGCTGTATTTTTGTCCATTTTACTCTAGGGTTCTACTGCTTTTATTTATCACTACGGTGCTTGAGTGCCTAGTAACAGTTTGCATTCAGGATTGGCCCCAGGGTTTGTGAGACCATGTGCGGTCTTGGTGTGGGGCCTAATTTGCATAATTAGGCCCCACCTAATTATGTAAATGTGTACATTTACATAAAATGTTCTCCCTCTGGACAGGAAGGATTCCCATTCTCCACCCCTCCAAGCAGCCAAGGAGCCATGGCCTCCGCATGCTTCTCCCCCGCCAGTCCTCCCCCAGTTTGGCACCCCTTGGCTGTGTTACCTGGTGTTCAGCTGAGCAGCCATAGACAAGCATGGCCTCCCAATGCTTCTCCCACCTCCCCAGCCGAACATCTATGACCACTCCCCAGGAGTGGTTCCACTGAAGGGGCAGCTGGGTGGGCAGTGAGGCAGGCACAGAGAGACTGATGGGGGGTGATTTCAGAAGTGATGGGCGCCCGGTTCACCACTGTGGATTCCCGGTGGGGGTGAACCGAAGCCCCAAACAGACGTGACGGGACCGGGACCACGGCAGGGAATCGAGCCGGCAGATCACGGGTCGGGGCAGCGCAACAGACGTGACACCGATTCCCGGCCGCGGTCAAAACACCCAGAAACCCCCGGGAAGGAGCGGGACACAGACATGGCCGCCTGAGGGCAAACGAAGCCAAAAGGCACACAAGGGAACGCCGACACAAGGGAAACGGGAAGGGAGGGGGGAGAGGGAGAAGAGCCGGACAGGTACCACGCACAACAGGCACACAGACAGCAGGGCCACAGTGGAACACACAGCACAAACACACGCCCGGACACACTAACACACACACACACACACACACACACACACACACACACACATGAGAACACACACACACACACACGAGAACCCAAACAC
>QEPC01008108.1:2132194-2195750 GCA_003113815.1 Sphenodon punctatus | reverse complement strand
GCAGCAGGTGGCAGCGCTGGCAGGTGGGAACAGTCCGCTGGACACAGGCGGGTCGGCGAGGCCATGCAGAGTGCCGGACCCAGGCACCAGGGAAGGCAACCATGGAGGGGAACCCCGGGTGTGGAGGCAGACTGGGGGGTGGGGCCCAGAGGGGGCCCGGAGTCACAGGCAGGGGCAGCAGCACCCCGGGAAGCAGGCAGCACAGCAGCACAGCAGAGACATTAGGGAGGGAGCAGCCAGCGGAGACCGGCCCCCGGGCAGGGGCGGGAGCCCACACGGGAGCAGGCAACTGGGGGCTGGGAGGCACACTGGGACTCACAGCCAGCTGCTGGGGGCCACCACGGGCCCAAGGGCTGGGTGCCCCACCCGGTGAACCAGGTGGGGCCAATGGATCATGCCCCGGTGGTACCCCAACAAGGACATGTGGTGGGCGATCAGATAGTAGGCCTTGAAGGGATCCTGCATGGATAGCCCCAACTGCACATCTGAACGGGACCACATGCCTGACAGCACTGACAGCTCTGCCGCGGTAGGCTCCGACACACAGCAGTCAGCAGCAGGGGGCCACGGAAGCTGTCCCAGCTCCAACAGCTGGTGGTACACTGCCCCACGGGAGCGCTGGTACCCATGGGCCCCGTGAATACAGCCAAAGTAGGACATGGCCAAGGCAGGACCCCCCTCCGCAAGGCAGATTATGTAGGCGGCCAGGCTGCACACGGACAGCGCAGACATGGTCTCACCCACAGACCAGGCCACATGAGAGCACCTCATCTCCGGGATGCGCCCATCAGGAAAGGGAACCAGCCCCAGAGTCTCCGCATGCAGTCGGCAATCACGAGCGCTCACCTCATAGCCGAAGTAGCGAAGGCCAGAGCTCCGGCTCAAATAAGCACCCTAATGGTTGTCCGGGCAGCCCAGGAGCAGCTGCACGGCCGGGGAATGCCACAGGTCACACAGGGACATGGTCTCGTGGAAGGTCCAGCTATGTGGGACCCCATGGGGGCTGGGACGCGGGAGCCCAGTGGATGCACAACCACCCATGGTCCAGCTAGACAGGGAGAATAACACCATGGACAGGGGGGCACACATACCCTCCAGGGCCGGGGGGGCCTCCAAGGGGTCCCAAGGACAGGACAGGTGGCCACAGGCTGCAACATTGTAGCACAATGGAGTGAGGCGTGGGGTGCAGCAGACTCGGCACAGCTGTAGAAAACAGTCGCACACACAGAACGGCTAATCAGGCCGGCAAGGACACGGTGTTGCAAACAGGGAGGGGGGGGTGATGGCTGATGGCATGCAGCTGCACAAGGAGTGCACAGCCCCGCATGGCCATGCAGGCATGAGGCCCCATGCGCCGGCAGCAGGTGCACTCAACCGCACGTCCACCGACACCAGCACCGCATTGGGGGGCCCGCCCGACTGGGGGCTGGGCCCCGGCCCACCCGGCCATCAGAGGGCCATCATAACCGTCCCCCAACCCCCGGGGCCCCCACCACCATGGAGCAGGACAGGGCAGCTGCCTACTGGATGTACCTTGTGCTTGCAGCCGAGTGGTACCGTGACTACACCGAACAGCTGCGCCTCCTTACCGCGGAGCTGCACCTGGGTGCCCGCCTGCGGGTTACCCTGGCCTGGAGGGCTGCAAGGGCCCGCAGGTCCCACCATGGCTGCAGGAGAGCCCTCGCCCGGCTCAGGGCGCAGAGACTCTCCGGGGCAGACTGGCAGGCTGTGAGCCGGGGCCGAACCCAGCCCGCGGTGCTCTGAGAAGTGGCCAGGCGCCTCCAGTGGGGGAGGCAGCCCTGCTCGCTATGCCCATTGACAGGTGGATATGGGTCGCTAAGCAGGCACAGGGTTGGTTGGCCAGGGCGCTGGCCCAGTGGGACGAGGCAGCCTGGAGGGCCAACTTTAGGATGGACAAGCTCATCCTGCTCCGGCTCGCTGAGCTCCTTATGCCCTGACTGGAGCAACAGCACACCCCCATGAGCACCCCCATCCCCATGGTCCAGCAGGTGGCAATAGGGGTCTGGGCCCTAGCAACGCCTGACTCCTGTCGGTCCATCTCTCAGCACTTCTGGGTAGGCCTGAGCACCGTTGCCTGTATCCTCCAGGATGTGTGCGAGGCTGTGGAGGGTGTGCTCCTGGACAGAACGATCCAGTTGGTGGACCAGGAGGCCGTGATGGCAGGATTCGTGGCTGGAGGCTTCCCCAACTGCATGGGAGCCATGGACGGCACCCACATAGAGATCCTCCGCCCCTCCGCAGGGGAGGCTGCAGAGTATGTGAACAGGCACAGGCATCACTCCCTGCAGCTGCAAGCGGTTGTGGATCACTGGGGCCGGTTCATAGACATCTTCACGGGCAACTCCGGCCGCAGTCACGATGCCCGGATCATGACCATCTCCCCCTTCTATGCCCGGATGTTCCGGGGGGACTTCACTGACATGGGGATGACCTGGATCGAGGGGGCACCAATGCCCCCCTGTATCCTGGGCGAACCTGCCTACCCCCTCACCCGGTGGCTACTGAAGGTCTACCCGGTTGCATGCACCCCTGCGGAGGTGCTATACAATACCCGCCTGTGCTCCAGCAGGACTGTGGTGGAGCGAGCCTTTGGGGCCCTCAAGCAGCGCTGGAGGAGCCTCGCTGGCCGGCTAGACTACACCGTGGAGACCTCTGCCCTGGTGATCGGTGCCTGCTGTGTGCTCCACAACGTGTGTGAGATCGAGGGGGCAGCCCTGGAATACCCTGAACCCAACTGGGCCCCCGGCCCGGAGCCCCTGTACGTGAATGCCGAGAACACCAGGGAGTACCGTTATGCCAAGCGCATCTGGGACGCCCTGGCGAGGCATATCAACCGGGAGGCCGATGTGTGAGGGCTGCCCCTCCCCGGCCCACCGCTGGGGGTTCCCGCTTACCCTCAATGTCGGTCTCGGATCCTTCCGAGGCTGGCCCCTCGGTGTGGGAGTGCTCCCCCTGGGACCACTGGCTGAGGGTGATGAGGGTGCCACCTCAGACTCCGCTTGTCTGGCCTGGGGGTGGGTGCTCTCTGGGCTGCTTTCTGGGGGGGGGCCTGCAGGTGCAGGAGATCCAGGGGTGTTCCTCCTGGGGGTCTGGGGCCCTGGAGCTTGTGTCTACCAGGGGGGCGGCGAGGGACGAGGGTACCTCGGCCCTTTCCCTGCCCTGGACCACTGCACTCCCCACAAGCCGTGGGGCGACTATCGACCCCTTCATGTGCAGTATTCGGTCCAGGGCATCATAGAAGGGGGCGGTCTGGGCTCTGTGTTTGGACCGCCTATTTTTGTCCCGGATGTCCTTGTACCCCCTCTTCAGCTCCTTGGCCTTGGAGTGGCCTTGTGCCACAGTGCGATGGTGCCCTGATGCCTCCATGTCCCCCACTATGTCCTGGTAGACATGCTCATTGCGCTGGTTGAGCGCGAGCTCCAGCTGGTACTCCAGGGTCCCCCAGATCCGTATGAAGTCCTGGGTCTCCTGCAGCCCCCACTGGCCCCCTCTGTGGTAGGGCTTCCTCCCTCATCTCCCCTGTGAGTCCTCCTCCTCCACCCGGGCTGGGCCGGAGTCCTCCGGGGGCTCGTCCACCCGGGGCCTTTTCCGTGTTTGCAGGATGCAGGGGGTGGGGGGGTTATGGTTGGGTGTGGTATGACCCCTCTCGCGGGTGCCCCCTTTCCCCTCCTCTCTTCCGGGAGCCCGGGCTGGCCCCATGCCCCCCCTTGGTGCCCCTGGGCCCCCTGTTCCCCTCCCCTTGTTTCCCCTTACCTGTTCTGGGGTGCCTCCTCCCCCAGTCCGGCTGCTGTCCCTGGGGTGTCCTGTTCTGGCTGCAGCGGGTATTGTCCCTCCGCCTCCTCCATCCTCAGCATGACCCCCACCTCCCCCTCCCCCGCCTGCGCTCCCTCCACCGCTGCCACTGCCTCCTCCTCCCTTGCTTTCTCTCCCACCGCTCTCTTTCGCCTCCTTCCTCACTCCATTCCGCCACACTTCCCTGCTTCAGATTTCCATTTAAATCTCCCTCCGGTGGCTGCGTTGTTGCTGGTTGCCTGGCAGCGACGCTGCATGCTTTGTCCCCGGCTGGGAATAGTTTTTTTTACATTCCGGCCGGTGATTGCCATCCAGACGTTACTTTTTGTTGTTTCCCAGTGGGAATCTCTTTGACCATGCTTCCGGAGATTGTCCGGCGGGGAGCCCCGGAAGCGTGGTTGAAATTGACCCCATGTGTGTATTGACCGTGGTGAACATCTGGAGGCCGCTGAACAGACGTTCAGGATGCTTTGGCCCTGCCGCGGGATTGAGCGTGGTTCACTGTGGTTGAGCGTGATCTCGTAACGTCTGAAAATACCCTACCTTACTGGGGAAGGGGGGTGAGCTTAGCCAGCCTGGCCTCCAGGGCCTGTTGCTTCTTGGTGCCGCCTGTGCCTTGTGCATGCATGTGGTGCAACCGGTCCAGAGGCGCTGCTATCTAACAAGACTCCCAAAATGCAGCCAGCCTATTAAGCGCATTATGCCATGAAAAGAAACATATATATAACCAGTTCAGTTGTGCCCCCATAATCAATTCACTCTGCCCCTACCCCATAACCAGTTTACTTGTGCCCCCGTCCCCCATATAACATTTCATGCTGCCCCCCACCCATAACAATTTCATTTGCGCTCCCAGGGCAGCGTGAATTGATTATATGGGGGCACAAATGAACTGGTTATGGGGTGGGGGGTTTAAAGACAGTATTCCTGTTAGTAATAACTTCATTAAGAAGAGTTAGTGAAATAGCAGCCCTAATTATTATTATTATTATTATTATTATTAAACATTTATAAAGCGCCAGTAACGACCTGGCGCTGTACAGAACATATAATCAGCTGCGGTCCCTACCTGTGGCTTACAATCTAAAAGACAAGGAGGGGGAGACAAGGAGAGGGGACAGCGGGAGAGACATGGGAGAAGACAAACAAACATTCAGGCGGATGCGAAGTCTCAGGTGCGTGTACTTGGCTTGGTTACAAGGTGGTCGGTAGCAGCAGTCAGCAGAGGAGGGCTGACAGTAAGAGCAAGGGGAAAGACTAGAGGGCATTGGGAAAGGCAGCATGGAAAAGGTGGGTCTTGAGGAGGGATTTGAAGGAGCGGAGGGAGGAGGCGAGGCGGACGTCGGCAGGGAGGGAGTTCCAGGCATGCGGGGCAGCGAGGGAGAAGGGACGAAGGCGGTTG
This sequence comes from Sphenodon punctatus, assembly GCA_003113815.1. Classification (NCBI taxonomy): domain Eukaryota; kingdom Metazoa; phylum Chordata; class Lepidosauria; order Sphenodontia; family Sphenodontidae; genus Sphenodon; species Sphenodon punctatus. The sequence goes on along the minus strand of QEPC01008108.1, from coordinate 2,190,535 downwards.
GGCGAGCAGGAGAAGCGAGGGAGAGCGAGGGAGGGGACAGCGGAAGAGCGGAGAGCGCGCGCAGGAGCGCGTAGGGCGATTAGGTCCGAGAGGTAAGGGGGAGCTTGGTCATGGAGCGATTTGAACGTGAAAACCAGGAGTTTGAACAGGATACGTTCAGGAAGGGGGAGCCAGTGAAGGGAGAGGAGGAGAGGCGTCACATGGTCGAAGCGACGGGCAGAGTGAATGACCTTGGCGGCAGAGTTTTGGATCGCCACAAGGGGGGACAGGTGGGAGCGAGGGAGGCCAGCAAGGAGGAGGTTGCAGTAGTCGAGGCGAGAGATAACCATGGCATGAACAAGGATTTTGGCCGAGGAGACAGATAGAAAGGGGCGAATGCGGGCAATGTTGAGGAGAGCGAATCGGCAGGATTTGGCCACAGAGTCAATGTAAGGTTTAAAGGAGAGGTGCGTGTCAAAAATGAAGCCCAAGCTGCGGGCACGGAGAACAGGACGGATGGTGACCCCATCAATGCAGACGGTCAGGTCAGAGGGAGAGGAGGGGGATGGAGGAAAAATGAGGAGTTCAGTCTTGGCCATGTTCAGTTTGAGTTGGCGTCGGGACATCCAGGCGGAGATATCAGAGAGGCAGTCGACGAGGCGTGAGCGGATAGAGGAGGAGAGAGAGGGGGTAGAGAGATAGAGTTGGGTGTCATCAGCATAGAGATGGTATTGGAACCCGTGGGAGGCAATAATTTCCCCAAGGGACCGGGTGTAGATACAGAAGAGCAGAGGGCCAAGGACAGAACCTTGGGGAACCCCAACCGAGAGGGGAAGGGAGGGGAGTGCTAATAATCTCAGCACCATATTTGCAGGTTTTCCAAGATAGAATAGATACTGCTTTACATCCTAAATTCCTACCTAAGATAGTAGTGGCCCTTTTTACACGGGCCTCTCCCACCCATGAACATGCAGCCATACTCGCACCTAACATGCATTCCCCACTCACCTCCCATTCGGCCCCATGCATGGAGCAACCGGAGAAAATGGCAGTTACTCTGTGGGTGCAGATGAGTGGGGGGTGAGTGGGGATACATGTGGGGCTGTGTGCACGCCCCGCCCACATACTGGTGCGTCTGCAAACCCCCCACCTGGCAGAGCCATGAAAAACTCTGTCTCTCCACTCCTTCCCTCTCCCCCTCTGTTCAAGCTCGTCTCACCAACTGTCCCTATGATATCTCCGCCTGGATGTCTCAACGCCAACTCAAACTAAACGTGGGGAAAACTGAACTCCTTATCTTCCCTCCCAATCCTTCCTCTCCCTCTTGACAGGGTCTCCATCCTCCCTGTCCCCTATGCCCATAGCTTGGGCTTCATTTTCGACTCGCACCTTACCTTCAAAACCCTACATTGACTCGGTTGCCAAATTCTGCTGCTTCTCCCTCCACAACATTGCTAAGATCCGCCCTTTTCTGTCTTTCTCCTCTGCCAAAACTCTCATCCACACCCTAGTCATCTCACGCCTTGACTATTGTAACCTCCTTGCTCGCCTTCCCTGCTCTCACCTTTCTTCCCTCAACTCTGTTCAAAACTCTGCTGCCAGGATCATTCACCTAGCCTGTCAATTTGACCATGTGCAGCCTCTCCTCTCCTCTCTCCACTGGCTCCCTCTTCCTTAGCGTAATAATAATTAATAAAACAGACTGTGAGGAGCCACTCAAAGAACAGAAGGTTGCTGCCTTGTCAACAAGGTTCTTCGAGACGGCTCTACACATTTTCACAACACCCACCCTTCAAGTCCCGCCTGGAATGTTTTTCTTATATTCCTAGAAAGGGTTGGAAGGAATTACCATTCTGAGGGGGAGAGTGCTTTTTATACTAGAAGAGCTCAAGATCATCACATGGTCTATTATTTGAATAGGGTGAGCATGCCATGCACAACCCAGTTGTGAGAATGTTGGAAGCCATCTCGAAGAACCATCTTTACAAGGTAACAACCTTCTGATCAGGAGGAGTTGTTTGTAAACACAAACAGCTTTATCTCCCAGTCGGTGTCCTGGTGCCCCTGCTGCTGCTGCTGCTGCAGTGCTACTATCAGGCAGAGGCAGGTGTGGGATTGGGACCAGAGCCAGGGAGGGGAAGCAGAAGAATTTATTGGGGGAGAAGCTGGCTGCAGCCTGCCACTTAGCCAGAGAAGCACAGCGCCCCAGCTGGCCGCAGGGCCATGTGTGACTGCACATGTGTCACATGCCTGGGGCCAACTCTGTTTGCATTTACAAATTTTACATTCACTGGGGGTGTAAAAAGGTTGGGAGGGGCAGATGGCCTCAAATATTGTCCACCAATTTGAGGCATAGGCGGGCACTCCCCTCCTGAATTTCAGCCCCCACAGAACCTTCCCCCAGCGGTGGCAAGTGCCACTGCCACGTCTCCTCTGCAAGATGGCTACTGCTGTACCAACTTTTGTCAAACAGGTTTCCTGATTGGTCTGTGTGTTAGGGATAAAATGAATGTGCTATTTCATATTTGCGAATATTGTTTGCCTGTTTGGCCATATGATCAAATAGCCCAATGATCTTTGATGCATTTGCAAAATTTCCATATTAATTTCATATTCATGGCCAAGACACAAAATGCAGAGCAACATGTATTAATATTTCTCAAGTGGTAGCACCTGGAAGCCACCCAGCTAAGAGACCCCATTGTGTTAGGTGCAGACAGTACCACAATAACCATACCACCTTCAAGGCTCTTCATGGCCTTGCTCCTCCCTATCGTTTTGCATTCAGTTTGCACTTTGGTCTCACCCATGAACTTTGCTCTACCACTGCCACCCCCCACCCCCCGAGTCTCCTGTTGCCGAAACTGTCTCCATACATACCTTCTCCAATGTTGCCCCCATGTCTGGATCTCCCACCCTGAACACATTTGTTCTGCTCCCTCCCTCCTGTCCTTCAAACTACTCTTAAAAATCTACCTCTTCCACCTGGCTTTTTCTAGCTTCTCACCCCCACTGGCTGCTCACTGGTGCTCCTGTTATATCATTAACTGTTCTATCATTTAGTCTCCTTCTCTATAACCAAGCTAAGCAGGTGTACCTGCGACGTCTCAATTTCTTGAATGTATCCCTGTCTCCCTCCTATGGTCCCCTCTTCCTTATCTTTCCTCATTTGTCCATCCTCGATTGTAAGCTCCTTTGGGATCTGTCTCTATTTAATGATAGTTTAGTTGCAGGTAGATTTCTGGCACTATATAAATAATAATAATTAATATTAGTAAATAACAGAAGAGTTTGGAGGCATAAACTGCAAAGAGATAGAGGCTCTCGAGACAAGGTTTACTGAAAATATACTGTCAGATGTTGCCAGTAAGGAGGTGCCCAAATCAAAAGCTTGCATCCAAACACCCTTGTAGTGTGGAGGAAATTTGTATCCAGATTAAGATGTGGATTGAATAGCTTGGGCCGGTCTATAATTATGCAGTTTGCCAAAGAATCTGGCTATTGATTACGAGAACGCTTCTGCCCCGGAATGTGGAATGGCAAGTTTTGCAGGTTGGCGCTGCCCCAGTTGACAGCGCAGTGAGGTCATTGAGCTGCACTGGGGCAAATCTGTCCTGCAATGTTTATTGACTGCTGAAAAACACAAGGCCATAATTTTGTTTAAAGGTCAATTTGTGGAGTCAAAATATGCAATCAAATGTGTAGTTTCCCTTCATTTCTGATTTCTTCCCCATTTCCAAAGCAGTTTAATGTTTAATAATAAAAAAAATCCTTTCAGAACTCCTTGTCATTAATTACACAGCTTGAAAAAAGAGCTGGGTCTACAATGCTAGAATCTAAATGAAACAATAAGTGAGGCACTAATTACCCGCCATTGAAAGTTGGCTGAAGCTAAAATAAACACGCTTCCTTGAAATGATTATTAATGCATGGAAGGGCTGCTGGGGAAACCACCTTTGAAACAATAGAGTTTGGGAATATTTTGTTTTGTCAAAAAAATACACGGCCTCCTTTTTCCCTGTACAGTTACATCTTTATTTAAGGGGGGAAAGTTACTTGTTCTATATGCTTAAAAGAAGTGCCTTGATATAGCTGTTAGGTCATTTTGTTCATTATGCGATGCACCTTGTCACAGCCAATGAGGGAAAGATCAAATTCTTTTTTCTGTCCATGGGACCCAAAAAATGCAAATAGTGTCATCATTCCCAAGGGACGAGCTGTGTTAATTGCGGGGCACTGCATTCAAAATGTTGGAAATGGCACGTCCCCATTGTTTGGTTAGTGCAGGCTGGTTATTGTGGGATTTATACCATATGTTGCTCGAATTCCAAAATTGGTCTTTTCAGTCAGCTGTTCTCTATCGTCTGGTATTGATCACAGATAATATGCTTTGCAAATTAGGGGTGGATACAACGCCAGCCTCCATAATAGGTGTTGTCATTCATTTAGAAGAGTTTGAAAGTAAAAACCATTTGAAATGGGAATTAAAGCCCCCATCACCATCGTTAATGAATTTTCTAATGCTTTTGGGATTCTGTAATCTGGGGGAGATCAGCAGACATTACAGTAGCACACAAATTAGCAGAGAAGCCACTAGAAAGTGAAGGAGATTTGACTTCTGTAACATCATATTTGTCATTACCAGTGAAAAATTGAATAACAGGGTGCACGAGACTGAATGAGTGATTAGTGAAAGTGAGGGTATTGCTGGAAGGAGACAGTTTTAGTGCGTGCTGTAAGTGAAAGGAATTTGAACCAATTTCAGTATAATAATAGGAGGCTGTTTCTGTAAAGAGGAATCTTTTTGTTTCAGGTATCCATTGGAGAATTACCAACTACCTGAAATAGCAAAAGGAAAAATGGAACCAGCATAATTACTATTGTTATTTACCATTTATATTGTGATAGAGGAGAGCGGTCTCTATGGAGCGGATGTTCATTTTGCTAATACACTGCATAGACCTATAGCAAGCAACCGTGCCAAAGAGCTCTAGAAGGATTACAAAAGGCAAAAGAGAACAGGAGAGTAGAGAAGGGGAGGGAGGGTGAGGTATAACGTGGTCATACCTCCCCTTTAAAAGAGGACACTTATGAAAAATACATGGTGCAGGGCTGCACTGGAACCAAAGCAGCCCTGCAGCATGTCTGTTTTATGTGTCCGCTTTTAAAGGGGAGGTATGACCACCCTAGTGAGGTGTAGGCTGTATTCTTGCTGGTGTAAACCAGCCTAGCTCCTTGATTCAGGGTGTTTTAGCTAGAGTGGCTTAAAAGCAATCACTGGTAGTAAGTGCAAATTTAATAAGTGTGTTAACCGGCTGATTGATAATGCACGTTGCTTGCTGGGAAACAGGAGGATTCTGTGTCTCAAGTCCTTCAGGATCTGGGTCTGTGAGGTTTTGGAGTCTTGTGTGCAGTTTTGTTTTTGTGGCTCTCTTGATGTCAGAGATACCATCCCATCCTTTACACAGCACAACTAGAAACTGGGAAGGGGTGTGTACAGGGGAAGGGGTAGATGCCAAACCAGTCCTTTGGAAGTCCCTCACTTTCTGAATCTGGCAGCAGTCAAGCCTCTCCACTCCTGCATGGGTGTGTCCCTAGTCAAGTCCTCCTACCTCACAGTCTCCCTAGCGAGAATGTAGGGCCTGAACATTTTTTTTCTTCTTCTAGTTTTGGTAACACTTTCCTTTTTCTAATGGATGAATCTCTCTGTGTGCATCCATCAATAATTCCTATGTAGAAGGGGACCCACATGGCCATTTAGCACAGGGTCCCAACTTCCCTGGATCTAGTGCCGGGCCTCATACTGGTATGGTAGAGGTGTATGAGATCACAAATGGTATGTTGCGGTTGATTTTAAGACCATACTTCAGGGACGTCCTAACAGCCTAATAGTTCTTGAATGTGGACTGGACATGTCATCAGGTTGAAGTTGACAATGATAATTTGGTTGCCTTTTGCTTTCAGGTCTTCAGATTAGTTACACCCCGGGGTACTGAAAGAACTCATAGAAGTACTCTCAAAACCTCTGTCAACTATCTTTGAGAACTCTTGGGAAAGCAGGTGAGTGCCAGAAGACTGGAAGCAGGCAAATATTGTCTTTATTTTTGAAAAAGGAGGATATAGGAAATTACAGAGCAGCGAGCCTAACTTCAATACTTGGGAAGATACTAGAACAAATTATTATAAAACAGTCAGTCTGTAAGCTCCGTGATGACAATGCAGTGATTGCTCATAGTCAACATGGATTTGTCAGGAACAAATTGTGCCAGACTAATTTTGTGTTATTCTTTGATAGAGTAACTAGCTTAGCGGATGAGGAGAACGCTGCGGACATAATCTATTTTGATTTCAGCAAAATGTTTGACAGAATTTAACACAAAATCCTTGTCGACAAGCTTACAAAATGTGGGTATTACAACACGGTGAATTGATGGCTGGCTGAAAAACCATATTCAATGGTGACATCAATGGTTCATCATCAAATTAGAGGGAGGTGTCCAGTGGGGCCCCACAGGGCTCTGTCCTGGGTTCAGTGCTATTCAACATCTTTATTAATGACTGGAATGAAGGAGTGGAGGGAATACTTATCAGGTTTACAGATGACACAAAACTGGGAGGGGTAGCTAAACCCTTTGAAAGACAGAACTAGAATTAAAAAAAATCTCTAAGTTGGAAATCTGGGCTGAAATTAATAAAATGAAATTCAACAGAAATAAATGAAAAGTTCTGCATTTAGGGAAGGGAAATCAAATGCTCAAGTCTAAGATGGGGTATAGGTGGGTTGGCAGCAGAACATGTAAAAATGGTCTAGGGATTGTGGTTGATCTCACGCTGCACATGAGTCAGCAATGTGATGTGCTTGCAAAAAAGGATAAGGCAATTTTAGGCTGCATTAACAGAACATTGTTTACAAAGTCAGCAGAAGCAATAATTTTTCTCTATTCAACACTGGTCAGACCTCACCTGGAGTACTGTGTCCAGTTTGGGGCATCTCATTTTAAGACGGATAGTAACAAACTAGAGTGGGTTCACAGGAGGGCAACAAAGATGCTAAAGAATCTGCAAAACAAGGAAAACAGACATGCACCTTAACTCTGCTTTAACATTGCTTTAACATGCCTAATGCATGTTGCAGGGCTGCATAGGGCACCAATACAGCCCTGCAACATGCATAAGAAATGTTAAAGTGGTGTTAAAGCGGAGTTACGTGCATGGCTGTTTTCACTCTCTTATGAGGAAAGATTGAAAAGAACTGGGTAAGTTTAGCCTAGCAAAGTGAGGACTAAGGGGAGGCATGATAGCAGTCTTCAAATATCTAAAGGGCTACCATCAAGAAGAAGGCAGGGTAAGGTGGTCGTACCTCCCCTTTAAAAGAGGACACTTATGAAAAATGCATGGTGCAGGGCTGCGCTTGAACCAATGCAGCCCTGCAACATGTATTTTTTTTTATAAATGTCCTCTTTTAAAGGGGAAGTATGGCCACCCTATACAGAGGGCAGATCTAGAAATAATGGGCTCAAATTACAGGAAGGTAGATTTTAGTTAAATATCAGAAAAAAATTCCTAGCTGTAGGAGCTGTTCAGCAATGGAACAAGTTGCCTATGGAGGTCATAGGCTTTCTCTCACTGAAGTTTTTTTTTTTTTTTAAAAAAAAGCTTTGCAGCCATTTGTTGGGGATGTTGTAGCTGTAGCCATCCTGCATACAAATGAGGACTAGATGACCCTTGATATCCCTTCTGACTTGACATTTTATGATTTTATGGCCCTTTTCACACACACTCTAACACAGATAAACTGGATGTTACATTTTATTATACATGTTGCAGGGCTGCAGATGTGCTCTTTGGATGCCCAGCAACATGTATAATAAAACGTAACTCCCATTTTATCCGTGTTAAGCGTGTCTGTGTGAAAAGGGCCTATGACTAGGAAGTAGGGAGCAAATGCCAAAATGAACAGTCAGCAGGTTTAAAATAAAGAAAAGGAAATACTTTTTTCACTCAATGAACAGTTAACTTATGGAACTCTCTGCTATGGGATGTTGCAAAGGCCAATAGTATGGCTGGGTTAAAAAAAAAAAGATATATACTATTTCATGGTTAATAGGTCCATCAAGGACTATTAACCAAGATGGTCAGAGGAGGCAACCTCCTATTCAAGGTGTTCCTAAATTTCTGAGTGCTGGAAGGTGGGAATGAATGGTTGGGAATAGATCACTCCATCATTACCCTGTGGATTGCTGTAAAGCATGTATTGACACGTCAGACACAAGACAAGGGGCTAGATGGCCCATTGGTCAGTATGGAGGTCGTTAAATTCTTATCATTTTCCCCCTGACATTCATTACTAGATTCTTCTGTCAGCTCCACCCACGTAGATCAGGAGAAATGCCACTGATGCCAATGCAATGAAAAACTAGTATACGGGTGAGGTGCATCAAGGCCAGAGATGTGTTCTTTTTAGTGGGAAGGGGATTTTGCTCTTTCTGCTCCTTACACAATTGTTGTACCTCTTCATTATGTTATGTATGATTTGGGCCATGGTCCGCCAACCACTTACTCCAAAGTAGTCCCATTGAAGCCCTCTGGGGTTCAATAAGTGCAAATTTAATAGATATGTTAAAAGTTGATAATGCTCATTGCCTTTTGGAAAGAGGCATATGCTGAGCAAGCATCAAGTCCTATAGCAGAAATTGTCAGGCTTTGGGTCTGGGTCCACAATGTGAAGTTTTTGCATAATCTTAGTGTTTTGCGTGCAGTTTAATTTTGGTGACTCTTTCGACATGAGCATGGAAGCCTGTGGGATTCTTTGGGACTACTCTGGCATAAGTGGTTGGCTGGATTGCAGCCTTAGGCTGTAAGATATTGGAGCAAGGATTATCCATGCAATCCTGTTAGAGCTGATGCTAGACCTTTGCGTGGGTGTAAATCCCATTAAAGTGAATGATGAAAGGCTAGCGCTGATGCTCAACAGCTTGAGGATTGCACTGACCATTTTTTATATACCTGTAGGTTCCCACTACATATTTGGGTGCACAGTGAATAAATTGTAAGTACTAATAGTCACAACACTCCGGTAGTTTTTATGGAGGTTCTTGTTTAAGCTGCACTGTGAATTTCAAAGGTCTGAGTCTCTTCAGTTGAGTGCTGTCCTTGAGTAATATGTGAAGTTCATCAGAGCTGGGCCTCAGCATTTTTCAGAGATGCTGTAAGATCTTTTTATTTGACCAGGTGTTTGGTGGGCAGGGATAGGGTTTGCTGTTTTTTTGGGGGGGGAATTGGGTTGGGTTCTTTTAGGGATTGTTTCTTGTTTATATAATATTCCTATTTTTAAATAAGTTGTTTTATGCTGTTACCTGCCCTGAGCTTTCAAGATAGGGTGGGATAAAAATGTAAATAAATAAAGAATACCACCAAAGTGAATGAAGTATGGTTTTCCAAACCACATAACTGAACATGAAGAAATTGTATAAACAAAGATACTGAATAAACCAATACAAAGCCGTTGACAAAGATGAATTTGGACATTTGATTGTGGGGAAAAATATGCAAGTATCTTGGCAAATCTGAAAAAGTTGTAATTGCATCAGTGCTTAGCTGTGATACAAAGTACAGTTTTGGTGACCATTCAGGGTACCATTCTCAGTTGTAAAAATCAATGGAAGTTTTATCATTGACTTCTATGGATTCAGAACTGCATCCAAAGAAGGGCGTGTGTGTGTCTACTCTGGAGTAATTATTTTGAGGATTGCCATCTACATTTCACTCCTGTTTTGCAGTATTTCCCAGCTATATCTACATGGGCCACAATCCACAACCGGTTCTGTGGGCTTCAGTGGGGTCACTCTGGAGTAAATAGTTTGTGGATTGCGGACATGGTTTTCAAGTGTGGTTCTTTCAATATAAAAGGGCTGGATGGGTAAGAGTAACCTTAGCTACTAAATAGTGTCCATAGTGAGAGCTTAGTGTCTTCTGGAATGGTTGCAAGGCGAATCAGGACTTTATGAATATTTACTGAAGTGTAAACATACACAGTGCTGACACGCCAGCTGGAATCCTAATGTGCCCATGAATGCAAAGTGAGGCGATTTAGAAAAGACAGCAATGCTTTCTGAATACCGCCTAACTGAAAGATGTTTGCACACTGTGCCTGATAGTAAATAGAGACATGTACATTCCAAAGATCTCCAGATGGGCATCTGAAGTTTGACCATTGGGAATGAAAAATTTAAAAAGCAGAGCTGAAATGGATAGTCAGTTCTGTTACTGAGATTGAGAACCAAAATTCTAGATAGCTTATTGGTTAATCGGTCGATAACCGCATACCACAGCAGTTAACTGATTAACCAAAATACCAATTCATACTGCATAACACATTTGCCGCATAGCTGATTAACCATTTTTAGGCATTCTGTCATTTTCCGTTTTACTTCTGGACCAATTCTGAAGCTGCATTCAACAGGTTTGAACCAGGCACCCTTGAATCCAGGGTTAGGGTAGTAGGAATGTGTGGGGAGGTAAAGAATTATGGGAAAGTGGAGTCAGCCAGTGACTATGGAACAAACAGAAAAATGCAATGCGGTAACACAGTAAATGGTACAAATTGGTGAATGGACTAATCAGTTAAAAGATTAAAAAATAAATGGATACACGGCTCAATAACCAGTAGTTGTTGGAGCAGAGCAATTACTGCTGATCTGCCTGGTTTTCAGATAGCAGGGTGTACCCGTTTCAGCTCTATTCTCCAAGAGAGAAACACTTCATTTTTAGAGTCTATTCTTTGCCAAGAGAAGGTCCGATTATTAAATCACTGAGTGGAAATAGCACCTCCTATCAAACCTTTGCAATGGGGTGTGCTACTTGGTTGTGGCCATGCGGTGGATGGAGGGGCAGACCTACCCAGCAGATCCAGAGCTAGAGGAATGCTTTTGGAAGCATCTTCATCTTTCTTTTAAGTTGGCAGATGGCTTCAGTCAGAGCTGGACTGCCTGCTGTTGTTTTCACTGAAGGAGTTCTACCTTTTTGGATTCATGAAAGCCTCTCAATCAAAGTTAAAATGGCAGACCGGTGTGGTGAATCAATAAAAATCTCTACTTTCAGCTGGAGTGTCGAATAGTAATTCTTCTCGTGTCACTGCCTGATTAAACAGTCATACTCCTGCTAAAAGCCCTATAAGACATAATAGATTCATGTGGTGCTGGACTATTGTACAGCATTTACCCAGAAAAAAAGGAGAGAGGTTACTGTTTCACTAAAACAAACCAGACACTGATGCATTGTGTATCAAAATGTATTCACCCATTTCGCTCTGCCTCATTAGAGCAGAGGAGACTGCCTTTCTATACCTCTTGTGGAGCAATGCACAGACATCTGACATATTCATTGCCAGGCTGGGTTTAAAGGATGATTCATACATCAACTCCCGAATGATTTGACGGGTCTCTAAGTCTGTGCTTTCTACTTGCTGCAGCACATGTGCTGGTTCTTTCTGTTTATTAAACTCTGTAAAGAGATACAAATGAGCCATGCCGGAGATGTTTCCTCAGCAAATGTGAACAAATGTCTCCAAACTGCATGGGAAGTGTGCGACTGCTCTGGGAAAATAAGCCCAATGCGTCAGAGATGCATCCTGCTAAAAGTGTAAGACTGCATTTGAAACACTGCATGGAGCAATGGTTAGAGTTACATGCTTGGAATTTTCTTTTGTGTTCAGCACGTAGGCCATGAACCCGGAATGCGGTGTGGCCCTGTTCTGCTATGCTGCAGGTAAAGCAGGGCTAGTCAGCTGTTGGAGAATCACCCAGCACTGCCTGCTCTGCTTCAGCCTCCACTAGCGGTGCTCCAGGACATCCCGGAGCACCACCGGCAGAGTGGGCCGCCCAAACCTGGGGCAACGGCCAGAGGTGGAGCAGCAGTCTGTCTGTTTGGCGGATGGCTGCAGCAGCTCTGGTTCTGGGTGGGGGCTGTATCGGCCAACACCATAGAGCTGTGGGCAGCAGCCTAGAGTGGTGGCCATCTGGCCGAGTCACCCTGCAGCTCTATGGTGTGTGTGTGTGGGGGGGGAGGGGGTACTGCATGGGCAGACTGTGTGCCACGGCAGCTGCTGGATTCATTTAAAATGGACCCAGGTGTGGCTGCAAATGGGCAGACATGGGTGTGCACCCCTGAACTTGCTCTGGGGTTGGGCACCCTCACGTCCATCGAAAGACACCCTCTGTAGAGGAGAGTGGGACCAGCATTGTGGGGAGCATCTTTGGGGATGGGGAAGGTGATGAATTAGGAGAATATCTTTGGTACAGCAAAGAAGGCTCTTTCTATGAGAGGAACACCCCCGGGAGCTATGACTGGAACTTGGAGCCATGAAAGGGTGGAGGGTCCTTGTCTGGAGTGGCGAGCTTGCAGAAAGGGTCCTGGCAGTGGGGGCTTATAGAGCACCTTAAGTTGACACCTGGAAAGGTTGATCAGGTTCACAATATGTCTGGCCACCCCTGGTCTGAACAGAAGTCCAAGCTTGCCCACACCCTGCCAGCAAAAGTTGGTCCAGTTACTTGAACAGTTTAGGCTCTTGCTATACATGAGACCTGCTCCTGCAACCTCACCTCCTGGCTATTTGTGCTCAGTAGCCACCTGCTGTTTTGGGGATCCTGCCATCGCGCCTTAAGTTGGCGGGGGATTAGGCCTTTACTGTGGCAGTTATCTCAATGTGGCACTTGCTCCCCACAATGCATGGCTCCATTCCTCCCTCCTCACCTTTAAAAAGTGCCTGAAGACTTTTAAAAAAATTCTCTAGGTGCTTTTAGAGGATGGCTGCTGGTTTCCCTTAAACTTATTGTTTTCTTTCCCTCCCCCTTCCCATTTTGTATTGCTTTAACTGGATGTTGAATGGATTTTAGGCTTTTATTGTACTTTTGCTGTATGTTGGTAAAGTGCTCTGAGTGCCATTTAGTGAGCCATTTAGAGTGCCATTTATTTACTCTGTTGAAAGCCAGAGCAAGTTAGAACAGCCCTCACACATGTGCCGTCTACAGGCCAGCATACAAGCTTCTGTGTTTGTGTGTGGCTTTAAGATCTGGCTCTGCACTCCCCAGCCAGAGCTGAAGGTAACTCCACTTTAACGCCACTTTAACATTTCTTATGCATGTTTCAGGGCTGCATAGGGCGCCAGTACAGTCATGCAACGTGCATAAGAAAAGCGGAGTGATGTATTATGTCTGTTTTTACTGTTAAGGTTTACTCACGCTTTGGCCCGTGGCAAAACATCCATAGATTTAGCAGAGGAGGTTAATGGCCCAAATGTTGCTTGCTTTACTCATTCAATCAAGATTCTGACTGCATGCCAGATTTCAACTCTGATTGTGGAAGATCACACGTGATCACGCTTACACACAACAATTGCGTATTTCTCGTGAATTGTACAGGATAGTTTAGTTCTTTTCGTTCTTTCTCAGTGATGGTATTTACTTTGTACAGTAATTCAGAGGCAGTGTGCAGGATTATTATTATTTTTTAAAATCTCTTAATGAGACCCACATACTACATTACCTCACCATCTGGGTAGATCAAGAAATGCCGGGGCAACGAAACTTCCCATTAGTCATATTAACATCCATCATACCCCTGGATCACTGAGAAGGACTACCATGGAAATGTTCCTTCCAGTGCATAGACTATTCTCTTTTGAAAATAATTTGAACCCGCTCTTAAATATTCCTCTCTCTGCTGTTAGGTCAGGTGCGACACTTGCTAGAAAACAAAGGCATGTCGCAGAACAGAGAAAATATTGTGGGTCTGTCCCCGCCCCTTCAAAAGCAAACCTCAGCAGATGTAGACAAGATTTTAATAGCTACATAAGGAGAAATGCATGACAACCTCATTAGGTGAACTATAATAGCCTGTCAGAATATCTTTAAGAGGACAATATATCAATGTCTAGTGTCTAGTTTGTTATAGCACTGCTAACTATGGTGGTTTGCCCCTCTCATAATCTTTCATTCATCTTCTATTGGCCTGGTTTCCAATAATACTTCACCACCACATGCATCCAGTCTCCCTTTCAACTGCCTCACAATTGCTGACATAACTCTTTAAGTACAGAAGAATCGGGGCTGGTAAGTGACAGTGATAAAAAAGCAGTTAGTGGCCCACCCTACCGCTAGCCCTGATACGGTACATTAGGAAGGTTTTCTTCCATTCTTCTGTGGTCCTGGGGACCATTTTGTCCCATCTCAACATCTGCAGGAGGTCAGGGCCCAGGGAGCCTGGGGATTCTAAACCATCTGCCACAAAAAAAAAAGAAAAAAAAAGGGAAAGAAGGACCTAAATGGTGCTCTAAAGAGCTATTTAAAGTTATTTATTGCAAACCAATCATTAGTAATTGCTCCCGCCTATTGTCTTTCATGTACATTTCAAAAGCCAGTGGACATTACTAAAATAGATAAAACCACTGCAGCTGGAGGTCCCTTTCCCTCCCCAATTGGAAGTTAAAAGAGATTGAAGTGATTCCTTTTCCACCCACCCCCCCCTTGCCCTTTCTTTTATACTGAACACAGCTCGCCCTTCCTACTAAAAAATTCAACATTCTTCTAAACTAACCATAGTCTGCAAAGGTCACAAGCCTGATACCACGAAACCAGGTTTGGAGCTTGCTGTAGCCGCAGCAAATACTTGGGGAGGTAGCTTGAAAATGTGGTGAGGGAGAGAGAGGGAAAAAAAACAACAGAAAAGATTCAACACAAGATTGTTTTCTGCTGCATATTTAAAGATTTTTCTTCCCCTCCTGTCTGGGAAGCGTCATCATGAATTTGAAGCTGAGAACGCCTCTGTAGATGGATTCCCAGCCCTTTCTAGCTCATTCATGTCAGTAAATAGCACTTTTGTGGAGACCAGTATTGCACATTTTGGCAAGATGCGGTTACAATAGTGTCATGAATTAAATGGTCCATTTGGAGAAACTTATCTCATGATCATTATTGCTAACAACTGAGGTACCAGTGTGTTTTGGAGAGAACAGAAAGTGGTGGAGAAAAGAGTGTTTTTAAAGGTTTTTATTCCCTCTCTTCCCCCCAAAGCCAGTCCAAAGCTAACCTGAAATTACTACATCAGAGGTTCCCAGACATTTTGCTTGTGAGACGTTATTTATTTATTTATTTATTTATTTATTTGTATTGGCCTTGACAACATATCAGTGTCACTTTAAATTCATTCACCTCTTTTGTATCTAAGAAACAGTCCTATGCAATTAAGCATCTGAGCAGATAGGCTTGAAAGAGTATTTAATTATATAAACATGACCACTGAATATTGTTGACCCTTTTCACATGGGCTGGCGTGGGTGGGTGGAAATGGGTGTGCGCCCACGGTGGGTGGTGGTAGGTGTGCGGCTGTTCCCACGGGCGCACACCCATCTCCACCCACCTCCACCCATCTCCATAAATGGAGCAACTGGCATTGGTGCCCATTGCTCCATGTGTGGCTGATGGGTGGAGATGGGTAGAGCGCGGGAGCGCGCATGCACACATGCACCCCCTCCACCGCAGATGTCATTCCCACAGATGCCCCCCACTGCACACCCACTGCTGGCGGCGTTCACACGGGCACCCCCACTGCACACGTGTGTGGTGGTGGTGGGGTGCCCGTATGAAAAGGGCCAGTGGTGGTAGTATCCATGTGATAAATTACTTTTATTGTTGTTTATCATTTCTATAGCACTTTCAGTGTTCAAAGTGCTTTATAATCTTTATCTTGTTCACTCTCACAACAACCCTATGAGGAAGGTTATTATGATTTCCACTTAACAGATGTGGAACTGAGGCTGAGAGAAAGTGAAAATGAGAATTTTCCAGTTCCAAGTAGGAGCCCCATATAGGGAGGGAGGGTAGGTGGGGGGCATTGCTTCCATCCTGTGTTTTCATGCTACATGCTGTGTTGCTAGTTTTACTGTAGTGAACTTATGTGAGTTATTAAAAATATAGAAAATAATAATCACAAATGATCCTAAAATAGAATACCTTTTAACCTTAATGGAGCTCGTGTTACTAAAAATAGTTCAAGAGTTATTAAGAGTTCAAGAGTTATTAAAAATATAGCAAATATAGAAAATAATAGTTCAAGAGCTATTAAAAATATAGAAAATAATAATCACAAGTGATCCTAAGATAGAATACCTTTAACCTTAATAGAGTTCAAGAGCTGGTCCTCTCTCCTTCCCCTGCTATGAAAATGGCATTCCAGGGTCCAAGGGTCCATTAGGCTACAATAGAGAGACTTAAGTGTCATGACACAACCCAAATAGTAACAAAGACCTGCAAAGTCCATCCTGAGTCATGTAGCCCTCAGGGCTGGTGTGGCTAAGGCTCACAGTTTTTGTGGCCTACTGTGCACAAGGTGGGAGTGATATGACCAGCACCATGTCCAACCACCTTTGTCTTCCCCAACCCAATGGATCCACTTACTCTGGAGTAGTCTCACTGATTTTAACAGGACTACTTCAGAGTAGGTACAGTTTGAGGATCCTGCCCAGTTCTGTTCCAGTTGATGTCGCTGGGTAAATTTCCTCTAACATCAGTACCTATGGCACCGAGCACTGCTAGACACTGTGATTTTCACAGCAGGTCCTAGATTTGCTGTTATTTGTGACACTCCATTGGCTGTGGTGTCTACTGATGACTGCACATTTCCTGGTGAATAGCTGCAATGTTGCCGCTATGCACTACCCAGTCATGGGGAGTTCTGGGTCAACTGAAGACAGTTGCACGTATCTGCAGTGAGGTCTAAGGGCTTCACAACGTCTTAGTGCAATTCCCCATGAGCAGCAGCGGCAGTGGAACTGGTGCTGTTTCTGTTGCCACTGCTTGCTGCTGAAGACCACCGAACAGTGGATTCTGCAGAAGCAGCAGAGGAATCCAGCGCTGCTCGTGTTTATAATTCCCTGGAACTGGGGTCAGCAGGAGATGCAGTGGCGGAGAGGCAGGTCTACAGCCCCACCCCTCAACTCCCTCCTGCCTCCCTGCCACTGCGCTTTGCAGCTTCCACACTTTCTCCTGCTCTCTTTCTTTTCTAGACTTGCCTTCCCGCTGCTGCTTCTCAGCGGGAGAAATGGTAGCAGCTGCACAAGTGGCAATGAGGAGGCAAGTCTTGAGATGCAGACCTACCTCTCTGCTGCTGCTTCTGAATCCTGTGTCCCCACAGCCGTAGGAGAAGCAGCCCAGTGAAGTCTGGTCCAGCGAAGCAGCAAGTAGTGGCAGAAAGATCAAGAGGACCCACCACTACTCCTGCTGCTGCCACTCCCTCAGTAAACTCCATAAACCCCCTTCCCCCCTCCCTCCCAGCTTGTAGATAGTGGCTGGCTAGCCAGTGACTGTCCATTGGCTTCCCATGAGCTGTAATGTGGCAGCGGGGTGTTCAGTTTGACGGGGGAATTGATGGGGGGGAAGGGTGGAGGCTTTCCCCCATGGTGAGAGAATGGGAGTTGCTTTGGGGGGGGGAGGAGAGGGGGGGACTGGGGGGTGTGGGGGAGGAGGAGAGGGGGGACAGATGTGGGGGGGAGAGTGCCTCTGGGGGCTCTGGGGGAGCAACCGATGGGAGGGGGTCAGGACGGTGTGGATGGGGGGGAGGGGGTGGCCATTGGGACTGTCGCGGGTCATGGACGGTATGGTCAATGGGGGCAGAGGGCTCAGGTGCCCAGGGGCTCTAGGGTCCTTGTGGAGCTTCAGAGAGCCTACCCGCTACCTGAGGGTCCAGGGGAGTTCGGTTCAGGGTCCCATGGCAGGGAACTGATGCTGTTGAATTCGAGGTCAGTAGTTAATAAGGCTCTGATAATCTGGGATTTGATCCTGGATGGGGCAGCAGACCTCGCATGTATAACGGAGATCTGGCTGGATGAGGAGGCGGGGCCAATTTTGGCTGATCTCATTCCAGCCGGGTATGCCGTGCAGCATCAGCCTCGCGCCGGGGACCGGGGAGCTGGTGTAGCTATGATTTTTAAAGAGACGTGGTCAGTTAGGCGGTATCCAGTTCCAGATATCCCTGGGATCGAGGCCCTCCATGTGGTGGTTGATTTGGATGGGGGCAATTTGGGGGTGCTGCTGGTGTATTGTGGCCCCTTCCTGCCCAGCAGCATCCCTCTCCGCTCTAGCAGAGCTGGTCTCAGTGGTGGCGTTGGGCTCCTCTAGGACCTTGGTCCTGGGGGACTTCAATGCCCATACCGACACCGGCATTGTGGGGGCGGAGCAAGAATTCATGGTCACCATGACAACCATGGATTTGTCCTAAGTTGTTAGCTGCCTGACCTATGTGGGGGTGTTCTGTTCTGGCCTTGAGGCGGGTGATCTGGTAGTGGGGGACCTAACAACTATGCCCTTGTCATGGACGGATCATTACCTCCTTACAACCGGTCTCTTATTGCATCACCCCCAGAAGGGGAAGGTGCCAGTTAGGATGGTCTGCCCTCAGAGGCTGATGGAACCTCAACGGTTCCAGGAGGCCCTGGGGGAGGTAACCCTGGACCCTGCCAGCCGCTCTGTGGATGAACTCGTCCAGGCTTTGAACATCTTGCTTGGGGAGGCCATTGACAGGGTGGCTCCGAGACATCCCCTGCCCCATCTCAACTTCACAGGGCTCCTTGGTTTACTGAGGGGCTGTGAGGTATGAAGCAGGAAGGCAGCGACTAGAGCGATGCTGGCGTCGGACTCGCTCTGAATCCAACCGACTTCTTTGTAGGGCCCATTTGCAGTCCTACGTTTAGGGTGTGAGGATGGTAAAGAAAGAATTCTTTACCGCCCTCATAGCGTCTGCAAAGTTGCGCCCAGCGGAGCTGTTCCAGGTGGTGCAGGAGCTGGTCAGTCCGGCCTCCGTCCGCCTGGACGGGGACTTGTCTCAGGCCCGCTGTGAGGAGTTTGCCATCTACTTTGCAGACAAGATCGCTCGGATCCAGAGCAACTTTGACACTGAATTAGAGACAGTAGGAATTGAGCGTGAGGTGATGGAGGTGCCATCTGGTCCATCTTTCTGGGATGAGTTTCAGGAAGTGACGCCATCCGATGCTGTGGAGATCCTGGGGTTGGTTAGGGCCACTAGTTGTGAATTAGATCCCTGCCCATCCTGGTTGGTGAAAGCCTCCAGGGAGATATTGGGGCCAGTGCTGGTGGGGGTTGTCAAGGCGTCCCTTCGGCAGGAGAGTTTGCGCCCCCATTGAAGAAGCAATCCTTGGATGTTGGCGCACTCGCCAGTTACCGACCCGTCTTTAACCTTCCATTTTTAGGGAAGGTTATTGAATGGGCAGTGGCCTTGCAGCTCCAGGCTCACCTAGACAGCATCAGTTTTCTTGACCCGTTTAAATCAGGGTTTTGGCCCGACCATGGTACGGAGACAGCATTGGTGGCCTTGGTGGACGATCTCCACCGGGAGATGGATGCAGGATGTTCGACACAACTGGTTCTGCTAGATCTCTCGGCCGTGTTTGATACAGTGGACCATGGGCTGTTGTTGAGATGGTTGCGTGACCTGGAGGGTCTGGATGGGACCACCCTTGGTTGGTTCCAGTCATTCCTTTCGGGGAGGACCCAGCGGGTTGTCCTGGGAGCAGAAATATCTAGCTCCCAGGCCTTGGACTGTGGCGTTCCGCAAAGTTCAATCCTGTCTCCTTTACTGTTTAATATATATATGCAGACCTTGAGGGAGATCGTGAGAGGGTTTGGTGTGCATTGCCACCAATACGTTGATGATACCCAGCTTTACCTCTAATTTTCAGCAGACCCAGGCCCTGCCGTCTCCGTGCTATCTCAGTGTTTGGAGGCCATGGTGAGTTGGTTATGGCAGAGCAGACTGAAGCTGAATCCCGATAAGATGGAGGTGATGGTGGTAGGCCGAGCGGGGGAGGTGTTGCCCCCTCTTGTGGAGGGGGTGAGCCCCTCCGTGGCCCAGCAGGTTCAGAGTCTGGGGGTGTTATTGGATGCGGGTCTCCGTCTAGATCAGCAGGTGGATGTGGTGGCAAAGGCGGCGTTCCGCCAGCTGTATCTGGTGTGGAGGCTGCGCCCGTACATCTCCAGACCCGATCTGGCTGCTTTGATCCATGCCTTCATCACCTCGAGGCTTGACTACTGTAACATGCTCTACGTGGGGCTTCCCTTGATGCTGGCCTGGAGGTTGCAGCTAGTGAAGAATGCGGCGGCCCGTCTACTAACAGGGATGGGCCGGCGAGAGCACATAACACCAGTGCTCCGTGCACTGCACTGGCTGCATGTAACGTGCTGAGCCAGATTCAAGGTTTTGACTTTGATCTATAAGGCCCTGTGTGGTCTTGGACCTGGATACCTCAGGGACTGCCTCGCCCTCCGCGACTCAGGACAGACCCTCCGGTCCACCAGGGGCGCCTTCTTGGAGGTCCCCCGCAGAAAACAGGGGGCTACAAAGGAGAGGGAGTTCTCAGTGGCTGGCCCTTGGTTGTGGAACTCCCTCCCAGAGGAAGCACAGCTGGCCCCAAGTCTGTTGGCCTTCTGTCGGGCCTGTAAGACAAGGTTGTTCTCCCAGGCCTTCGGAGGCGGGGAGGGGAGGGGAGGGTGGGTTAAATTTTGGTGTGGGGGGTGTTTTAAACCTGTTTTAATGACAATATTGTAGACTTTTATATTGTGATAAATTGTTTTATGTTGTGCTGGAAGCCGCCCCGAGATGTGGTAGGCATGAGGGGGCGGCATACAAATGTAATAAAATAAATACAATAAATAAATAATAATGTCTAGAGAGAGAATGTGGTTGCCGTGTTGGTCCCAAAACTAATAGTGGAGACAAAGTAGCTCAGATGATATCTTTTATTGGGCCAACTTCTGTTGGTTAGGGTGTGTAACATTTGGGCTACACAAGGCCCTGTTTAAACATACTTATACAATCCTCTCTGTATTCAGGATTGGCAATCCTGTTTGTGTAACATCTGAAAACACCCAATGTCTTTTCGAGTGCTGTCCATTTTTATCCTTTTGGGTTGTTATATTGTGAACTGTATTTGAACAATGTCCAGTGCTTAGGTGTAGTCGACATTGTTGTCTGCCTAAACCAAGTGTGCCCCTTTACTGCTGTATCAGCAATCCATGTTGGCCTTGTGTCATCTACAGCTCTCTTCTGTTGGCCTACCTGTCTAACCCTCAATGTTATCTTTGCACTGAATTAGGGCTGAAACTCAATTCTTGGTTGCTCGATGAGAATCAGCTGGATTCTCACAGAGAAAAGCGAGAATCTCAAAAGACAGATTGCCCGGTGCTGATGGGTGGGAGGGAAGGAGGGAGGGCGGAAGTCATGCTGTTCCCTGCCCAGCTTTCTTACTTTGTCTGTGACTGGCAGCTGTCTTGGTGGGGAAAACTTTCCAAATTTCCAAAGAGAAATTTTCACAAATGGGAGGGGGGAGAGCAGGAGGGTGGGGACAGACTCAGCTGATATCTTAGCATCCTATTGGCTAGCAGGAGTCAGCAGCCAATAGAATGCTGAAAAGCTGTGCTGAGCCTGCCACATCTGCCTTTTCCAGATGTGAGGGGTGAGAGCAGGATGGAGGGAGCAGATCTGGAGCATTCTATTGGCTAGCAGGAGTCTGAGCACCCAACAGAACGCAGAAACGCTGTGCTAAGCCCACCTCTTCCCTTCAGCTCCCCCCTCCCATCTGTTTCCAGACCCAGACAAGGTAATAGCATTTAGCATGGGTAAACATGTGCAAATCAATTACAGTACTCTTCCCTGACCCACCACTGCTCCACTGAGTGCGCATGCACTTCTGGTGGGTCAGGAAAGGTTTAGATGGCGGTGGATGAGTGTGCACTTCCATCCACACACTGGCCACCCATGCCCCCGCATGGTGCAAGCTGGGATTTTCTGATAGGTGGGTGTGTGTGGGTCACGGGAGCGTGCACCCCCCCTTTTACATGGGCACTACCACACGTCCACTAGGTGGACCTAGATGGTAGCATCTCGTGTAAAAGCGCCCAAAGTGTTCAGTGGAAAAACTACATCACTGCTGCCACAATTCTTTCTTCATATGCTTTTTTCAGTGTCAGAGCTTCTGTACCATATGCCGCTTCATTCCATACCAGTGCCTTAATAATTTTAACTTTTGTTGTAACGTTAATGGTTTGATCCTTCCAAGTTGTGTGTGATTCACTGATTGGACAGGGGTGTAGCAAGGCAGTGGCAAGTCCGGGCTCATGTCCCAATTATGCTGCCTTTCCCCAGGGCAAGGGCACGGGGTCTCTGGGATGGAGAAGCGAGATTTACTTTGGTGGGTTGAGAGCCCCCACTTCAGGCTACCGCCACTTTAGAAGACCTCAGCTGGGAACCCCGCTGCAAGCTGGTGTTGGAGGTGGGGCAGAGTGTGTTAGGGTAGGAGCAGAGTGCTGGTCCTGCTCACACCCACAGTCACTCTGAAATTTTCTTAGTAGTCCTCAGGTCCCTGGCAAGGGGCTCCCTCAGAGTTTGGGGCCTGGGTGTAACTGAGCCCTCTTGCAGTTGCTACGCTATTGGATAGGGTTTTATAAGCCTAAGGGGCTGGGTGCACAAAAGGCTCTTAGCCAAGCTGGTCAGGAGATGCAGCCTATGACTGCCGGGAGCTGGAAGTGAAGAGCAGGGAATGGATCCCTCCATATGTGATCAGTTTTTGTGCAATTTTTCGGAAGCAATGTGGCAGGACCTGGGCCTCAAGCCTGCATCCCTCGGGTTCCTGGAACCATGGTTAGTCTTCCATCATGGCTTCACCTCCAACCTAGAACAGCTACAGCCCCCACAGGTCTATTGTAATGGCCAGGCCACACCTTCCTGTTTTCTGTCTCTAGCTCAGTTCCTGCCTCCCATCTTACTGATTAGTAGACAGCCAGGATATGAAGCTGGCTGACAGTAACAGGAAGCTGTGTGGAACATTTTGTTCTCTTGTTACTGTTTCCTTTGTCTCTGACTCCTTGCTCTCTTGATGCCTTGTTAGGGCTGTGCATGGGGTCAAGTATTTGTATTTGTATTGGTGTTTGTATTTGTGAGTTTAGTATTTGCATTTATTTGTATCTGTATCTTTGCCTGTGTTCATTGCATTTTCCCCATTGTTGTCGATGTGGAAAATGCAGTTAACACGGGGCTCTGCATATAGGTTATTTTGGTGTAAAAGTGCAGTGAGGCTCAGTCAGTTTGACAGGCCTATAAGGAAAGGAAATTGTAGTCAAAAATTGCTGGTAAGTCTGCTACCAATTTTAAAAGGGGACACTGATTTGGACGAGGGTGGAGAATACTACTAGCTTGGGGAGGGTGGACCAGGCAAGCGTCTTGTTCAGGGGGATCACTGGCCTGAAGAAGAGTGAGGCATGTGGCTGACTTGGGATAGAGGAGAATGAAATATGGGGCTGATTTAGGGGGGGGGATTGCTGGCTTGGGGGTAGGGGAATGGAGCATGGGTTATTGGGGAATGGGGTATGGGTCTGGTTTGGGGGGAGTCACTGGCTTGGGGTAGTGATCATTGGTTTGGGGAAGGGGAATGGAACTAGGCTCAGGGAGGGTTGCTGGCTTGGGGAATGGAACATGGGGCTGGCTCAGGGAGGGGTCCCTGGCTTGGGAGGGGGGAATGAGGCATGGTTCTTGCTTGGGAGGGGAGTGGTTTCTAGCTCAGAGGGGAGTCATTGGCTTGTGGAAAGTGGGATCCCTAGGTGGGAATGGAGTATGGTACTTATTCGGGGAAGGGGGGTTGTCACTGGCTTGCGGAATGGGTCGCTGACTTGGGGAGGGGAGGCATAAAGCTGCTGCCAAGGCCTCACCATTTCTCCCTGGCTGGGCTGGGCCTGACTGAAGTGCTGAAGACTGCAGTTCTGAGACAGTGGCAGCTTCTGCAGGTAGGGAGGGGTCACTACAGGCTCCCCAAGTGGGTGGCTAAACTGAGATTCAGAGAGCAGCTCAGCTCTAAGCTGGAGTGCTGCAGTTTTGTGGGGGTCCACTTCAAGTTCCTGGATAGTACGTTTTTGGGGAAATATTGGGTTCACTCAAAACCCAACTATGCAGCCCTAGTATTCATATTTCGAATATGGAACCCCCAAAAGTCTTTCCCCCCCCATTTATTTGTATTTTGTCAAAACCTGAATTCACAGCCGTACTCCTTACCCTGAAACCTTTCTAATTCCCGTTTCTCTACTCTGTGCTCTGACTCCTTGTCCCTGTAGCTTTGTTCCTAGGGATATAATTAGGTTGGAATGGGCCCTGGTGCAGAATATGGAATGGGTTCTCCCTGCCCCACTTCCAGGGGCAGGGGATGCATCTATACCAGGGAGTGTAAGCCCCTGAGGCTTCTAGGCCCCAGCACAGCTGCATCATCTGTCCTCTGTGGACTTGCTTGCTTCTGACTCCATGTTGCTCCTAGTTCAGCCTCTGATGCTACTCTTCCCTGACTATGGATTTGACCCTGGTCCTGACTCTTGTCTGTCCCCACCCTCCTCTGGCCTTGATCCTATCCCTATTCTTGTCCTGGTCCCTTGTGTACCTGACACAATGCTGAGCACTTTTGGAAATAGGCCCTTTTCACATAGACATTCTAACACTGATACAATGGGTGTTACATTTTATTATACATGTTGCAGGGCTGCAGGTGTGCTCTGCATGCCCTGCAACATGTATAATAGAATGTAACACCCATTTTATGGGTGTTAGAGCGTCTCTGTAAAAAGGGCCATAGTCTAGCGGGCTAAAAGTATCATTGGTCTGACCCATGAAGATCTTATGTGTTGCCTAGGGCCATCATAATTCTGACTCTACTCTCACTTTAACAACTCTTTGCTGTCTTTTATGCTGCTGAGCTATTTGGAACATGTCACTTTTTTTGACAATGTTGTCATTTATCATGATGCGTCCACCTCCATGTCTGCATTCATTTTGTTTTCTCTGTGCACTCACATTCCGCCTCCCCCCTTTTTGGGTTGATGGATTTTATTTTGTGTCTGAATGATGTACAGAGCTTTAATGTTGCCAATAAGCATTATATAAATCTCTAAAATGAAATCTAAATCCTGTGAGCAGTACTATAGAAATCCATGGTGCGCTTATACTTTGAACGGTGTGTACAGTTCCAATTGTTCCATCCTTAAAAAGGACATAGTAGAACTTCAAAAAGGTGCAGTAAAGGGAAATAAAGATGATCAAAGGTATTCAGCGACGTCCATATGAGAAGTCAATAGGTCAGGGCTCTTCAGCTTAGAAAAGGGACAACAGAGGGTGGATAATATGGTAGAGGTTTATAAAGCACAAATGGAGCAGAGCAAGTAAAAAGGGAGCTGTTATTCTCAGAACACTAGACATAGTAATTGACTGGTAGCAGGTTAAAATATTTTAATTTAATTTTATTTATTTATATTTTTAATCTGCCTTTCCCAAAGGTTCAAGGAAGTTTACATCTATATCTGTATCTAGTATACTGTATAAAATATACAAGAATAAAACCCTATAAAAATACAGATGATATTTAATTCCTCTTAGAACCAATCCCCAATATAGGACTAAAACAAATAGGCAGTTCTGTATTTGTGACTATCATTCACATAGAGTAAAACCAGAGGTGATGATGGCCCGCTGTGGTCTGTGGATGTGGTGGACCACCGGTTCGTCTGTTGAGGTGCCTCCAGATGTTGGCCCAGGGTTGCCCTGGGCTGTATTTGTGGCAAGGCTGGACTATGATCTCGGAAAACCTCCAAGGTCACAGCCTAGGCTAGGGCCCACCTGACCAGGCCAAAACAGGCCACAGTGGGCTATCATGTGTGATGTGATCTGTGGCCCGGATCGGGTCTGCCATGACCATCACTGGCCACCATGGCTGCCCGTCATGGTAGGGGGTGGGGTGCTGGTTGCAGTGCAGGGTTGCAGCCGTGCACCTTCATGTCTGTGGTCCTCCCCTTCTCTGGCCTGCGTGGGCAGCAGCCTGGCTGCAGATAAGTGTGTCTGGTGCCCTGCTGTGACCCAGTCGGTGTTGCTCGGAATTTTCCTCTCTGAGCTGGGTTGTGACGGTGGCGTGCTGCTGTCAGGTGTATTTTTACCCATATTTGTCCAGAGGTCTAAAACAGCCAAGTTATCTTTGCCTCATAGGCAAAATTTGCATATTCATTCACTGTTGTTTTGTTTTGGTCAATTTTGGTTTTGTTTTTGATTATTTTGGCTACTTCATTTTGGTTTTGGTTATTTGTTTATTTGTTATTTGGAGCTTTGTTAACTTTGGTGATATTATGTAGAGCTAAATAGTACTGCTGAAGTTAATGATGTAGTGAATAATACATAAATGAATGGTCTAGGCTCCATGTATCGGAGAGACTGCCTGTCCTGCCATGCCCCATTGTGGCCCCTGCGATCAGCTGGGGGTGCCTCCCTGTGGGTACCACCCGTTAGCCTTCTTTGTATGAGGGCTTGCAGGGAGGCATTCTTGGTTGCTGCCACAATACTATGGAACTCTCTTCCCCTGAGACTGAGAGTTTTCTGTAGGCGGTGTAAGACCTCCTTGTTTGTAAAGGCATTTGGCGGGCAGGGATAAGGGATGGAATGGGTTTGGGGTAGGGTTGTGAGGGGATGTTGGATTTTGGGAGGGGAGGCGTTACTAGGTGGGTTTTGTGGGGGACTGTGGGTGGGTTTTTTTTTTTTTTTAGGGTTTTGTTTGTATTTTTAATGTTTTATTCTTTATGGGGGCAATCCAATGGCCTGCACACACCAACCCTTATGCACCGCACGGCTCGAATCTGTGTGCTCAGGGGCGCATGCGCACCATGCATGCACACTGTTCATGCAGCTCAGCTGCTCCGGGCAAAGCGCAACCCGGGCCAATGTAACCCCTGAGCTCACATGCCCAGTGGCCTGGGGGATGGAGCAGAAGCCATGCTTGCTTCATTCCCTGAGCTGCACAGGCCAGGGGGCCGCAGTGGCCCAGACAACGCTCCTGCCTGACGTGACTGAGCCACGCATAAGTGTGGGTGCTCCGACCTGAGAACTGCGCCTGTGGGTGGAGCATGGGGCCTGCTGGATTGCCCCCAATATGTTTTAGTATATGTTTTGTGAGCCACGCTGAGCCTCTTTGAGGGAAGGGTGGGATAGAAATCTAAATAAATAAATAAATAAATAAATAAAATAAATGAATAACTGAAATGGATATTCATTTTGGTAAATGAAGCAGGAAGTAGCTGTCATTTCAGCCCTAAGCAAAACAGGTCGGTAGCTGTCATTTCAGCCCTAAGCAAAGAAAAGGAAGTACTACTTCACACCATATACAGTTACAATGTGGAATTCATTTCCAGGGATGATAACATGAATGGGTTCAGCAAAAGATTGAATATGTTCCTGGCGGGTAGGTCCATAAATAATTACGTTTGTCAGGGGTTGAGAACTCTTGACTGTTGGGAGCTGGGAGTGAATAGCAGGAAGTGGCTCCATTATGTTCTGTTGCACACGTCTCTAAGCGACTAAAGCTGACACTGATGGAGATAGGATGTTGGGCAGGACTACACGGACCATTGGTCCGACCTAAGATGTCAGTGGCTATGTCCTTAGGCGAGCAGGGTGTGTTCATCCTCTTGTGTTGGTTGGGAGGGCAGTGAATGTTCAGATGATTCTTGGGTGAAGTTCTGCCTCCCCAAAGGTTGCAGGAATGGGGGAACATTGAGTGTGAGGGAGCTCCCACCATACTACAGCTGGTTTTTGCAGTCATAGTGATACTGTAATTGGGACCAGTCCACATCTAGTCATATAAAAACATAATCAAACTCGACCCACCTAACTGCCCATAAGCCCCAGCCTATGGTGGGTTAATAAGAATATTCTGCCATCGCAAAAGAACTCCTGTAACAAAGAAGCTTTCCTCCCACCTTCCGATACTAATTAGACAAGTGCATAATTAAGCATCCTAAATAATGAAATATATATCCTATCTAAAAATACTGTGGCATAAATTAGTCATTGGAAGCTTTATTAATAAATAAGCTTGGGATGTCAGCTCAGAGAGGGTTCCATTCTGTACTTTTGACCATCAGCAAAGCTAATTACAAACACTTGAAAGTACAGGCACATGCCATTAGAGTGGGAGCTACCCATACAAGAGTTCCCATCACTGTATTCATAGGATCCATTTGCACAGAGTGAGCCTGGCCTTTTGTTCCTTGGGTAGTGAAAATTCCTGCTGGAGTACAGGATTTAACACACATTTCTTGGCCTAGTGTTTCCCAGTAGTGAATTGGCTGTGAGTTGTTGCAGGCCCAGGCCCATAGTGGGACAGTGCTCCACTCTGGAGGCATCAGAGCCCACAATAGGGTTGCAGGGAGCCAATGAGCTGGCAACTCAGATAGGACTAGTATGTAAAAGTTTAAGCAGCCCTGGAGCCAAGCTAGGGCGTGGCTGGTCATTCCAAGCTGAATGTATTGAGCAAATGGCTGTCATCCAGCTGGACTGTGGCAGCCATAAGAAGTTGAACTGAGACTCAGAATGGCAGACTACCCGGCAGAGACAAGAGAGAGCCAGAAGACTCTGCCTCAGGGTCTGCAGCTTACCTAGAGGGCCCTGTTGAAGAAGGCCAGAAAGCCAGCCCCATTGATTTAGATAAAACCCCACTTATTCCGTCCCCTTTGTTCAGTCCTAGAATGTTCTTTTCCTTTTCCTTTCCTTTCTTTTCTTTTTCCTTTTTCTCTTTCTTTTTCTTTTCTGCTTTCTACATGCCTCTGTGCTTCTGGAGTGGGGCCAGTGTGAGCAGTGGATTACTGAACACAGCAGACAGGGCAATTCTCAAGGTACTTCCAGCCCAACTGAAACCCAGGAATGCTTTAAATCTCATGAGGCAGCTTGCTCTCAGAACCTTGAAACGTGCTGATTGTGCACCTAGCTAGTTTGTGGACTTGATTTTCACTTCAGTGGGGTCCTCCCTCCTTTGTTTCTTGACACCAGAGAGGGACAGTGAAACAGCACATTATCCTACGTGCTTGGAGGTGTAAAATGAGCCAACTGGATTTGGCCTTGACTCTGGTGCAGCCCCACTCCCTTGTAACTAAGCTAATTACGTGCATCTGTAACTTCTCAGCTTCATGACTATATTCCTATTTCTCCCTATGTTCCCCTCAGGCTTGTCTCCTCTTGCAGGCCCATTCCAGATTGTAATCCTCTCAGGGTAAAGACCTGTCTTAATCAGTCAGTCAGTCATAGGTTTTATTGAATTAGCAAATTTGCTGTTTACAATACAAAAAGTACATTCATAATAAAAACAGTGATAACACAATATAATAATCTGATCATCTAAATCGGAATCTGGTAAACTGTGAGCATAGAATACCACCGCTAGTTTGCTCTCATCTCCCGTTCTACCAGCATAAGGTACATTGCCATAGCTCTAATGTGCACCACATCTACTGTAATCAATAAGGAAATATAATTTTCATTCAACCCTCTAGATTCTATATTCAGAGCTGGGGAGATCCAGATATCTCTAAGGGTATTAAATCGCGGGCACTCAAATAATACGTGGTCAAGAGTCTCCATAGTATCTGAACAACTTATACAGGTTCTTTCTTCTTTGGGAATTCACTCCCTCCTTCCTTTGACCTCAGCGGTATCAAATAAATTGAAACGGGCAAGTGTGGCCAGCCGTCTAGTCTGGGGTCCTGAATCGGCTCTAGATAAGGCTCTAATCTAGGCACTGTTTTTATCATTGGGTACTGCAAGGAAACTTAGTTTGAGCTAATTAATTCTAGGTCCTTATTAAAGGCTCACTCTTTAGCTCTTATTCTAAGCTCACATTTCACGAGTCCGCTGTCTGGAACCCCGTCCTCGTCCACTGGAAAACTGATAACTCAGGATATTTTATTTAAATATGCTATCCAGGGATATTGTGGAATTCCATGATGCTCTTTCTGTTCCAAATAGCAACTCTGTGTGATGCTTGAATCCTCTCTAATGATATTTTTCCAAATGGAGAGGACTCTATGATTCAGCTGTGCAGACACCGGTAGAGTCCCTGCCTCCAATCTGAGTTTTGGAAGTGGTGTCGACTCTGGGGCCCCCAAGATAGATCGTAAAAAATGATTTTGAGGCACTTCCATTTTACTTAGATAGCCCAAAGCCATTATTTCCCCTCCATATGTGAGGCTGGGAATAACTTTCATTTGAAAGCTATCTAACCATTTGAAAGCTATCTAAGATCTGTCTTACAGAAGCCATCGGAGCCGCATGGAATAACCTGAGAAGGCCTCCAACTGTTTGCTTCGCCTTACTTATCTTCCATTCATTATGCTTATTCCAGTGATTCTGTGTGGAGAATATTACTTCTAAGTACGTATACTGCTGGATTGGAGTAAGTTCTTGTCCGCCCATCTGCCACTTATAATTAGACCGTGCTCCACCAAAAGATATCACATTGGATTTCCCCATATTAACAGTGAGGGCATTTTTCTGACAGTAAGCATGTAAAGGTGTTATAATCTGCTGAAGACCCCGCCTTGTTTGGGAGAGTAGAACAATGTCATCTGCATATAAAAGACAAGATATTGGTCTTTCCCTTACTCGGGGCAGGGTAGAGTCTTTAATCATCATAACTGTGCACCAATTGTAAATTACCAGAATAGACAGTGGGCGAGCCATACCTTTGTGTAGGGGCTACACCTTAGCTTGGCTCCATGGCTGCTTATGCATGTAGGACTAGCACCTTTACATGCTAGTCCTATGTGAGTTGCCAGTTCATTGGCTCCCTGCAATCCTACTGTGGGCTCTGGTGCCTCCGTGGTGGAGCACTGCCCCACAATGGGCCTGGGCCTACAACAACTCACAAGCAATCCACTACAGGGAAACACTAGGCTTTATACCAAGAACACAATTCAAGGTGCTGGTTTGAACCTATACAGCCCTAAACGGCCTGAGCCCAGACTGCCTCTTCCCCTATGAACTGTCATGGCCTCTGAAGTTGGCCGGGGATGCCCTCTTGCGAGTACCACCTGCCTGTGAAGTTGTTACAATGGGGGCACGCAGGGCAGAGTTCTCGGTGGCTGCCTTACAATTATGGAACTCCCTCCCCTTGGAGATCTACCTAAACCCAAGCCCTTTAATCTTCCGGAGGAGATGTAAGACCTTTCTGTTTGGCCAGGCGTTTGGTGGGAAGGCAATAGGGTTGGGTGGGTTTGGGTAGAGAGGTTTGAGGAGGAGGACTGGTGGGTGGCGGATGGGGAAAAAGGGGTGGGTGACTGAAATGGTACGGGTTTGAAGGGGTTTTAAATGTATTTTATTGGCTATTCTATGTTTTTTTTATGTTGTAAGCCACCCCAAGTCTTTTTGAGAAGGGAAGGGTTAAAATGTAAATAAATCAATCAATAATAAACTGTTCAGTACCAGGCACCATGCTGGTGCTCTACGAATAATAATAACGATATGCACACATGGCCCTTTTCACACAGACACTCTAACACTGATAAAATTATTATACATGTTGCAGGGCTGCAGGTGTGCTCTATGGGTGCCCTGTGAAAAGGACCCCCGTTCTGCCCTCACCACACCAATCATGTCTCTAGTCTTGCCCCAGCGGCTGTGTAGCCCCATTCTTCATTCCCATGGCCCCCACACTGCACCCGGCCAGGCCTTCTTTTCCTTCTGTTTGTAGAGCACTAATGAGACACTCCCAGCACCCATCCTGCTTTAGCTGAGTTTGTCAGGGGCAAAGTTTGCCTTTTTAACGTATTCAGTGCTGAACAGAACCCCAGTGTCGAGTGAACGGGGACTCTTGCACTACAGAGGCTAATGGTGCTTTTGGGCTGCATGAAGAGGTGCACCACAGAAGGTACAGGAGGCGGTGTTGCTTTGCTCAGTTCTGGTGAGACCCCACCTGGAATACTGTGTTGAGTTTTGGGCACCACACTTCAAGAAGGATGCTGATAAACTGAACATGACTCCAAGGAAGGCAGTTAAGATGACGAAGGGGGCAGGAAGACAAGCCTTATAAAGAAAGGCTGAAAGAACTGGGTATGTTTAGTCTAGAGAAAAGAAGACTGGGGGAGGGAGCCGGCGGTGGGAACTTGATAGCGGTTTTCAAATATTTAAAGGATGCCATAAATAATGGTGGTGATTTTTTTCTCCCCTGTCACAGAAGGCAGAACAAAAATGAAAATAGTTTTAAATTGCTGTAATGGAGATTTCGGTTAAATATTAGGAAAAACCTACTAGTTGTAAGAACTGTTGGGCAATGGAATAAGTTACTCAGGGAAGTAGTGGAATCTCCCTCCTTAGATGTTTTAAAACCTGGCTGAACATGCAAGCACTTGCTCCCACTCTTCCCTAGTCTCTCTAGCCTATTGCTGTTGTTTGTGTGTGTTGCTAACAAAAAAATGCATTTTTCACAGAACCCACAATTAACTTGGGGAACTCATTGCCAGGGGAAGTTGTGAAGGTCAAAACCATATATATTCAAAAAAGGACTGAATAAGCTCTTAGGGAAAGAGTCCATTGTGAGTATTATGATGGTTGTGGGATGAAACCTTGGACTGTTGGGAGGTGGGTGTGAATGACAGGGAATGGACATTTCTGTTCTCTACATTCCTATTCTGCCCTTTCCCTAAGGCTCAGGTTGGCTTAAACATTAAAAAAAGAGTACATTAAAATCACTTAAAAACCACCACCCTCACCCCTAGGCCTGGGCTCTGATGGATCTCCAGGGAAGGGAGTTCCATAATATTGGGACAGCAACCGAGAACACCTCTGTGGGGCCCTTGTCATATGGACAAGATTAGCAGATGGTACCTGCAAGAGAGCACTCTTGGCTGCTTGCAGGGGTTGTGTTGTAGCATGGTAGGAAAGGTGGTCTTCGCTCCATATCTGCCCCTTTGTTTTTTACACTTCCTATGAAACCTCTGTTGCTGGCCATTGTTAGAGCCAGGCTGCTGGGCTAGGTGGTCTGGTCTGGCCAGCTTGCTGGTGTGACCCATTACAGCCATTCCGATGTTCTTCTCAAGTCTAAGGGGATGCATGCATGGATGGGTGTTGTATTAGGAGGGTCTCACCAGGGTCTTTGCATGAGGCCATATGGAACCCTACATTTCCTAAGGATACATCTTACTGAGACTCAGAAAGAGATTAAATGATCTGTCCAGGGTTGCACATGGGGTCTGTGGAAGAGTCAGGAGCCAAAAGCAGATCCCTTGATGCCAGACTAGTTCCTGAATCTCGAACTACATGACCACCCTCTCCATTGACAATCTTTATGGATTAGCACATGTTGATCTCATTTGTCTGGTGCCACATGTTTTGCTGCCGTGTCCCAGGCTGACCTGGGACAAGCAACCCACGTAGACACGGTGCATGCTGGGCTGGGGGGGCAAAAGAAACATGCATCCAGCCGGTCTGACAGCTGCACAGCCTGGAGGCAGGGACAACGGGGAACATGTGACTGGCCGTCTCTGCCCCCAGGCTGTGCCCAGTATTCTGCCCCCCACCATGGTGGGCAGCCATGGCAGTCAATGATGGCCAGCCATGGCTGCCTGTCAGGGTGGGGTCGGGCCAAGCCGGCAGACCGGTCCGGGAACAGATGTGCAGCGCTGGGCCTGATTGGGCATACTCTAGCCCGGGCTGTGACCTTGGGATGTTTTCTGAGGTCAAAGTCTGGGCTAGCCACTCACATGACCCAGGATACCCCGGATCAACATCTGGTGGCACCTGTACACATGTGCTGGTTGGGTCCATGCCCGAACCAATCTGCGGTTACATTTGTTTTTACCTTTAGGATGTGTGCCCATCTCTAACCACAAAGCTGAACTACTTCCTTCCCAGGGGTGACACTAGAATAATTATTTTGGAGGAGAAAATGGATGGTGGAGGAGCAAGGGTTGACTAATGTATTTCTTGAATGGGTAGGGGAACAGAAAAACTAGTAGGAAGTATTCACAGTCAGTTTCTGCTACCCAAGTTGCAGCCACCTGGCATTGTCGCTGTTCTTTCCTGCCAAAGGTAGATGTGTATATACCTTTGCCTCACAGGCTTGTTTCGCCAAACCAGAGTAAAGTTTTTGCTGATGTTTTCTTTGCATTGAAAAGATAAGTGGTAAGATACAGGGGCTGGTACTGCATGCTCTATTTAAGTGAAGGGGTCACCAATTCTATCTGTCTTATCTTTTTATTTATTTAGCACCAGCAGTGTGCTAAATAGTCATGACTAGAGTAAGGTCCTTGCACAAAGGGGCTTACAATTTAGGGAGGCAAGGGAGAGGGAGATAAGAGGAATGGAACATAAGGGTTGTAGTTGTGGTCTTATAGGGAGAAAGAGGCTGAGGCAGGGGAACTGGTTACAACACAGCCATTTTGGTTGGCTACTTTTACATGGCGTTTTTAGACGCACCAGGTTTTTCCCCGGACTTCAAAGTCTGAGTTCGGCAAGTTCATGCTGGAGGGATTTAGATGCTTACACCCCCACTGGAAGTCATGTGAACATGAGCACCATTGTAAACAGTGGTGCCAGGCAACTCCTGCATGTTTTGAGACCCGGACTTGTAAAACCGTGATACCAGAGGTTTTACAAGTCTGGGTCTCAAGATATGTGGGAGTTGCCTGGTGCCACTGTTTAGTAGCATTTGGGTGACTTCTGGTGTGGGGAGTAAGCATTTAAATTCCCCCTGTGTGGATTTGCTGAACTCAGACTTTGAAGTCTGGGAGAAAAACTGGTGCGTCTAAAAATGCCCAAATTGTTCTGGCAAACTATCAGAAAATAGAGCTCTGCCTGGCATAAGTAGAAAGCTACCAAACTTAGAGATAGTTCATCACATTCCTCCCCCCTGGATTGAAAATACATTTCAAATATATTAATTATAATTAACACACAAAACAACACTAAACAACCTAGCTGAAAGTTGCAGGTAGATTACTGCAAACTCTTGAGTTGCGTGAAATTATTCTGCCCACAAACAGCAATTCACTGCTGTAAATTCAGATACAGCACTGGTTTTTCTCACTCTTTTGGGATAACATAGTGATGGTGGTGTAGCATGTTCGGACCACCAGGAACAGTTGGTAGTGAAGAATCAACAGGATCTGGTGGCCAAACTTTCTTGCAACAAGTCACCAACATCTGGAGTTATAACCAATCAATAGTTTATTGTTTAGCCGAAGCCTTAACAAATTTACAAAAAACCCATCGTTGGGCAAAACCCAGTGAAAGAACAGACAGGCAAAGGCAAAGCAACGTGCCCACCACTAAATGCATAATAAAACAATAAGACCCCGTAAAAACGAACAGGGCCATCAATTAGAAAACAGCCTTAAAACAAAGCCGCCAGCCCCCCCTACACCCAGCTAGTTCCCACCCTGCCAGAATCCCCGGCCCCCAAACCCCTGTGGAATGAATATCCACTGGCTATCCACCTAAAGGGGGAAACTAGGGCTGTAGCGGAATGTCGCAGCGGTAGCTATTTCTGCCAGAAACAGCATTTCCGCAATTAGTGGTACGGCGTGGCAGAGGCTTTCATTCCGCTACTTCCACAGGCTTCGCAAAATAGCAGAAACATGACATTTTCGCTACTTCCACCATTCCGCCAGTGCCACAAAATAGCAGAACAGCGGTTTTCTGACAGTTTCTGCAATTTTTCCGCAATTCTGCAATTTGCAGAATGCCGGTGGAATTAGCGGAATGTCCGCAGAAAAGCTGCGGTGTGGCGCGGGCAATTCCAAAATGGTGGAATGGAATCATGGCGCGGTAACAGCTGCTGCCACATCAACCCTAGGGGAAACTATGGGGCTAAACCTAGCTTCAGATGACAGACCTTCAATGGGGCCCAGATGGAATTGTCGGATGCGTTGGATCGCTGAGCAAAACCTAGTCATGGCCCTTGATAGTTCTGTATCATATGGGCTAAGTAATCTCTGGGTATCCACTATTGGGGAACCAAAGCACTGGAAAAACTCCCCGAGATATTTATGTTTAAGGCCATCGAATAAGGGGCACCGAAGGAGCATGTGGTCTGGGGTATCTACCTCGCCCAGGTGACACAGAGGGCACAGCCGCTGGGCCCACGGAATCCTCTTATAGTGGCCTTCCAACACCGCTGAGGGGAACATATTGATTCTCATTTTAAGGAAAGCTGTGCA
Source organism: Sphenodon punctatus (assembly GCA_003113815.1). NCBI lineage: Eukaryota > Metazoa > Chordata > Lepidosauria > Sphenodontia > Sphenodontidae > Sphenodon > Sphenodon punctatus. The sequence goes on along the minus strand of QEPC01008108.1, from coordinate 2,154,491 downwards.
CTCTCTGGGATCTGGCCATACAAAAAGATAATACGATCCCGAGGTCAGAGGGTTATAAGGAGTTATAACAGAAGGTATAGTTGGAGGAACAGAAAGACCAGATAGAACATTCTCAGGCTTCAAAACTTGTTCAGGCTGCAATAGGCCCATGTGTCATTTCCATAAGGTACCATCAACTACCTTCACCACAAAGGAAACACATTGGGTGTCTTTAGAAATAACGTCAACAGGTGTCTGAATGTGTGTTTTGACCTTGATATGAACACGGGTTTGGCCCTCTGTTCACCATATGGCGCTGCTTAGACACACAGCCCACCTTGGGGGAAATCGGTGTTTTTCTCGCCATCCGATCTCAGCACACAAGTGCTGCCGCCTCATTCCCTGTGTTGTACCTGCCAACATGCCACACAATATCATTAGATACAACGCTGGCCACATGTTCAGCTGGAACACACAAATTGTCCTTGTGATGCAATGGTGTTCACTATGGGTGGCTTTAGACATAACATCAACAGGTGTCTGAATGTGTGTTTTGACCTTGATTTGAACACTGTTTTGGCCCTGTGCTCACCATGTGGCGCTGCTTAGACACACAGCCCATCTTGGGGCAAATCAGTGTTTTGCTCACTACCCAATCTCAGCACGCAAGCGCTGCCGCCTCGTTCTCTGTGTTGTACCTGCGAACATGCCACGCGATATCATTAGAAACAACTTTGGCCACATGTGTTCAGCTAAAACACAAATTGTCCTTGTGATGCAATGGTGTTCACATTGCATGTTCAACAGGTGGCCAGATTGGTGTTGGGATTGTTAGAGTGCTTACACACAACGGCCAAACACGTGCTTAGAGGTTTTGATACCCTATCTTCGTTATGTCTAAAGATGCCTTGTGTTTTCAATGGGTGGCCAAACTGGTGTTGGGATTGTTACGGTGCTTACACATAACGGCCAAACATGTGCTTAAGGGTTTTGACACTCGATCTTTGTTTTGTCTAAAGAGGCCCAGTGTTTAAGTTCTCCAGACACCCATTTTACTACAGGGTTGTAATTACGATTCCATAGTCTTCTACTTGGAAAAGATGATGATGAGTCTCCCTATGTCATTCAATTTTATTAGCTTGGGATTTGGCTCCTCTCATGAGGCAATGTCAGGACGTAGTAGGTGCAAACAGGCACCCAAGGGTCTCTTCAAGAAAAGAGTTTCAGAAGACTCCTGAGTAGTAACGTGATGTGTTCCTATAGATGAGCAAAAAGTTCATGGGAGAAGGGGTGATTGTGGTTAAAGAAGCAGGAGACTGGTGCAGGTTAAAGTGGTGGCAGAGGAGGAGTGAAATTCCTAGGTGGGACTACATCAGGAAAAGAAGGCAAAAAGATGAGGAACAAGGGCATGAAGATCCTTGAAGACAAGGAATTTGTGCTGGATGTAAAAGGGGAGAGGGAGCCAGTGAAAGGAGCAGAGGATGAGTTAAGGATGATTGAAGTGGCAGGCAAAGTGGATGACCTTGCTAGTGGAGTTAGGGTTGCCACCTATGCAAATCTTTAAGGAACACGTATGAAAAATATGCTTGAGGCGCCAATGCCGGCCCTGCAACATGTATTTTTCATAAGTGTTCCTTAAAAATGTGCATAGGTGGCAACCCTAAGTGGAGTGTTGAACAGAAGTCAGAGGGTCATGGGGAAGGCCTGTAAGAAGGAGAGTTCAATAGTCACGGTGAGAGATGACTATAATTTTGACAGTGGGAATTTTGGCAGGTCTAAGGGACTTCTCTGAGTCTGCATGATTAACTCCCCCAAATCCATTATTATTCCTTTTAAATTTGCCTTTGAAATTCATTCTTTTAAGAAACCCTGGCGAAACTTGCTGCTTTGGAATGTTCAAGATGCAACTATTCTGAGGGAGGCAGGTAACAATGGGCATTTTCCTATGTGCATAATTCTCAGAGGCTGGGAAAGAAAATAAAAAGGGCCCTTCTGCCACACCTGTTCCTGATTGTCTGATAATTTCAGCCAGCCATAAGGCTCACATGTTTAAATTATGCAAAATCGATATGCTGCCATCCATGAATATAAGCAGATTCATATTCATGGGCAGTTTTAGTTGCACGGAGGGGGGCTGGGGTGGGTGGAAAGCCATAGAGAAGGCTGGAACCAACTCAAAAGAGCCAGTTTATTATATATATAAATAGAACAAAACCCCAGTGGGCACATGATTTACATAGGGATAATCAAGTCCAGGAGAACTAAGAGTTGACCAACTAACCTTGATAGCCATGAAACTTTATACAGTGAAATCTTCTTTTTGAACCCTCACAACAGCATCACTCTAGGTGGAGGTTCACAATAGTGAGAATGTCTATTAGCATACCATTGCATTTTGGGACAGTGCAGGGTTTTCATTCTGCTGTGCCTCAAACAAAGTGGCGCTGTACTTGAATTCACTGTAGGTGTGTTTCACTGCAGCTACGATTATAAACTGCTTGATTGTGTTCTGGAGAGGAGGGCTTGCCTCCTTTAGCAGGTTGTGTTGTTCCGAGTGTCAAGATGCATTTCGATGAGTGGCGGAACTGAGTACCTTACTTCAAACTGGCTCACTAAACCAGGGATTTCCTGGTAACAGGCAGTAGCCCTTCATGCCTTTGTGAGAGGTATCCTGGCTTTTCCTCACCAGCCTGCTTCCCAGAAAATAGGACATTTGAGTTGCCAACTTACAACCATCAAACTTGCCTTTGCAAATTGTTTGCAAAAGGACAACAGTTCTGAAAGTTCACAACTAAGCATGGACAGTGATAGGGAGAGATAAGGAAAAAGTAGGCATTTCAGTACGGAATAGAACTAGGGAGCTATTTTACCCCAGTGGTCATAAAACTGAGTAGAACATTAGATTCTTTAAAAGATGGTAGATTAAATTCAGTGCTGTTTATAAGTGAAAAGTGATGCACAAAAAGAAAAAAATAATCCAGATTCTCCATATACAATGCTGGGTTCTAAATTAGGTGTTATCCCTCAGGAAAAGGTCATTGTGGATAGGTCCCGGAAATCAGCTCAGTGTGTAGCAGTGGTCAAAAAGGCAAATGGAATGCTAGGCATTACAGGGGAAGGGATAGAAAATAAAATGGAAAATATCTTAATCCTGCTATAGGAATCTATTCTGCACCCACACTTTGAATATTGTGTGCAGTGCTGGTTTCCACATCTCAAAAAGGACATAGCAGAACAAGTATAACATTGCTCAGATCCGCCCCTTTCTCTCTACCTCCTCGGCCAAAACCCTTGTTCATGCCATGGTTATCTCTCGCCTCGATTACTGCAACCTCCTCCTTGCTGGCCTCCCTCGCTCTCACCTGTCCCCCCTTATCGCAATCCAAAACTCCGCTGCCAAGGTCATTCACTCTGCCCGTCGCTTCGACCATGTGCAGCCTCTCCTCCTCTCCCTTCACTGGCTCCCCCTTCCTGAACGTATCCTGTTTAAACTCCTGGTTTTCACGTTCAAATCGCTCCACAACCAAGCTCCCCCTTACCTCTCGGACCTAATCTCCCTACGCACTCCTGCACGCGCTCTCCGCTCCTCCTCTGTCCCCTCCCTCACTCTCCCTCGTTTCTCCTGCTCACCTAACCGCCTTCGACCCTTCTCCCTCGCTGCCCCCCATGCCTGGAACTCCCTCCCTGCCCACATCCACCTTGCCCCCTCCCTCCGCTCCTTCAAATCCCTCCTCAAGTCCCATTTTTTCCTCGCCGCCTTTCCCAATGCCTGCTAGTCATTCCCCATATACTTACTGACTGCCCTCCTCTGCAGACTGCTGCAACCAACCTGATTGTAACCAAGCCAAGCACACACACCTGAGACTTCGAATCCGCCTGAATGTTTGTTTGTCTTCTCCCCTGTCTCTCCCACTGTCCCCTCTCCCTGTCTCTTCCTCCTTGTCTTTTAGATTGTAAGTGACAGGCAGGGACCGCGTCTATGTCTATGTTCTGTACAGTGCCAGGTACATGACTGGCGCTATATAAATGTTTATAATAATAACAATAATAATAATAACTGGAAAATTGCAAGGAAGGGCAACAAAGATGACGAAAGGTACAGAATAGCTTCTGTACTAGAAAAGGCTCACTAGGCTTCAGCTATTAAGCTTAGAAGAGACAACAGGGATATGATTGAAATTTACAAAATCATGAGTGGTGCAGAGGAAGGAAGCAGGGATCTGTTATTTACGCTTTCTCAAAATAACAGAGCTAGTAAGCACCCTGTTAAATGAACTGGCAGAAGATGTAAAAGAAATAAGAGGAAGTTCTTTTCCACTCAGTGTACAAGTAACCTGGAAAACTTGTTGCCTGAGGATGTTGTGAAAACCAATAGCATAACTGGGTTCAAAACAAGATTGCGTAAGCTCTTAGAGGACAGGTCGGTAAATAACTCCTTCTCAGGATGGTCAGGGGAAGAGACCTTTGATTGTCATAAGAAGTGCTATACTGGGTCAGATCAATGGTCCATCCAGCCCAGCATCCTGTCTCTGACAACAATCAGCACTGACTGCTGCCCTGGAGCAGAGGTTCCCAAACTATGGCTTGTGACTAGAGCCCAGATCCTGAAAAACTGAACTTGAGCAGCCTGATTGCATTGGGACCAACCCAAAACTTGTCCTAGTGCAGCTGGGCTCTTCCAAGACGGGTCCTGATTTAATGGGAGTGGACCTGCCCCCCCGTAGAGTGCCGATATGGCCCCACCTCTGTGAAATATCCTGAAGCCATGGCATTCTGTGAGGTGGAGCCTCCTGTCTATAGGGAACCTGGACTGGGAAGGTTTCTGAACTAATGGGACTAATTATGTCCTGTTGGGTTTGACTGTGGCCCTTTTTACATGAGATGCTCCCACGCATAGACACCCATCATCCACATGGGGGAGCCTCGTTTGTGAATGTGGGGGTGCGTGGGTGCACACTCATGACCCCCCCTTCCATGGAGCAGCCGGCGACAATGCAGGTTGCTCTATGTGTGGGGATGCTGGGTGGATGGGTATGCGCCTGTGTGCACCTGTCCCCCTGCACCGCCCCCATAGTGGCACACCCACAGACTGTGCCCCCCCCCCCCAGCCACGGCTCTTTTAAAAAGGGCCTCAGTCTCCAGGGCTCTAGTTCTGACCCCAAGTGGGGTTTCACCATCTGCAAGTGATGCCACGATCCTGATTGATGTTAAGTATAATCTCCATGGTTTGTGGATGTTTGAGGGCATGGGATGAAGGCTGTTTTGAAATGGACATGGCTGAGGGGCGGGTCCGTGGGAGATGGGTGGAGTAAACACGCACTCTCTACCCACTGCGGGTGAGTGGGGAGGGATTCAAACAGACACTGGCCGGGGGGGTCACAGGAGGGTCACGAGAGGTCGCGGCACCTAAGCACCCATCGCCCAACCACCTGGCCCTCCACCCATCGAGCACACTCACTTTACGTGGACAGCCACTCCACCAGTTTGAGGAAGGACCTCCGACCCCCCGCCTGATGTGACAACATGGCAAACAATGGGTTAGCGAAGCTACAGCCACCATCATCACCCATCCCCAGCCAGACTCAGTGTGGGCAGGGGAGGAGGAATGAGGGAAGGCGCAAGAGAATAACACAAGCGGTGCACGCGCCGCCAGACACCTGTGAGACAGCTGGGTGCCAAGAAGTCCAAACTCCGTAGGCACAGCATGAATCCCACGGGCAGCAGGGAGCCCGAGTGCACAAAAGCCATTGCAGGGGAAAAAAAAAAAGCACCTCCGCCCAGCAGACAGGACAGTCCAAAATGCAGGGGCCACTGGAGCAGGCAATCCAGGGCTGCACTGATAACAGAACAGCACCACAAGGTTGGGGGGAACACACATTGGCAGACCCAGGACAATCCCCGCAAAGACCTCCCTTCTCCCCCCTCCTCCTGGCCAAGGAGAACAGATCACCCCCTGTAGGAATGAGAACACAGACAGTGCTGTTCATAAGCAAACAAAATAATATTTATTAAAACAGCAGACAGCAACTAAACAAGAAAACTAGGGATGCCTCCCCTGGTCCCTGCTCCACTGACCGCTCTGGACCCGGGAGAGGTCGGGCACACACTGGTGCATGTCCAGCACCACCTCCAGCAATTCCTGGTGCTCCTCTGCCCTCTCGCGCATGAGCGCTTGAACTGAAAGAGAGGAGAAGAGAGAGCTTAATGAAGCATGCACCCCTCAGCACACATCCCCTGGAGCCCACAGAGGGAAACGGGTGAGTGATAGGAAAGTATGAAGTGGGGGTCACTCATGGGCCTCTCGGTAATTGCAGCTCCCTTCATGGAAGTCATCTGCAGCCTGCTGAAGGTCCTGAGCAATGCCCTCCAGGACCTTTCAGGGTTATAAGAATAGCATCTGTGAAAAGAACAAAACAAATCTCCGCTATTAGTAGATGAGATGAGGGTGCACAGAACACGGCCGTACACAGCCCATACACTCATCCCCAAGTATCCAGAGGTAGCGCCACAGAGGGTGTGGGCCTGGCCAGTCCAAGATCATTGCTGCATCTGCTCCATCATGGAGTAAAGCACAGCTGTTTGGAGTCATGACCTAAGAGGGACAAGATCAGGGTGTGGAATACACTTACGGGGATCAACACCACCTCCACTGCCCTCCTCCATGGTGCTGTTGAGCCAAATGAGGGCACTTGGTGGGGCATGGCCAGGGCCACTACCAGGCTGCTTGTGGATCATCAAGTGAGGCTAGGGTGAGAGAAAGGGGAGGGACATTAGCAAACACACCAGAGCTGATACACAGCCCACAGACAGGGGGTAACCCTAATAACAAGTCACATGGAAGAGCACTCTATCCCATCCATGAAGGCCATCCATGGCAGCCATGGCTGATGGGATGGGTGTAGTGCTTCAACAGTTCTTGCAGACCGCTGAGGTGCTGTCCCAGACCATCCACAATATGCAGAGGGTATGCATACTGTGGTGCCAACATGCAGCTCAGCTCTGGACCTCCATGCTGGACACACAGAACAGTTTCTATGGCAACAGCATATCTCGCAGATCGAGAAGGGTACGGATGAGATGGCGAGCAAAATGGGCCAGGCAGATGTGGATGGACACCACGCGGAGGGGGGTTTCCCTTGCATCCTGGTTCCTGACAACAAACATTGCTCTGGTCACCTATGACATTTGCCAAACTGCCCCCACAGAGAGAAGGGTGTGAGTTCATCTCGGGAGCGAGGACTGGTGGGAGACCATAGTGGCCAACTGGGGGGATGACCAGTGTACTGAGCATTTCAGAATGCCCTGCAGTCTACTATCCTGCCTTGCTGGTATTCTATGGACACACCTGGAGAAGGAGACAACCAACATGAGGGACCACATACCAGTGGGAAAGTGCATGGCCATAACTGTTTGGAGATTGGTGACCCCTGATTCCTGCCACCAAGTAGCACAGCAATTTGGGGTGGGAACCTCCATGATTGCCAAGATCCTCATCGAGGTGTGCATGGCCATTGTGGAGAAACTTACGAAGCAGGTGATCGAGCTGGCTGAGCCTGAGGAGGTGATCAATAGCTTTGCCACAATGGGCTTTCCTCACTGCATCGGGGCCTTAGACAGTACCCGTATTCCCATAATCCGTTCCCCAAGCAGCAAGGATGACTATCTCAATAGAAAGGGTTAGTTCTCCGGGTCCCTGCAAGCCATCATGGACCACAGGGGCCACTTCATGGATGTCTTTACCAGAGTGTTGGGAAGAAGCCATGATGTGAGGATCCTCTGAATGTCGCCATTCTTCACATGGATGTACATGGGGGAAATTGCCCCAAATATATACAGGGTTATCGAGGGCATACCCATGCACCCCATAATCATTGGAAATCGAGCCTATCCAATCATGCTGTGGTTGATGAAGGCATACCCCATGCCATGAACACCTGCATAAGTGATCTTTAATGGCAGGATGTGCTCCGCCCACTGTGTTGTGGAATGTGCATTCAAGGTTCTTAAAACGCAGTGGCACCTCTTGTGGTAACGTAATTCATTTGGCATGGATAAGGCCCCCATGCTAATGATTGTGACATGCATACTCCACAATATCTACAAGATCTGGGGGTGGGTGGGTGTGTCCTCAACTATCCTCTCCTGCCATTTGTGTGGATGATCCAGTGCTGCTGTTTCAACGGGGCTGTGGTGGTGCAGAGAAGCAGTTATTCCACCAGAACCAGGACACCCTTGTTTGCCAAATTGCCAACATGCTGGGTGGATACTACAGTGGGTAGACAGCTGCTTCCCCCAAACCCTCCATGGTCTGCACCCATCTGAATGTATACTTGTATGGATCGATTCACTGTATAAGTGCACTATGATTAATGGTCATATGTGTGTTGTTTCCTTTTTAACTACTTCATTGGGCTTATGATGGCCATCCTTCTTTGCTACAGTCATCCAGAGGGCTGTCCTTGCATTTCGGATGGGAACCCAATGGTGTGGAGCCCCGTCCCCACTGTCCGACTGATATCCTTTTGGGGGAGGAGGAGAGGATTGTGTTTCATACCTGTGTCTTGTAATCTCTCCTGGCCATGATCCTGGGGCCTACTGTTCAACCTGGTGGCCCTTTCCACCTTGGGTGGAAATGTCCTGGCACAACTCTATGGGTGACTAAACATGGTGCACATGGTGACAAGAGGGATTCCAAGAACGGACCAGTGGCCACAATCTCCCTGTCCATGCAGAGGACCTGATCCACCTCTCTGTGGAATGGCGTTGTGTGCTGGGCAAACCCAAGGGAAGACGTAGGGGTGGGAGCAGAGTTGGTGTTTGCCTGTGATGGGAAGGCATAACTGCTAGCTGTCATCAGGCTCTTCCTCTGCAGCTGCTTGATAGGGCGCTATCTCCCGTCCCTCTCCAGGGCCCCGCTGGCTTGACTGGCTGTCAGGGGGGACCATGGCTGTATCCCACCTGGTTCTTCTTGTGCTGGTGGTGGGAGCAGCTGTGCTGGTGCTCACCTGTCAAGGGACATGGTACCTGTCAGCTGTCATGTTGCTCCCCGCCACGGCTTCTTGGGGCAGCATCCCCCGCCCCTGCCCGAGGTGCAGTGTGCTTTAACTGGCTGTTGCTATGTCCATCCATGGTGCTGGCTCTTTCCATTTGGGGAGTTGGGGCCATAGGTGGTGTTGGAGCCAGTGCACCGATCTGTTTGGGCACGTTTCCTTTAAGGAATGGGAATGTAATGGGGGGGTGGGGAGGTGTTGGTTTCCGGGCAGGCATTGTGTCTGTCTATCCCTCACGTGACCTGTTCTCCATGGCGTTGGTGAACCTGTCCCACAGGTAAGTGTGCACATGGGCCGATGAGGGGTGAATACTCATCTCCACTCATGCCCCCTCATGGAGCAACCTGGCTTTCCCCCAGTTGCTCTGTGTGGGGAGGATGGTGGGGTGTGTGGGTTGCAGGAGTGTGTGTCCACTCACTGCCTCTTTTACGTGGACATTTGCACATATGGCAGACGTAGGGCTGAAACTCGTCTCACCGGTCCTTGGTGAGAACTGGGGGTGTCCCCCCATTTCGAGACGAGATGAGAAACACCACCTTCTCGCCGGGAACCGATGAGACTTCGAGGGGCGGGGGGCAGCGGGGCCTTCGGAGGTGAGCAGGGAGCAAGACAACCCCCCTGAGCATCTCCGGGGCCCACGTGGCCTTCCTGCTGGGCAGGGGAGGGAGGGGGGAAGCAGGAAAGGATTAAAGATTTACTTACCTCCCTCCAGAGTCCTTGGGGTGTGTGTGTGTGTCCCCCCTCCTGACCCCTCGCTGCTCCGCACCGCTGTGGGTGTATGTGTCGGGTCCTGACGCTCCTCGCTGCTTGGGTGGCCATAGCTCCCCTTTAAAAGAGGACGCTTATGAAAAATACATGTTGCAGGACTGCACTGGTTCCAGTGCAGCCCTGCACCGTGTATTTTTGATAAATGTTCTCTTTTAATGGGGAGGTATGGCCACCCTTCTTGCCGCACTTCTAAGCTTCTTGGCGCTGCAGTTTAAAAAGAAGAAAGAAAAAGAGCTGGAGCCAGAGCAATGCTCCAGCCCTGGGTGCCCTTTTCAAAGATGGCGCCGGCAGGGTCAAGCAGTTGTTCTGCACATGCTCTGCCCTGCAGTTCTGCACATGCTCGCCCCCTTGTCTTGAATCTCGTGAATTATCGCAAGATTTTTAAAGGGGGCTCTTTTAAGCCCTAGGTGGATGGGTGGACCTGCATGATAGCGTCTTGTGTAAAAACACCCTTTGTCTCAAAACCAGGCCATCAAAGCAAAAAAATTGGGAACCACTGTACTGAGCACAAAAACAGGAGATATATGGAGTGATCCATTCTCTGCTGTTCACTCCTGCCTTCTGGCAGATCCCGACCCCCTTATACCAGAGCTGGGCAGCCTTTTTTCTCCTGCGAGCCATTTTAAAGGACAAAATGGGCTGGATAGGAGTTAGGGGCAGAGGTGCTTATGGATGTGTGCTCAGGATGGGGAAGGAAGGGGAGGGCCCAGATCATGAATCTATATGCCATGAATTCACCCTCTCTCCTTGACTCATGCCCTCATCTTCCTTCCCCCGAGCTGACTTTTTCAGTGCTTCACGGTAGGAGCTGGATCCATGGGCCAGATCCAGGAACTGGAAAGGGGCCAAATGGTTCGCAGTTCCTCACCCTCTGACTAAGGGAATTTTGGTTGTTTGAAAAATAAAATAGTGGTGGACACCTCGCCACTCGCAGGAAGACACTGTCCTACCTACAGGCAGAAGGGCACCGGCACTCAGTTATCTCCAGGCACCCAGGCATCCTCCAGCCATGAGGACACTGACTCGCAGTTAGCACCCAAACCCGGGAAGCCATCCTCTGTACAAGAAGGCATCAGGACTCTGGTAATGCTACCACCGTGATGTGTGCTGCAGCCCAGGCCAATGGGAAGCCTTCCTTCACCCCAAGGGGCAGGACCTGGCACACAGACCTCCAGGGACTGCAGTTTCCCCATTTCTGCCAATGAGGAAAACATAGTGAACATGGGTCCTGTATATAAGGAACAGGCAGTCATTCCCTCACAGGCATGTCAGCTGTGCAGACCTCTGCTCAGCCTAGCCTGGTTCCAGGACTTCCGAGCTTCACTGCATTCACTGCTCTGCTCTTGCCCTCAAGCCTTCTGATTCCGCTTAATCAGACTCTGAAGGTTTCACGCCTTGCTGCTGCTCGCCCACGACTGGTACTAGTCATTAGTCACCTTGCTTACCTGCACCCTGGCCTTGAAACCTTCTGTTACACTGCTGCTGTGCTTCCTCCACTCGAGCCCAGCAAATCCATTCTGCCTCTCCAGCCTCCCTGCACCAAGGCCCCTCACTCTGCGACTGCTATGCCTGCCACAAGGTGATACTCTCCACGACAACCCCTGGATTTAGACACCAGACTCCTTGCAACCAAGTTCTCCAGGCCCATCTGTGACATATATTCACCTTCCTCCATGAAATAATGTACACTCCTTGTTCTTCCTGTAAATTCACTGGTGATTGAGGGCTGGTGTGTGGTCTAGGCAGAGTAAACTGGGAACTTACGCTTTCTTCTGTGGCTCCTGAGGACCCCACTTGCCATCTTCTTTCCCCGGTGGAAGTCACTTTCTAATGAAGGGCAAGAGTGAATGCCAAGGAAGGTCAAACAGCACCAAAAGGTAAAGAATGAGTTTGCTGTTGGAGCCCAGTTGCCAACGATTGTTAATTTGCTCATTCCTGGATTTGTCTTTGGGGCCCTTTCCTCGCACTGTGATGATAAAAATCTTGGCAGATGTGAAAAGTAAACACATTCCCTGGAATTGTGGCCTCTTGGTAGAGGGGGGGGGGGGGGGGGGGGGGGGTGGGGGGAAGGTGTGACAGATTGTTTCTCATCAAGGGTTTGCAAAAAGGCAATCAGTGTTACTAAGGCGCATGGAGAAAAAACCAGGCCAGATTGTGGGGGTGGTGGGTGGGTGGGAGAGAGAGAGACAGACAGACAGACAGAAAGGCAGACAAAAGATTTAAGAACAGACAAGAGATTATGCAACAGGGGTTGTGCACAACATCCTGGTAATGTAGCCTCTCCAGAAATATTTTGCCACCTGCATTCCCCAATGGACATCTCTAAGTCAATGAGAATCCACAGCAGCTTTTGAAGAAGAATGAGAAAAGTGTGTGTGCGTGTGTGGTGGTGGGAGCACTGAAAATGCTTTCTAATTCCATCCACGTTGAGCTCTATATGCTGCCAAAAAAGCTAGTAGTAAAACCTAATTCTTGCCGAAGACATGATGATAACTCTTTGGACCAGGAATCCGAGCCTCCTGAGAGCAGCTTCCTCCTTTTGTGGGTCTGAGCTCGGCTTGACCTCACAGCACTTCATATTTCATAACTGAGCCACCACGATTTGAACGTCTCCCTAGATGAAGAAGGGGCATTAATCACACTGGTCTTGTAGTGATGCTGAATAGAAGTGAGAGGAGGACACAATTCTTACAGACTTTATCTTCAGCACCAGTAAAAGTGAAGGATGCAGCTGTCCCAAGTGACTTAACATTGCTCTGATGTATGGCCCGTTATCTCAGAGGTCCATTAAAAATGGTGGGAGCCTTGGGTAGGAAGAACCCATTGGGGTTCCTCACCTTCTGCACCCCTCCTTAATTCTCCTCATGCTCTTTTCCCCATAGGTCCATGTGGTTTCCACTTTCCTCTTGGGATCCCCCTTGCTGCTCTGTTAACCCACAATGTCCTACATGGTGGCGAGCTAAGGCCGCTTTTAGACGAGACAAATTTGCGCATGATTGGTGAAAAATGCGCGTGTTTTAATGCTCGTTTAAACACCTAAACCGTTTTAAATGCGCATTTTCCATGATCGTGTAAAAGCCCAAACCGTTTTGAATGTGTTTTTTAAATAATGCACATTTTTTAAAATCAGTTTTGAGCCCCTTTGATGATTGGGGGATGCCAAAACCAGTTTTGGCAGGGGCCCAGGGGCATAGCTATCATAGGGCCAGGCAGTTCAGCTGCAGCATGAGCCTTGGGGCCCATGCTCCTTGATGCAGCTGTGTCCCCTGACACTGGGAGGAGGGGAAGGACAACCCCATTCCATCATCTGCACCAGGGCCCATTCCAACCTAGCTACAACCCCCCCACGGAACTGGCTGCTCTCCTCTAACCTTTTCCTGTTCATCATGGGGTGTCTTTAGACATAACACCGTTCAGTGTTCTGTAACACAGTGCCCTACCGTTACAGTGTTTAGACATACCATCAACACAGTGTTCACCCCAAACACTGGAAGTGAACACTGCCAGGTCTTGACAGTTTAATCAGTGTTTGGGGTGAACACTGTGTTGACGGTCTGTAAACACTACAGTGTGATGGTAAGACACTGCGTTACAGAACACTGAACAGCGTTATGTCTAAAGACCCCATGGAGGTCAGTCCCAGGGACTAGCAAAGCTGCCCACCACTGCTGCAGGAATCCTTCTGCTGTCTCCTCTACAAAGAGGAGAACCTACAGAATCAGCCAGTTGGTTCCTGTCTGTCCTGAGTTCAAGAAGGGCAGGATATAGGGAAATGCAGTCTGTATGTTGTGTGGGCGGGGTCCGTGAATAAACTTGAAATGACATTTCACAGCATGGAAAGCTCTGGTGCAAAATACAGGCTGATGTAACATTAATCACAGGGAACGCCAGACAATGGAGGGCCCACCTTGAGTCAGAAATAGAGATGAATTGTGCAATGAATTAATTGCCTGTGAGTAATACCTGAATTTTTGGGTGGCCCTGTGGGTATTATTATTATATTATTTTATTATAAGCATTTATATAGCACCAGCGATGTACCTGGCGCTTTACAAAGAATAAGATAGACATGGTCCCTGCCTGAGAGCTTACAATCTAAAGACTGGGGAGGGGAGACAGGGAAGGGGAAACAGAGGGAGAGACACGGGATGCAACATTCATGAGGATGTGGGAGTTCAGGTACATGTTCTTGGCTTGGTTACAGTAATTGGGAGTATGCAGATAACAGGTGGGAGATAATCCTGGGTGGGGGTGCTTAGATGAGGGCAGGGAGGGAGTTCCAGGCGTGTGGGGCAGTGAGGGAAAAAGACAAAGGCGGTTGGGGGAGCAGGGGAGACCTGGGAGGGTGAGGGAGGAGGAGCAGAGTGCACGACCAGGGGTTCAGAGGGAGATCAGGGCAGAGAGGTAGGGCGGAGCGAGGTTGTGAAGGGCTTTGTAGGTGAAGACGAGGAGCTTGTGCAGAATACACTCAGGAAGAGGGAGTCAGTGGAGAGAGGAGAGGAGGGGCTGCACATGGTCAAAGCGACGGGCTAGGTGGATGAGTTTTGAACAGAGATGAGGGAAGAGAGGTGGGAGCGGGGAAGCCCAGCCCAGCAAGGAGGAGGTTACAATTGTCGAGGCGTGAGAAGACTAGGGCATGGATGAGAGTTTTGGCAGAGGAGACAGACAAAAAGGGGCGGATCTTGGCAATGTTGTGGAGGGAGAAGTGGTAGGATTTGGCCACGGAGTCAATGTAGGGTTTGAATACCTGTTTTGGATACTTGCATTCCTGGGCACTTGCATACCGATTTTGGATTTAAAATGGGGGAAAGTGTGTGTGTGTGTGTATGTGAATGCCCACTTATTTTATAAGCCAACTGATAGAAAGGGACTTAGGCAGACAGAGGGCAGAAGAGAACCAAGAACCCTGGGCAGCAGCTGCCTCAAAACAAAGCAGCAGAGCCACTGTAGAAGGACCCGTTTAAGGTTTGAACCATACGCTTTTATATGACCAATACTCAATGTCTAAGAATTAGAGGGGACTAGTGGTAGCTCTGATGGCTGAACTTTGGCAAGGAAATAGAAAGGCTGGGGGTCCTAGGCTACTTTAGGCAAAGAACGTGTATTTAGGCATCGGAGTCTGCTGCACTGAGGGAAAAAAGCCCCACCTTGTTGTACAACGTAAATGTACATATGCAAGAAGCCACACTTCTATCTGAGTAATACACCAAACTATTCTTCATGACTGAATTAAAAAGAGACAGCTAGCAATTGTTCAAATAGCTCTGGTGGGAGAGCTGAACAAAGGATTTGGCAGTGTCAGGATCCACCACACATGAGAAAAGCTCTATATTATTGTTTTTCCAAAGTAAACTCGCAAATGCAAGAAATCACACCTTCAGCTTACCACATGGGCTGGATTTCAACCCATAACTTATTAGTGCCCTCTTCTGCCACCAGAGCTATAGGAAGAAGGGCTGGCTGTAGTTTTTCATTTAGTCACCAGGAGGATGCTGCATAGGGCCCACCAAGCTAGATGACTGTTTGTAAGGCTCTTACAGATGCAGCTGCAGTGTGCCTGAGCTTTGTGGCTGATGTGCCAGTGGTCCAGCATTCTTGTCTGCCTTGTGTCATTGGGTGCTTTCAGACGGACGTGGGGGTACCCCTGCATCTGCCTGCCCCCCAGTCCTGCTGGGTTTGTGTTCAGATGGACCTGGTAGGTTCCCTGCCCCACGGACCACCTGTGTGTCAGCCCCCCACACCATAGAGTTGCGGGCTAGAGCATCCGCTATGCTATGTATTGCCCAGGGCAACGGCTGGCTGGAAGTGGAGCAGCAGCGTGGATCCACACGTTAGATGGACTGCTGCTCTGCTTCAGGCTGGAGTTCCAGGTTTGGCTGCTGGGGGCAGGCGCAGCCTGCTCTGTGCCTGCACATCTGGCGGGGTGCCTTAGATGGATGGGCCACCTGGGGGTGAAGCGGGCTGGTGCAGCCAGCACTGGGGCAGCCCGTCCATCTGAAAACACCCATTGTGTTTCCTCCCTATTATTGTTTTAATTACACAGCACAGGCTAGAACCCACGACCCAGAGCATAACAACCACAAAGCCTAGCTCCCCATTTGGAAGGTGCTTGTTGCAGCTCTATTCAGGAGGGAGCCCTGAACACATGACAATCCACGCATTAATTAGAAATCTCAACATATGAATAACATATCGGCTCACGGGGCCGGCAGTGCAGGGAGTCCTGGTCCCTGAATGGGATGTTATCTTTAATTGAACATCAAAAATTAATTACAGTCACATTTTCCTTTCTCTAATGGGTGATTCAGTGTTTGTCTGTCAAACACTCCTGTGTTAGGAGGCTCCCCCCCCCCTCCCCATTTTGTACAGGGCTCCAACTTCCCTGGATCCAGCGCTGTATGCCAGGTGTGGGGAACCTGAGTAAAGCTCAGTCAAGTTTTACTATTGGCCACAGAGATGAAGCAAAATTGCTGCAATAGATAAAAACAAATATGAACCCGGTGCTGGATCCATAGGACGGAGGGTGGGGGGTGGAGGTGTCTCTGTGTCTGCAGCTCCAGGCTTTATGACAGTGCTTCTCACACTCATGTTATAATTCCAAGTTGATTCATATGCTGGTGGTGGGACACCACAACACATGGGACTCGGTGTTCCGTTGCACACTCTGTGCTTACCTGGCACCAGTCCTGCTGCCAAAGTCATGAAGAAACGAATCCCAAAGGAACAAATACCAGAGCAAACAAAGAGCTGAACAATTAACTGATGAATAGCAAACTGACAAAGCGAAGCTCAAACCCTGTGTGACTTTGGGAAATGAAGATGTCTGATTTCAACCTTCCAGTTGAATTTGCCGTTGTAAATTGGAACAGGCTGAATTTGAAATCGGGAGTGGAGAACCTAGGCCCATGGGCCCAAATGCAGCCCAGTGCTATTTGGTCTTTGGATCCTTTCCAGTTCCTGGATCTGGGCCATGGATCCAGTCCTCTGCCCTTGAGCACTGAAAACTGGACTTAGGGGAATGAGAATAGAGATGAGGGTGTACACCAGGGGTGGGGAGCATCAGTCATGATGCAGCCCATGACTAGTTTTTATTTGGTCCCTTTCCAGGTCCTGTGTCTGGCCCCTGGATCCAGTTCCTACCCCAAGCACTGAAAGACTGAGCCCAGGATAAGGGAGGAGTAATGATGGCATGCATGGGGACAGATCCGCAACACAGAGCCATGATCTGGGCCCTCCTCTTCGTGAGTGCGCCCCCTAAGCACTTCCCCAACTTCTACGTGGCCCTCAGAGCTTGTAGTAATTTTCAAAGTGCCCTCTCGGAGGGAAAAGGTTCCCCATCCCTGGCTTGGGCTGCATTCCCATCTGTGGTGGTGGTGGCGGCAGAGGGAGCGGCGAGGGAAGACGCGGCAGCGCGGAGGAGCCGGATGATAGGAAAAGAGCCGGTGCAAATGGGGATCTGCCATGGTTTCTCTCGCGCATGTCAGGGCAGGATTTTGCCCTGACATGATCTGGACCCGTTTCTTCTTCTTAGCGTCCTGAGCACAACTGTCCCAGTTCCTAACCAGCCTGTGTAACCTGTACTAGTTTTCAAAGTGGCCTGCAGGAAGGAAAAATTTCTCCACTCCGGCCTTAGAAAAACTTTGTACTCTCCATTCTAGCATCTAACCCCCATAGGAGTGAAATGAAGGACCCGCTGAGCTAGGCACTTGCCTATTAGTTTTGCATTCTTCCTGAAGAGCTCAGTTTACATAATTTGGCTCTAGCAGCTCGGTGCGATTACAAAACCCAAGGATCTGTGAGGAGATGGCAGAAATGTGCGACATAAACATGTCACTCGGCATTTATGTATTTATTTATGCATTTAGTTTTTTTGTATTCTCCGTTGTGCGCTAAACCTTCATGTTTATTATGATGACGGAGGAATTGCAAAAAAAAGGCGAGGAATGAGCACCGGGAAATGGCAGCATTAAAGACACAAACTACGGTCCCTGTGTCACGTGGATGAATTAAGAAAATTGAATCGAGGGGTTTAACATGGGCTGGGTCATGGAGGTTATTCATTTCCTAAATAATAGTGGGCTTAATTGAGTGCTCACCATTTGCCTCTAGCTGTGAACCGGGGGGCGAGGGGGAAGGTAGGAAGTTCACAGGTCCATAGATTTTTATAAAAGCTAGAAAGAGCCATTATGATTATTTAGTCTAGCTGGGATTCTTGTTGGTATTTCTTGCTTCTGAGCTTGTCATCCACACTTAGGGTGGTGGTGACTCTGGGAGGGGGCAGTATGCTAGAATCCTAGCTATAACATTGTGTTCCTCTTCTCTCCTCCTTCCCACTTCACCTGCTCTCTAGGCTGAGGCAATGGTATTGGCAGAAGCAGAGCTGGCCTGGTTTTAGTTCGGGGACAGCCAGATGAATTACTTCAAGCATTTGTCCATAGGGGCCCCACTGGGCTAGCTAGGGAATACAGTGGTAAGGTCATATAGAATCTTATGGTAAACACAAATGTGATGGTGGCCGAGTATGGCCCACCTGGGCTGGGGACCCACCCACTCATCTGGTGTCCCGCCATCAGATGTTGGACCGTGTATGCCCTGGGGTGGGCAGGTGGCTGGGCCAGAATGCATCCTCTGAAAAAATTTGGAGAACCATTCCATGCCAAGGACTGCCCATTCGGGCCAATGTGGGCTTGCGCGTTTGTTCCACCTATTCCTGCCATGGAACGAGGGTCATTATGGCGGCATTTCATGGCAGGAGATGGGGTGAGGGCGTGGTTGCCCACCTGCATGGTTGTTTTGGTCCCCACCCTGCCCGGGGTGTGGGGGTGGGGCACAGCTCTCCGGCCTCCAGGGGTTGCAGGTGTGTCTGTTCACTGACCCTCCCCAACTCGGGGAGTGACGGCTCGGCTGCAGTCAGCCACCCTGGGTCAGGCAAGGGAGTTGTCTCAGTGTCCGCACGTCTGTTTTCACCCACAGAATTGGAAATGGCATCAAAGGTCATCTAGTCCAACCCTCTGCTTGGTGCAGGAAGTGCACAGCAGCAACACCCTGCCCCAGATGGCTACCCAGCTTCTGTGTGAAAAACCTCCAGCAACAGAAAGTCTACAGCCTCCCTAGGCAACTTGTTCCATTGTTGCACAGCTCTTCTTGGTAGGGAGTTTTTCTTGATGCTTACCCAAAATCTACCTTCTTGTCATTTGTGCCCATTTTTCTAGTTTGGCTTCTCTGTGGCAATGAAGAACAGTTCCTTGCCATCTTCTCTGCCGTAGCCCTTGAGCTGTTTGAAAACTGCTACCATGTCTTCCCTTCATCATTCTTTTCTAGGCTAAACATGCACAATTCCTTCAACCATTCCTCATCGGCAGGGACCTGCATTCACTGCGTTTACCCTATTGGCAGCAATGGGGAAAACACAGTGAACATGGGTCAGGACTTGCTTTTGTCATCTTTGTTGCCTTCTTCTCTACCTGCTCCAATTTGTCAATGTCCTTCTTAAAATCAGGTGCCCCAAACTGGATACAGTGCCCCAAACGGGATACTCTGTAGAGGTGGTTTCAGACGTGACAATAGCATGGATTTCCACGCTTGGGAAAGCGTGGAAATCTGTGCTCTCATCACAGCTGAATGCAGCTGCCAGATGTTGGCCAAGGCCGTAACCCGGGTTTTCACGGACCATGACGGCGCTTAGTCCAGGCTGTTCCTTGGGACCATCTCTGAGGAATAGCCCAGGGTAAGCGCTGTCATGGCCTGTGCAATGGATGTCGGACCAGGGTAAAGTGGGCCATCATGTTTGATGGCCTGCCTTTGCTTACCCTGGTCCGGGTTGACGGTGCTTCTGGGCAGCTACGGCAGCCTCATAGTCCACTGTGGTCTCCCGTCAGGGAGGGGGGGCGGGTTGTTCGGAGCAGCGCGATGCTCGGGCCATGTGGACACGCATCCATGAGTCGCTCCACTCTCTCCCTGGCCTGGGCTGCTGTCACTCTTGTTTGTCACCCGGGCCAAATCCTGCCCAGAGTTAGGGCCTCACCCTGGGCAGGATTAAAGCGTGTCTGCACTCAGCACCATCACGTCTAAAAGCACCCCAGGTGAGGTTTCACCAGTTCAGAACAGAGTGGCATTATTACTTCCCATGACATGATTTGCATGCCTCTGCAAATGCAGCCTAAAATTACATTTCTCTTTATTGCAGCCACATCTACCTACGTAAGTAAGTGAGGTCATGTCTACAGAGTAACAGCAGTTGGGGCCACTGGTTTTGGGCAAGGAAGGCAAGGTGACCACCTAGAGTTCCATGCTTTATTGGGCCCCCCGCATGTGAACCATCCACTCCCTGCTGTCTGGGAATGGAAGGATCAAGCAGAGTGGCAAGAAGGATAGACAGGTAGCGGGCAGCCCTGCAAAACATGGGGTTCTTTTCTATTATTATTATTATTTATTATTATTATTATAAACATTTATATAGCGCCAGCCATATATCTGCTCCTTCGGGGGACACCTCTACTGCATGGGTACAAGCCAAGGTTTGTACGCATGCAATGCATACCTCCCTAGCCAGCAGTCATATTACCTGCCATGGAGTAGGGTGTGGGGGATGGACTGTTCAGTTCATAGGCTGTATGGGATTCTTAGCCATTTCCTCTCTCTACTAGGTGGTTCCCAAACTTTTTGTGACCAAGTACCCCTTTTCAAATTTCCCAATGAACCGTGGACCCCCCACCAAATTTACATAAATATGCATAAGACACACCCCTAGATTTGCATATGACTCACCCCTAAATTTGCATACTACAACAAATGTGAATGTAAGCATTTGTGAAAAAATGCTTGTAATGAAATGCTTGTAATTCCAAGTACAAGATAAAATCTTATATAATTACAATTACAACAATTACAATTAAATTACAATTAGAAAAAAACAAGTACAATTATAGTCTTGATAAAAATGCTTGTAATTACTGTGAACTTACTACAGTTATGTGTATGTACAAAAATTAACTAACTGTTTTCAGGGTGCTAATGTGATGGGTGTGCTTGTTTAAGGTTGCAAAGTGAAAGAATATTTGGTTTTATAGGTGAGAGTTTAAGTTGGAGGTCAGCTTCAATGTCCAGTTTATTCCTGTACTTTGTTTTCATTAATACCAAGGCTGAAAACCCACTTTCATATAAGTATGTCGTGGCAAATGGCATCATGACTTTGATAACCTTATCTGCCAAATCAGGGTACTCCTTTTTTATTTTCAGCCAGAACTGAGCAAGAGGTATCTGCTTGAATTTTATGCAGTTTGGGTCATAGTGCCTAACTTTTTTGCAAGCTACAGATGCCTCCAAAGAATCACTACTTTGACGTTTTCGACTGGTGGTGGAAACTTGATGAATTATTTCTGTCTGTCCTTCCTTATCTGGCAAGCTTGCTGCCTGTCCTTCCTGCCCTGTGAGCCTCACTTTCTTTAGCCACCGGTCCATGGTATCAATTCACCATCCTAAGAGGACAATGCAGAAGAGAAGTTCAAGCCAACAGCAATGTTTGCCAGCCTCTTACTACCCTCCATTCAACAGCCATCCCTTCTCCACGTTTATTTCACTCCTTCATACCCCAGTATGATTTATCCCCAGCCATCCCTGCCCCGTGTTAATTTCCCCCCTTCATACCCACCCGCTGCCCGGCTCCCTCCCGCGCTCCAGCCTCACTGGAGTTTCAAGCCCAGACTAAAACTACGGGAGATTCAGAGCGAAACCACCCCCCGGCTGCCCCCTCCTCTGCTCTGCCGCTGTTACATGGTGCCGTGGAGGTGAGCGGCGGGCGGGTGATGCTGATGTCCTGCAGCCCAGCCCAGCAGCCGCAGGAGGTCTGGCTCCAGGAGGATGTGGCTCCTCGCTGCTACAACTTTCTGTGGATTGCTGCTGGCTCCTCCAGTTAAGTAGGTTGGGAGGGAAGTGGTCTTTCCCCCGCAAGGCTGCATACTGCAGCCCCAGGCTCGTTGGGCTGGGCTTGCAGACAGACACCCCTCCTGGGAGCGAGGCAAGCCACACTGCAAAGTTCACGCCTGCTGCCCGCTTGCAGTCTGCACCTGCTAGTTTTTTAAACCCACTGCTTTGAAGGGATTGCTGAGGGCAGAAGTGCCTTAAACTTCTTCCGCTTGTGTCAGTGGCTGAGCTCGGAGTCTGTGCCGTGCTGACAATGAGCCCAGTCACCATGCCGCGTGGCTCAGCAACACAACCCCCTCCCCCCAAAACCCAAGCAGGACAAAAGAAGAGGCCCGCGGACCACCTGGGGGTGCATCGCAGACCCCCAGGGGTCCACAGACCACAGTTTGGGAACCAATTGTAGGACCCCAAACCAGACCTGGCAGTATCTACTAGGGGTGGGACCCCGGGGCAATTACCGGATACCGGATTTACCGGTTTCCGGTTCTCAAAGAACCGGATTCTCGGATTAAATCCGGTATCCGGTACCGGTTTTATTTCATTGATTTCAATGGGGCACTGTGTCCCCATTGAAATCA